>CM047738.1:1367040-1543684 GCA_026225825.1 Pistacia integerrima | reverse complement strand
GAAATGCTTCCAACATAAAATTATAATACATGATTACCATCCAAAGGTTATTACAAGTAACATAGCAATGCAGCCACTTGCTTAAACAAAAACAAAATATAATTTCAGATGAAGGGCTGTTGGTTGATAAGCACTCTATTAATTCATTTATTGGGACAACCATAAGTAAGAGATTTTAGCACCATACTAAGTGCGGCAAAATAAAAGTTCTGTGAGCCGTTGCTTTGTGCCCGAACAATTGTTTGATCGATTGAAATCTCCTGCATGCCAAGTTTTGATTCTTCGTCGCCATCACTGTCAGATTGGGAGTCCTGAAAAACCTGGGCCTGGGCTGACCATCTAAAAACCAACTCGGGCCTTATCTTAGATGGCCCAGCTCAGGCCCGGGCTTTTGCCATCCCGATCCATTGTTGCCTAGAACTGTTTATTACAAGAGTGCGAAAATAGTTATTTTTCTTATTGAAAAATATGATCATGACTTAACGACGGAGAAGAAGCTGTAGCTTGGTGGCAATTTTGGTTACTTCTGAGAAAAAGTTTATGGCACCGCCGTGAGTTTGTGAAAGACTTCGTATGATTGTGCAGTTGTGCCACACGTTTAGCTTTTTCGGACCCTTGTATTCGGTGGATGCATAATATTCTTCCACAATCCCAAATCAAATTACCTGTTCTCATATCTAAGCATTAATGGATGAAACAGTGAGGTATCGCTTGTTTTCTCCAAATATCCTCTCCTTCACCTTAGTTCTATTAATAAACTCTCTGCTCTTTTCTACTTGTTATTGTATTGATGAACAAGGCCAACCTCTTTTAACTTGGAAGAACAGTTTAAACAGTCCCACGGATGCATTAAAAACATGAAATCCTGCAGACTCAAATCCATGCAAATGGTTGGGAATTCATTGTAACAAAAATGGAGAAGTGGTGAAGGTGAGCCTGAAAGCACTAGAATTGGAAGGCTCAGTGCCTTCAAATTTTCAATCACTCAAGTCCTTGAAGATCCTCATCATCTCATCCTGCAATCTCACCGGCACAATTCCAAAAGAAATAGGAGAATTTGGTGAGCTCACTTTCATTGACCTCCGTGACAATTCTCTTTCAGGTGAAATCCCGAAGGAAATATGCCAGCTAAAAAGATTGCAAAGTTTATATCTCAACACAAACTTTCTTAAAGGAAAAATTCCTTGGCCATTGGAAAACTGTGAAGTCTTTTATTTCTGACGCTTTCATTGATAACCCCTAATTTGGCCCATTTTTGTTGATTTTCGCAACCCATTTTCATTCTCCACCGAGTGCGACAGCCATTTTCGGCTCGTATCAACTGTCGTTGACCTTCCCCGACACCACCGTCTTCCTCCCCTCAACCCTCTCTCCAAAACCCCTCACTTACCTAACCCCGTTAGCCCGCTGGTGGCCGTCCCTAAATCCTATAAGGGGGGGGGGGTTGGGTTTGAACAGCTTAGTGGGTGCAATTCCAACTGATCTTGGAAACTATACAGGGCTGAAATTTATGTATAAGTACATAATCTTCTAACTGGCAGCATACCAAGAAGTTCTGAAAAACTTGAGAAGCTCCAAGGGCTATCATTATGGAACAACAGTTTAGAGGGTGCAATTCCAGATGATCTTGGAAACTGCACAGAGCTGACATACTTGGATATCTCGATCAACCTTCTAACAGGCAGCATACTAAGAATAGACGGGGATGGGAATCTTATCTTTAGCAAGCATGGAGCATTCATGGAAGTAGTAATTTGCATTACATGAATAGATGAGGATCTCAACATTCAGCAAAAAGAAAGTGCTGTTATTATTATCAAGTGCCCACTTCTTTTCTTGCCCCGAAGCTTTGTTGTCACTAAATAAGGCTTCGTACACTTGTACTTGTGGGCACTGTGCTAGGGACTAGTGAAGCTTGGCACAGTTATGGGTTCCAATGACAAACCTTTCAGGCTATTTACGTTGTTTCCGAACCATTGCTTTGTGGTCTGAACAGATAACACTGAAAGCTTCGGTTTTGGCATCCCAAACTTTTTATTCTTAATCTCCGTTAGTTTGCACGTCCTGGAAAACTTGGGCCTGGGCTAACCATTTAAAAATAAACTCGGCCCTAATCTCAGTTGACCGGGCTTAGGTCCGGGGTTTATCGGATCGCTGGGCGGGTCCAGGGTTAATCCATCCTTGTTGGTTAATAATACATCCGAAAAAAAATATATAACCATAGGAGAGAAGAAGCTGTATGCCTGTATCAGAATGACAGATTGGTGGCATTTTTTTTTATTACATATTAGAAAAATAGCGCTGCTTGGTGGTGATTGGGCCATTGTGCCACACCTTTCACTTGTTCACACCATTAGTGGGTTGTGCTTAATTTTCTCCACAGTCCCAAAACAAATCACCTTTTCTCATCCCTAAACAATGCCTGAAACTCTTTAAGCTATCACCTGTTTTATCCAAATATAAAAAGAATGAGTTGGTGTGATTTTTTACTCTATTAGCGTGAAATCTCTTACTTGATGTATAATATCACGTCAACTGGGAAATATACTTAAACATTTCCTTGGTATCGTACTTCATGCCAATTGAAAATATTTTTGCCAACTGTCAGGTTTTTCTATATACGCTAGTTTCTTGAATAAATACATCCCTAAAAATGCTTTATTACCACAACATAACTAGCATTACACTATTTATTCACTCATAAATCTTAAAAAAATAGATAGAATTAGGGATAAAGTGTTGGGAGGAAGATTATATTTAAATAAGTTAATTGGTTACATTGGTAAAGGGTCCATATTTTTGGTTAATTACGTAAATACGCTCAAAATATGGTCACTTATTTAAAAACCCAAAAGTAAATTGCCGTGCTACATACATAAATAACAAGAGTTGTTTATAAACGGATTTTATAAACAAAGATTTAGAATTGAGTTCTGTAAGATATTTTGATCTTAGAATTTTAATATCACTTGAAGTTCACCTAATTTTTATGAGATATTGTTAAATATGACAAAAATAGAATGTACAATCAAACAATAGAATGGGGAAGGCCCAAGGCCCAACCCCCACCCCCCACCCCCCAACCAAAAAAGAAGGGGGCAAAAAGGGGCCTAAAATTATTTTAAGTTGTTTTTTTTTTTTTTTATATAGATTTATAGAAATACCATTGGACCCAAAAAACTTTATAATTTCTTATCTAAACTGGTCAAAAGGGTCCAAAAAAGCCAAAAAGGCCCAAATTCATTTTAATTTTTTTACATAAATTTATAAAAAAAAAAAAAAAAAAACCATGTTTCGTATTTTCCATTTACACCCCTAAATTAGCTAAAATAGTCATTTACATGTCTAAAATTTCGAAACACCCATTCAATCCCTAATATGAAAACATTGCATCTTCACCCCTTTACACCGCCATAGTGCTGCCACTATGTTAAAGTGATGATTCCGGTCTATTTTTTTAACAAAATCGATCGGATTCATCACTTTATCATTTCCTAAGCGTTTTTACAACCTTGATAACCCCAAATTTGGCTGATTTTTGTTGATATTCGCAACCCATTTTCAGTCTCCATCAAGTTGTCATTGACCTTCCCCGGCACCACCGTCTTCCTCCCCTCAACCCTCTCTCCAAAACCCCTCAATTGCCTAACCCCGTTAGCCAGCCGGTGGCCGTCCACCTCTCCTAACCAGTTTCAAATTTTTTTTTTTTCAATTGGGTTTGTTGATGATTTTTTGTCATACCCAAGATGTCAAAGGTATGTTCTTAACTCAAAATAGTCCTTTAAATGTTAACTTTATGTTAAAAATCATAAAATCTAACTAAGGGCAAAATATTTAATTCATTTAAAACGGTATGAATCAATTATTCATAGAAAGACATTAGGAGCAAAATGGTCATTTTGCCTATGGATAAACATTGAAAAATTCAAGGAATGAGTAGGCTTAATTGCATTTAATGAAATTAATTAAGTAATAATTATGTCTAGTGCGAAATGACCAAAATGCCCTTATATGAAGAATTAAGGACTTATGAGTTATACAATTAAAATAATTGGGCCAATAGTATAATTTTGGAAAATAAACGACCTATAAATGAGATGAAATTCGCTCAAGCCAAGGGAGAGAGCATTTCTTCCATTTTCTCTCAAATCTTCCATGAAACAAGCTTTCTTTCTCTAAGTTTTAAAGGAGTTTTGCTTAATTTTTCAAGGAGAACAAGATAGGAGCCTTGGATATTCAGTTTGAAGGGTTTAAGGTAAGGATTAAAAACCCTAGTTTTGATGTGATTTGAAGATTTGAAGTAGATTTTGAGGTATAATGTTATATATGTAGGATTAAGGTGTAAAATAAGACAAAGGCAAAAGATTTATTGGAGGAATTGTTTAAAAAGGTAAGGAAGAACCTCCCATGACTTTAGGGATTATGCTAAGGTTTGTAGATTTTTATGAAACCTTAAATTAAGGCTTTAAAGCATAGAATTAGTTGATGACAAGCGTAGTTGAACTCATTTATTCTACTTATTACCTTGAATTCATTATACATGAAGTTATTGCTATTTATGTTTTATGAGTTGTTATGTTTGATTGAAGAAAATGAAGTATGGATGATGATTGTGGCATAACTTGTAGTATTGGAGGTCACATAGTGTTGAATGGTTGCTATTAAAAGTGTTGAGGTGTTGTTTGCATTAGCTTACAATGTCATAACAATAATAAATGATTATGGGAATGAGATTTTACACTTCCTTCAAGATGTTAAATACTATTAAGGGGAGGTTTGTTTGATCCATAAATTGACCTATTGGTTAATTGTCCATAAGAATTGATGTGGCATAGTTAATATGAAAAATTCGGATTTAGTAAGCTTAGGGGTTATGTTAAACATGCTTCAGTATTTCGATCATAACTTGAGTAATAAAAATTGAAATGAGATGATTCTTGAAGCATTAGAAAGTTAAGACACAAACCTATAACTTTTATGCTTATGCCAAAATCCAATTCGTTTCAGAAATGGATGGAAAATGGCCTAAAGTATAAATTGATTATTAAAGTTTAAGATTTAACATGTTCAATTCTTATGATTATGAATTGATTATTAATGTATTATTGTAATTATGCCATTTACTAATGTTTAAAAATTAGGTAGATGATCTTTGAAAGATATACATGGTCATGATGTCAATGCATGATTAATGTTATGAAATGGCATCAATACACGTTTTAAGATGATGTATGTCAGCAAGAGGTAATGTAAATGGATTGATAATCCATATATGAATTAAAAGTATTAAGCTCACCAAAATATGTATTTACATGCCATAAGATGTTAGAGATGTATATAGACATGATAGAGATGCATATAGACATAATGGGAATCGCGTAAGCATATCCTCGTATACCAGTTGAGGAAAGATGAATATATACTTTAGATGTTAAATAACGCGTAAGCACGTCTCCTGATGATATGAGTTTTAGATGAATTGGAGGCTAGATGATATGAAGTGATTAAGACACTAAGAAAAGTTCGATCGGCTACACATTAAATGCTTCATATGCATTTAATTGCACTATATGAGTTATGATGTTATTTACATCATCAGATGATTTATACTCATGTTAGATGATATTTAGATGTTATATCATGATAGGTAATGTGTGTGTATATGTTTACATATTTATTTGTATGTGTATGCATTGATGTTTAGCCATGGGATAAAATGATGAAAGACATATGAAAAAGTAATGAAAAAAAAGGGGAAGTATCCCTAGATGTAAAAGATAAGTGATGTGTTAACAAATATGTTTAAATAAAAGTCAAATAGCACATCTAGAATGAAATGGATCATTCCTTATGAAGCGATTAGCGCTCACTCTTTCATTGTTAATTGCTTTGCAGGTAGACCAGAAGCAAAGGATGCTAGAGACAGCGGGACTACGCATGAGGGGAGATGATTTATTGTTATCTCGATGTTTTTATCTTGATGTAAATGATAAATATTTGTGAAACACCTTTTGGAATCTTCCACCCTATAAATATGTTTCGGTTGTGTATTTTCCGGATAAATTCTTAAAGTTTTTGAAATTATAAGTTTGGATCCTGCATGACATTTTATATGCATATTTTGGATATTATTATTATTATTATCCTTACGTAGTTTTTTTTTTTCTAAATACAACTCGTTCTCCAAACATGTATCCCCGGGTTTCTTATTGAGGGATATTCAAAGGGTACCTGATTGGAGGGGGGTTTTACATTTTTGGTTTTGTATTTTATGGTAATGGTGATCTCTTTGGTAATTGTTTATTGGAGTTGTTTGTATAGGATGATTTCTGGAGTTGATTAACTATTTTTGGTGTGTTTGGGTTTTAGCTATGGTGGATCGGTGGTGGTTTGGTCGACTGGTGTTGGGAAAGAAAAAGGGGTCTAGCTAGAGGTTTGGAAATTGGAATGGGGCAGTTTGGAATTTAGCCATTAAGGGTGTGAATATTGGGGTACCAACTGTGATTTCAATAAACCTTGGGTGGGTATATGTCGTATACTTTATAATTTCCCAACTCCCATCAATCCTACCTTTTGCCGCCTAAATTTGTAAGCTTTAAACACATTGTCGACTCAATTTTTCCGCTGAGACGCCTTGCTTGTTGCAATCTTTAAATGTCAAATCACAATCTCCTCTCTCTCCCAAATCCAAATGACAACCTCTTATATCAAATCATTTATCTGATTATCTCTCATTTTCTTGAAAAAATCCAGTGTTCTCATTTTTTACTCTCTCAACTCATTTTACTCTCAAGTCTCAACTTTCTCATCTCTTGTCTCTCAGTTTTCTCATCTTTATAGACGAAAATTTCTCAAGTGAATGTGTGATTTACATTATTGTTTTTATGTAGGGTAATATTAAGGGCTCTAAATCATTTTACTCTTAGCATTCTCAACTCATTTTACTTTATATTTGATCAAGGGAATGTATGATTTACATTATTATTTTTATGCAGGGTAATAATATAAGATTTTACAGTTTCAACACAGCAAAAAGCAAAATAAGGAGCATAAATCAGGTACTAATGTTCCTTCTTAATTTTTATGATTGTTTTTATTTTAGCAAAATAATATTAAGGGCTCTAAGTTATTTATTCTTTGAATAGAAATGTCTACTATGAAGTATGAATCTGGATTTGAAAAATGTAAGGAACAAAATAGGATAGAAGAACTAATTCAATCCCAAAAAGGTACACTTAATAGATTTGTTATAAATACGAAACACCAAATGCTAGAAAAACCAAATGAAGATTTAAATGAAAAATCAATTGGAAGTTGTGAAGAAATTTTTATAGATAACAATTCAAAATCATCAAATACTAGTGAAGAATATCATGAAAATTTAGAAGAATAAATTTCATTCGATAAGAATGAAAATATTAATGATAAAAATAAAACAACTATTAAAAATATTTGTAATCCGGTACACTGGAATAATTTAGACATAAGCTTATGTGATTTATTAGTTGAGAAATATCCAATTAGACAAGTTTTAGATTTTCCAAGAGATAAAAATTCTAGACGCTTTTCTACAATTCATTATATTCGAAAATTACCAAATAGAGAAAAACATGATAGAAAATGGCTAGTATATTCAAAAGAATTAGATAAAGTATTTTGTTTTTGTTGTAAATTATTTAGTTTAAAATCAAATGCAATTCAATTAGCAAGTGAAGGGTGCGGAGACTGGAAAAATGTTAGTGCCAAGCTTAAAAGTTAGGAAACAAGCAATGAATATGCCATAAATATGAACATTTGGGTTGATGTTGAGATGAGATTGCTTAAAAACAAAACAATTGATAAATTTTTACAAGAGAAAATAAATAAAGAGAAAGAGCATTGGAAGAATGTACTATTAAGAATTATAGCGGTTATAAAAATCTTTCAAAAAATAGTGCAATTCGTGGTACAAATGAGAAGATTTATCAAAAAAAATAATGAAATTTTTTTGAACTTAATTGAAATGATTGTTGAGTTTGATTTAATAATGCAAGAACACCTTAGACGTATTCAAAATGGAGAATTCATACTCATTATCTTGGTCATAATATACAAAATGAGTTGATAAAATATTTTTCCATTAGAAATAAGAAATATCATTTTTAAAAGAAAAAAAAAAAAATCATAGAATCAAAATATTTTTCAGTTATACTTGATTGTACCCCAGATACAAGTCATCAAGAACAAATGCCACTTATATTAAGATGTGTAGATATTTCAACAAGTCCAATAAAAATAGAAAAGTACTTAATAGATTTTATAAAAGTGGATAACACTTCTGGTCAAGGTCTTTTTAATGTACTCACAATTATACTAAAAAATCTTAAACTTGATATAAATAATGTGAAAAGACAAGGATATGATAATGAGTCTAATATGAAAGGTAAACAACAAGGTATGTAAAAAAGATTATTAGATATAAATTCTAGAGCATTTTATACACCATGTGGTTGTCACAGTCTTAATTTAGTTCTTTGTGATATGACTAATTTACGTGCTAATGTTATTACATTTTTTGGAGTGACATAAAAAATATACTCATTATTTTCCTTTTCTACAAAATGATGGAAAATTTTGCAAGATCATGTTTCTAATTTGACACTTGAGCCATCATCACAAACATGTTGGGAAAGTCGTGTTGAAAGTGTTAAAGCAATAAAATTTCAAGCTCCACAAATAAGAGATGATTTATATCAATTAGCAGAAACTAGTGAAGATCCTAAAACAAAAAGTAAAGCTATTTCTTTAGTAACATATAAGATTGAAAATTTTCAATTTCTATTAGGGATGATTATTTGGTAGGAAATGTTATTTGCTGTTAATACAGTTAGTAAATATTTGCAATCTAAAAATATGGACATTGTTGTTGCAACAAATCAAAGGTCTTGTTTCATTTTTTAAAAATATATAGAAACTGAGTTTACATCTTCTATGATTTCTGCTAAAGAGATTGTAGAGCAAATGAATATAGAATCAAAATTTCGTGAAAAACGTACAAGAAAGAAAAAAACAAAAAAACAATTTGATGAGAATGAACACGAAGAGATGAAACTGTATGCTGAAGAATCTTTTAGAATAAATTATTTCGCATATTTAGTTGATCATGTCATTTCCCCACTACAAAGTAGGTTTAAACAATTTGAAATATATAGTGATAATTTTGGTTTCCTTTATAATATAGAAAAGTTAAAATTGTTTGATGATGATAATTTGAAGAAAAATTGTTTAAATCTTGAAAACGTTTTAAAACATGACACGTTCTCTGATATTGATGGTTTAGATTTATATTCAGAACTAAAAGTTTTAAAAGAAATTATAAACATGGAAACTAAAACACCGCTTGAGATACTAGATTTTATAAAAAATGTGAATTATTTTCCAAATGTATGAATAGCTTATAGAATACTATTAACTATTCCCGTAGCTTCAACAGAAAGAAGTTTTTCAAAATTAAAGTTAATAAAATCTTATTTACGTTCAACTATGTCACAAGAAAAATTAGATAATTTGACTATATTATCAATTGAAAAAGATTTGGTTTCTAAACTTGAATATAAAAATTTAATTAGTGATTTTGTATCTCAAAAGACAAAAAAAATAAATTTTAAATAACTTTTTAATATATGCTTATATTATTAAAAGGGCCTCAAATTAAGTAACTCTTGTTTAGGGTCACAAATGTTCTTGAGATGGCCCTAAACGAACCTTGTGAGATTATTAATTTTATCAACACTCAAAATTGCTATTGCTTCCGGTAAAGGTCTTGAGAGGACTTCAATATAGATTTTTTTGGTAATTAAGTGATGATTTGCGATGTTTGAAGAGAGAGAAAAAGAGGGAAAATGAGAGAAAATTTAGAAAACACATCCTGAGAACTGCGTTATGCCTTCTTTTCCAGCTCAGCCTACACTTACCACGTCACTCTTTTCCTTCTAGATTTCTATCTCTTCTTCTTTCTTTCAAAATTCCTTCTTTACACTTCTTCCTCCTACAAGGTCTGGTCATGTATATGCAATATACAAACTCAAATAGGATTCTTGCAAACACCATATCATATTTAATATATCATTAGTTTATTATATTCAATTTTAAATATTATAACACCTTATTTAGAATATGAAATAAAAATATCATTTAAAATGTATGTTATTATTGTGGCATTGTGCCACAAGATTGGCTTTTTGGCACCATTATTTATGGTGGAATTTATGTAAACTCCTGGGTTATTTAAGTTCAATATCTAATTAGAAGGTTAATGATTTGCACCTTCCCACTATTGCAGACCTAGGACTTTTGCCCAATGGGAGGTCTCTGCGGCTCTACTATTGTTTATCAATTAACTAGTGGAAACTTTAAAAAATCATCAAACATTGAGCAAAGGAAATAATGTAATATCAAAAAACTGAAAAGAAATAATGCAATAAAACAATACTTCCCTACTTGAATAAATTTATGAGAAGCAAAACCTTAAACAGATGTGTTGAAAATAACATCTAATTCAATTCAATAGGAAACACAAAAAAAAATTTGTGTGAAAAACATCTTAAATGTGAATAGAGCTAAAAAAAACCCTAAAAAAATTTGTGTGAAAAACATCTTAAATGTGAATAGAGCTAAAAAAAACCCTAAACCCTAAATCTTGACCTAATTTGGTTTCAATTCAAGTTCTTCTCTTACCAGTTGGTATTGTTGATGTCTGATAAAAATTTGTGATGAAATTGGAAGGGAAGAAGCAAGGATCGAATGGATAAATGAGTTGAGTTATATGCACTTTTAAAGTAATGTTTTATATGATTAAGTTCTTTAAAAAATTAAATAGTAAACAACTTTGCTTACTCGATCAAAGTTCAATGAATGATTCAAATTGAATTATAACCTTGATTTTTTTTTTTAACTACGTCACGTGATTGTCATTAATTAGAGGATAGATTGTGAAAATAATATAACATAATCTTTGAAATTTATTAAAATTAGGGAAAGATAATGATAATTATTAAAGTAGATTATTCGTTTATAATTGTATAAATTATTAATTTTTATTTATATTAAAAAAGGACGTAAGTTATCGCATGAAATCTTTTAATAATAGAGGGAATCGTGCCTGCGAAGTAATTAATTAGACGAAGGAATGAAAGACAGTGAGGCTATGTCATAAAATAAAAAATTACAGTTAATAGTAATTTGTGTGATATATGATATGGACTTAAATTAAAGGAAAGAAGGACATAAATGTCAAACTAGTAAAGAGAGACATAATCCCAAATGAGAGATTTTAGCATGACTTTTTTATATAAAAATTGTTTTTTTCCTCGAAATTTGAGGCCTGCACTCAAAGGGGTTGGGTCCGGTCCTGCTTCCCACTACCAGAAACGTATCATCTTCATCATTGAAAAATAGACAATAGAAAATAAAGAAACATTACTATGAAGATTCAAAAAGACGACAATGAAAATTGGTATATAGTGATAATAAAAGGTGAAGAATTTATAATATAAAATGACGGTGTCTCAATCAAATAGACTTTCAGTTCATTAGCTAATACAATCAGTAATTTAGACCACCGAAAGGAGAAAAGTTGTATGTGACTGATAGATTGGTGACATTTTTTATGGGCAATACTACACTTACCATTGCATTACAGTTTTCATTTCTTACAATCACACCCTCAAATCAAATCCTCCAAATTCAATAAAATTGACCACACAAACCAACTCAATTTCTCATCAATTTAAATTGTCACAAAAGTTCGGCATTTTGCGTATTGACTGGGGCTGAGTCGTTCCTGTCACGTTCCTAGTGTTTTTCTTGAGACAAACCCATCCAATAATATTTAACTTGATAAATTTGTTGATATTTACTGTCATGATGATAATATATTATATATAGCATGCATGGACATGATTTGTCTTTCAATTTTGACCGAAAAGACTAATTAGCATGATGTTGATTCATAGAACCAGAAATTCTAAAATCCCTACTAACAAACTCCTTTATTACTTAATTAACAAATAAACCGTTTAACAAATAAATTTTCTTATTAATTTTCAGACTTAATTAGATTAATTTCGTATATCTGACAACACATAATGGTATCAAACTTTTTAATTTCGAAAAAAAAAGTTATTAGGACTTACCAATTGCTATGATATAATTAGGAAAATTAAAAATATATTAAACAATTAAAATAAAGATTTTTAAATTATAAGTTTTACAAATTAATACAATTGGATAATCTGAAAATTCAACAAGAGCCTCTCATATGAATTTTATTGAACACCAGCTCAATTTTATAACTCAATAATATAATATAAATCAAAATTTCATACTAAATTATATCCATTAATTTATTAAAATCTAGGGATTTAGAAATTACTAGGTGTCTCAATTTACATAAGCGGTTAGCATCACATAAACTCTAAATTAACTTATCTTGCTTCAACATCAGGGTATTAAAATTCTTAAGAGATTTAATCAAAGAGAGTATTCCCTAGTAAATATATAATATATATTTTATTTGTCAAATAAGATTTTATAAATTTGAAATTATTTTTTTTCACAAGTAACCACAGGTACCCAACCTACCTACAAAAAAAGGACCGGACCGAATACAGATCAAAACAAGGGTCTAGATTTATGGATCCGTATCTCTTTTTTTAAACAGATACCTGCAAGTATAAATCTGTTTTGTCGGTCTATACACGATTGGCTCATTCACACCATTATTTATGGTTGAATTTACACTCTTGGGTTATTTGAGCTCATTATCTAATTAGAAGCTAAATGACATTTGCACCTCCCCACTACCAGAAACTTATCATCTTCATCATTCAAAAAGGAACAATAGAAAATAAAGTATCAAAACTTAAATGACGATTCAAAAAGTTAACAAAGAAATTGGCATATAGTGATAATGAAAGGTGAAGAATTTATAATATAAAATGACAATGTCTCAATCAAAAGAGACTTCCAGTTCATTACCTAATACTGTCAATAATTTACACCACCGAAAGGAGAAAAGTTGTATGTGAATGATAGATTGGTGGCATTTTTTTTATTAGAAAAAATGCGCTGCCGTGCGTTTGTGATGGACTTGCTGGTGATTGTAGCATTGTGCCACACGTTTCACTTTTTCACACCATCATTTATGGCTTAATTTTCTGGAAGTCTTCCTTCGTCAATCGGAATGCTGAAAAAATTTATTGTCCATCACCGACTCAAGAAACTAGCAAATACACCCCTCTTGTCAAATTTAAAAATATACCTAAAAATCGCCAAAGAATTGTTCGTTAAAGTTACATTGCATTAATTAACAATGGAAAACATTTCCTTTGTGCGTGTGGGGATAGGAAAATGGAATGAGCTTTTAAATACTTGCCCTTGGATTTCTTTCACAATTCCAAAAATAAATCACATCTCTTCTCATCTCTAAGCAATGCCTAAAACTATAATGAATCGCTTGTTTTATCCAAGTATCTTCTCCTTCATCACCTTGGTTCTGTCAATAAACTCTCTTCTCCTCTCCACTTGTTATTCTATTGATGAACAAGGCCAAGCTCTTTTAACATGGAAGAACGGTTTAAGCAGCCCCACTAATGCATTGAAAAATTGGAATTCTGCAGACTCCAGTCCATGCAAATGGTTTGGAATCTACTGCAACTCAAAGGGAGAAGTGGTGAATATAAACCTGAAAGGAGTAGAATTGGAAGGTTCATTGCCTTCAAATTTTCAATCTCTCAAGTCCTTGAAGAATCTTACTATATCATCTTGCAACCTCACAGGCACAATCCCAAAAGAACTGGGAGAATATCGCGAGCTCACTTTCATTGATCTCAGTGACAATTCTCTTTCAGGTGAAATCCCCAAGGAAATATGCCGGCTAAATAGATTGCAAGGTTTGTATCTCAACACGAACTTTCTTAAAGGCGAAATTCCTTTTGGCATTGGAAACTTGTCAAGTCTTTCAATTCTGACACTCTACGACAATGAACTCAGTGGGAAATTTCCAAAAAGTATTGGAAAATTGAGCAAGCTACAGATATTTCGAGCTGGTAGGACTTATCTAGAGGGTGAACTACCAATGGAGATAGGAAACTGCACCAACTTAGTATTTGTAGGCTTAGTTGAAACCAACATTTCTGGAAGCATTCCTTCATCAATTGGAATGCTCAAAAGAATTCAACACTTATTCCTTTATGAAACACAACTGTCAGGTCATATCCCAGAAGAGATTGGAAATTGCAGTGAGTTGCAGACCCTGCTCTTGTATAATACTTCAATCTCTGGCCCAATCCCAACTCAAATTGGAATGCTCAAAAAAATTCAAGATTTAGCACTTTCCAGCACACAACTGTCGGGTCATATCCCAGAAGAGATTGGAAACTGCAGCGAGTTGCAGAAGCTTTACTTGTTTAGTACTTCAATCTCTGGCCCAATCCCAAGTCGAATTGGAAGCTGCAAAGAGCTGATAGTTATTGATGTCGCAATGACTCTTCTAACTGGGAGCATACCGAGAAGCTTTGGAAAACTTATGAAGCTTCAACATGTAAGTTTATGGGGTAACGGCTTTGAGGGTGAAATTCCTGACGATTTTGGAAACTGTACAGAGCTGACAAGCTTTGATGCCACAGATAACTTTCTGACTGGCAGCATACCGAGAAGTTTTGAAAAACTTGTGAAGCTTCAGGATCTAAGATTATGGAACAATAGTTTAGTGGGTGCAATTCCTGATTATTTTGGAAACTACACGGAGTTGACATACTTGGATATCTCAAGTAATCTTATAATTGGTAGCATACCAACAAATTTTGGAAAACTTGTGAAGCTTCAAAGTCTTTACTTAAGTTTCAATCAGTTGTCAGGTATAATACCTGTCGACATTGTAAACTGCACAGAGCTGACCCATCTGTACTTGGACTACAATAAATTTTCGGGTGAGATTCCTGTTAGTCCATTGGCAATCTAAAAAGCTTGATCGTGTAATTACTGTCGAGAGCAATAAGCTAACAAGCAATATTCAGAGTCTTTCTTTAAGTCTCAGCAACTTCTGATTCTAAAAATTGATTGACAATAATTAATCTCGACCTTGAGTCCACTGTGTTAACCTTAATACCCAAAATATATTGATTTTATAAATTTTATGTCTTTGCAAGTTTTGTGCATGTAGTCAATAAATATTTACATGTAAGATAAATATACTCAGATTAAAAAACTGTCAATAATTATACCCATTTTTAAGCTAGATGATAGAGAAAACTATAAATGTGATATGTATAATTACAGTTAATTAACTTGATGAGTTAGTCTAAAATAGCATATTTCATTTCTTTACTAAACTTCTTTCGAATTTATGCAAACTCAACGAATAATCCTTGTTTTACGTGTTTCTTTCGGTGCATCCTGACTTCGAAGCCATTGCTTCTTGGCCTGAAGAAAAAGTTAATCCATTGAAAGATTTGACATGCGAAGTTTTGATTCTTGGTCTCCATCAGATTCAGCATCCTGGAAAACCAGTTTTACTGCTTTATCTGCATCAGTTCACCTATTCCCTTGTTGAACAATGCCTGATCCAATAAAAATGCGCCAAGAATTAGGACTAGCTTCCTATAGGATGTAGAAAGACAACCTCTAAAGTTCGATCATTCATAAAATAAAGCCATTCATAAACAACATATAGATTCATGAATCATGAAGTTAAACCTTTGACTATAAAGAGAAATATTTACTTGCTTTATCCGTCTAGGTCCCCAGGTTGGAGTAGACCATCTAGACCGTGAAAATGCTTCGGCATAGAACCTATCGTTGATCAGCCCTCTACTATACAGGAAAAAGGTCAGAGCCTTCTCAGAAACCAGCCAAGTGATCTTTTCAGAAATGATGATGATAGTTCCAAGAAGTAGCACAAACTCCTTCAGAAAAGAAAAACACGTTTATGTACCTGCTCTGAAAATCAGTTATCACTGCCTCGACGATATCTTCTTTCTATTCAGTTTCTTTCTAAGCTCAACTGCTGTAAATTCTCTACAGAAGAAGAAAACAAGCTTAAGACAAAAGCAAATATCATTTCAATGCACTAGAAATAACATGAACCATATGAGTTTACAGAAAAAATGAGATATCCAAGAAGGAAATATTTTACTTCCGTGTAGCTAAGAACAAAATCAATGAGAATATAGTAATACTTTAACATAACATGGCATGAGAATATAGTAATGCTTCCAACATAATATGATAATACATGATTACCATCCAAAGGTTATAACAAGTAACATAGCAATGCAGCCATTTGCTTAAACAAAAACAAAATATAATTTCAGATGAAGGGCTGTTGGTTGATAAGCACTCTATTAATTCACTTATTGGGACAACCGTAAGTAAGAGATTTTAGCACCATACTAAGTGCGGCAAAATAAAAGTTCTGTGAGCCATTGCTTTGTGACCGAACAATTGTTTGTCTCTATCACTATCAGATTGGGAGTCCTGAAAAACCTGGGCCTAG
Source organism: Pistacia integerrima (assembly GCA_026225825.1). Lineage (NCBI taxonomy): Eukaryota > Viridiplantae > Streptophyta > Magnoliopsida > Sapindales > Anacardiaceae > Pistacia > Pistacia integerrima. Next base: position 1,527,150 of record CM047738.1, on the reverse strand, counting down.
GCTGACCATCTAAAAAACAACTCAGGCCTCATCTTAGACGGCCCAGCTCAGGCCCCGGCTTTTGCCATCCTGATCCATTGAAAAATATGATCATGACTTACAAAGGAGAAGAAGTTGTAGCTTGGTGGCAATTTTGGTTACTTCTGAGAAATAGTTTATGGCACTGCCGTGAGTTTGTAAAAGACCTCGTATGATTGTGCAGTTGTGCCACACGTTTAGTTTTTTCGGACCATTGTATACGGTGGATGCATAATATTCTTCCACAATCCCAAATTAAATTACCTGTTCTCATCTCTAAGCATTAATGGATGAAACTGTGAGGTATCGCTTGTTTTCTCCAAATATCTTCTCCTTCACCTTGGTTCTGTTAATAAACTCTCTGCTTTTTTCTACTTGTTATTGTATTGATGAACAAGGCCAAGCTCTTTTAACTTGGAAGAACAGTTTAAACAGTCCCACGGATGCATTAAATACATGGAATCCTGCAGACTCAAATGGTTGGTAATTCATTGTAACACAAACGGAGAAGTGGTGAAGGTGAGCTTGAAAGCACTAGAATTGGGAGGTCCAGTGCCTTCAAATTTTCAATCACTCAAGTCCTTGAAGATCCTCATCATCTCATCCTGCAATCTCACCGGCACAATTCCAAAAGAAATAGGAAAATTTGGTGAGCTCACTTTCATTGATCTCAGTGACAATTCTCTTTCAGGTGAAATTCCAAAGGAAATATGCCAGCTAAAAAGATTGCAAAGCTTATATCTCAACACAAACTTTCTTAAAGGCAAAATTCCTTCTGGCATTGGAAACTTGTCAAGTCTTTAATTTCTGACACTCTATGACAATCAACTCAGTGAGAAAATTCCAAGAAGTATTGGAAAATTGAGCAAGCTACAATTATTTCGAGCAGGTGTGAATAATCTAGAGGGTAAGCTACCAACGGAGACAGGCAACTGCACCAACTTAGTTACGTTAGGCTTAGCTGAAACCAACATTTCTGGAAGTCTTCCTTCCTCAATTGGAATGCTGAAGAGAATTCAAATCTTAGCCATTTATACAGCACAACTGTCAGGTCATATACCAGAAGAGATAGGAAACTGCAGCAAGTTGCAGATCCTGTTCTTGTATCAGAATTTGATTTCTGGCCTTGTTGGATAATGCCTCTTATTTTGTTAAGAGGATGAGACGGTTATTCAGCTGCATGGCTAGCGTTTGTTACGGCAGTTATTTGCTAACTAACCTGGCTAAGATCACACAGCTGTGATAACCTCCATATCTTCCCTTTAGGCTCATGTATAAAGAAGGTGGTCTGTACCTTCTGTAAGCGAGGAAAAAATTTAATCAGAGAGAGGCGTGAGAGTTAGGCTTTCAATATTGTAATTCTCAGATTAGTGATTGTATCAGACTTCATTATAGTGGACGAACTAGGGCCTTACAAACCCTGCCTTGGAGTAGGATTCTTGAGTTAAATCCGAACCAAGTAAACAACGTGTACTTCCTTCTTTTCTTTGTTTTTCCTCCTATCTCTGTTTTGCTGTGTTCTTCTTGGTAATCTTGATTGTCTTGAGCTCTCTCTTGGAGGATTTCTGGTTGATATCCTGTTCTAATCCTAACGTGAATTGGGGTGCTCAGAAAGCTTCAAATGCTATTGTTATGGGATACAGGTTATGGGTACAATTCCAGATGATATTGGAACCTGCACAGAGCTGACATTAATGGATGTTGCCCGGAAACTTCTAACTGGCAGCATACCAAGAAGCTTTCGAAAACATGTGAAGCTTCAATTTCTAGGCTTACGAGGAAAGGGGAAGAGGGGGTGGACAGCTTAGTGGGTGCAATTCCAGGGCTATCATTATGTAACAACAGTTTAGACGGTGCAATTCTAGATGATCTTGGAAACTGCACAGAGCTGACATACTTGGATATCTCGATCAACCTTCTAACAGGCAGCATACCAAGAATAGATGGGGATGGGGATCTTGATCTTTAGCAAGCATGGAGCATTCATTGAAGTAGTAATTTGCAGTACATGAATAGATGGGGATCTCCACATTCAGCAGAAAGAAAATGCTGATATTATCAAGTGCCACTTCTTTTCTTGTCCCGAAGCTTTGTTGTCACTAACTAAGGCTTCATACATTTGTACTTTGCCGGCACTGTGCTAGGGACTAGTGAAGCTTGGCACAGTTATGGGTTCCAGTGACAAACCTTTCGGCTATTTACGTGTCTCGGAGCCATTGCTTTGTGGTCTGAACAAATAACACTGAAGGCTTTGGCATCCCAAAGTTTTGATTCTTACTCTCCATTAGATTGGACGTCCTGGGAAAACCTGGGCCTGGGCTGACCATTTAAAAATAAACTTGGGCCTAATTTCGTTGACCCGGCTTAGGTCCGGGTTTATCCGTTCTTGTTGGTAATAATAATAGTCGGAAAAAAGAGTTACATGATCATGGATTCCAAAGGAGAGAAGAAGTTGTATGTGAATGATAGATTGGTGGCATTTTTTTATTACATAGTAGAAAAAATGCGCTGCCTGGGCCTAATCTTCGTTGACCCGGCTTAGGTCCGGGTTTATCCATTCTTGTTGGTAATAATAATACAGTCGGAAAAAAGAGTTACATGATCATAGATTCCAAAGGAGAGAAGAAGTTGTATGTGAATGATAGATTGGTGGCATTTTTTTATTACATATTAGAAAAAATGTGCTGCCATGAATATGTGATGGATTTGGTGGTGATTGTGGCATTGTGCCACACGTTTCACTTTTTCAATTACCATTATTTATGGTGGAAATACCACTAGTGGGTTGTGTTTAATTTTCTTCCACAATCTCAAAACAAATGACCTATTCTCATTAAGCAATGCTTAAAACTCTAAGTTATCGCTTCTTTTATCCAAATATAAAAAATTGAGTTGATGTGGATTTTCACGCTATTATAATGTGAAATCTCTGACTTGGTGTATAACATCACCCAAATTGGGGAATATGTGTAAACAATTCCCTAGTATCGTACTTCACGCCAACTGTCGGGTTTTTCTCTATACGTTGGTTTCCCAAATAATATGTCCCTAAATCTATTCTATTACCACAAACATTACATCATTTATTCACTCATAAATCTTAAAACAATACTTACGTTAACAAAAAGTTCACACACTAACAAGACAATCCTTCCGAGTTAAAATTATAGAAAATGCAAAATCTAAGAATTTAAAGTTAAGAACCATCTTAATAGTTGGATATACTGGTTTTCCTTGCCAGATATCGTGTTTTAGGTGTGAGATTTTGCAAATGAGAATTAGAAATTCATAGGGTCATGATAAAGTGTTGGGAGGTTAGGGATGAGGGTAAAATTGTAATTAACTAATTTAATTGGTTACATTGGTATAGGGTCTAGATTCTTGGTTAATCACATAAATGCCCCCCACAACATGGTTATTTAATTTAAGAATAATGATAGGTCTATAACTCAATCTCACAATCTTCTGTCATAACTTCTGACGTCATAGTTCTTTATTGTTTAGCTTGCAGACGAGACCCATTTACGAGTAAATTGTCATGCTACATACATAAATAAATGGCTTTTGTAAACAAAGACTTAGAATTGAGTTCTATAAGATCTTTTGATCTTAGAATTTTTAATATCACATAAAGTTTATCTAATTTTTATGAGATATTGTAAAATGTGACAAAAATTGAATGTATAATCAACAATAGAATGAGGAAAGGGTTATTATAGTGGAACTTGTGAGATTATTTAATTTTATTAACACTCATAATGGTTATTGCTTCCTGTGAAGGTCTCGACAGAACTTCAATAAAGATTTTCTTATAATTAAGTGATGATTTGCGATGTTTGGATGGAGAGAAAAAGAGGGGAGTGAGAGAAAATTCAGAAAACACATCATGAGAACTGCATTATGCAATATTATAACACTTCTCTCTCTTCTTCTTTCTTTGTAAATTCCTTCTTTACACTTCTTCCTCCTATAAGGTCTTGTCATATATATGCAATACACAAACTCAAACAAGGTTCTTGCATCACCATATCGTAATTGATATATCATCACTTTATTACATTCAACTTTAAATATTATAAAACCTCATTTAAAATGTAAAATCAGAATATCATTTAAAATGTATGTTATTATTGTGGCGTTGTTCCACACGATTGGCTTTTTGACGCCATTATTTATGGTGGAATTTACAATTGTGGGTTGTTTAAGTTCAATATCTAATTAGAAGGTTAATGACATTTGCAACTCCCCACTACCAGAAACTTGCCATCTTCATCATTCAAAAACAAACAATAAAAATAAAGTATCAATATTTAAATGACGATTCAAAAAGATAACAATGAAAATTGGTATATACTATATAATATAAAATGATTGTGTCTCAATCAAAAGAGACTTTCAGTTCATTAGCTAATACAGTCAATAATTTACACCACCAACTTCTGAAACTAGCACATACATTCCTCTCGTCAAATTTGAAAATTTACTAAAAAATTCCTAAAGAATTGTTCGTTAAAGTTACATTGCATTAATTAACAATGGAAAACATGTCCTTTGTGTGCGTGGGAATAGGGAAATGGAATGAGCTTTTAAATACTTGCCCTTGGATTTCTTTCACAATTCCAAAATAAATCACCACCTCTCTTCTCATCTCTAAGCAATTCCTAAAACAGTAATGAATCGCTTGTTTTATCCAAAAATCTTCTCCTTCATCACCTTGGTTATGTCAATAAACTCTCTTCTGCTCTCTCCTTGTTATTCTCTTGATGAACAAGGCCAAGCTCTTTTAACATGGAAGAACAGTTTAAGTAACCCCATTGATGCATTGAAAAATTGGAATTCTACAGACTCCAGTCCATGCAAATGGTTTGGGATCTACTGCAACTCAAAGGGAGAAGTAGTGAATATAAGCCTGAAAGGAGTAGAATTGGAAGGTTCATTGCCTTCAAATTTTCAATCTCTCAAGTCCTTGAAAAATCTTACTATATCATCTTGCAATCTCACAGGCACAATCCCAAAAGAACTTGGAGAATATCACAAGCTCACTTTCATTGATCTTAGTGACAATTCTCTTTCAGGTGAAATCCCCAAAGAAATATGCCGCCTAAATAGATTGCAAGGTTTATATCTCAACACGAACTTTCTTAAAGGCGAAATTCCTTCTGGCATTGGAAACTTGTCAAGCCTTTCAGATTTGATGCTCTACGAGAATCAACTCAATGGGGAAATTCCAAAAACTATTGGAGAATTGAGCAAGCTACAGAATTTTGAAGTAGACGTAAATTATCTAGAGGGTGAACTACCAATGCAGATAGGAAACTGCACCAACTTAGTTTATTTAAGCTTCACTGAAAGCAACATTTCTGGAAGTATTCCTTCGTCAATTGGAATGCTCAAAAGAATTCAAGAGTTATACCTTTATGAAACACAACTGTAGGTCATATCCCAAAAGAGATTGGAAACTGCAGTGAGTTGCAAATCCTGTACTTGTACAGTACCTCAATCTCTGGCCCAATCCTAACTCGAATTGGAATGCTTAAAAAAATTCAAGATTTAGATCTTTCTGACACACAACTGTCAGGTCATATCCCAGAAGAGATTGGAAATTGCAGTGAATTGCAGTACCTGTACTTGTATAGTACTTCAATCTCTGGCCCAATCCCAACTCGAATTGGAATGCTCAAAAAAATTCAACATTTAGAGCTTTCAAGCACACAACTATCAGGTCATATCCCAAAAGAGATTGGAAATTGTAGCAAATTGCAGTACCTGTACTTGTATAGTACTTCAATTTCTGGTCCGATCCCAAGTCAAATTGGACGCTACAAAGAGCTGATATTCATTGATGTCTCAACGAATCTTCTAACCGGTAGCATACCGAGAAGGCTTTGGAAAACTTATTAAGCTTCAAGAAGTATACTTACAGGGTAACGGCTTTGAGGGTGCAATTCTTGACGATTTTGGAAACTGCACAGAGTTGAAAATCTTTGATGTCTCAGATAATTTTAATTTTATGTGAGATACCGAGAAGTTTTGGAAAACTTGTGAAGCTTCAAGATCTAAGATTAGGGAACAACAGTTTAGGTCCAATTCCAGATGATCTTGGAAATTGCACAGAGTTGAAAATTTTTGATGTCTCGTATAATTTTCTGATTGGCAACATACCGAGAAGTTTTCAAAAACTTAAACTTCAGGATCTAAGATTGCGGAACATCAGTTTAGTGGGTGCAATTCCTGATTATTTTGTCAACTACACAGAGTTGACAAACTTGGATATCTCAAGGAATCTTATAATTGGCAGCATGCCTAGAAGGTTTTGGAAAACTTGTGAAGCTTCAAACCCTTAACTTAGCTTTCAATCGGTTGTCAGGTATAATACCTGTTGAAATTGTAAACTGCACAAAGCTAACTCATCTGAACTTGCACAACAATCAATTTTCGGGTGAGATTCCTATTGGTCCAGTGGCAATCTAAAAAGCTTGATCATGTAATCCCCGTCGAGACCAATAAGCTAATAGCCAATATTCGGAATCTTTCTTGATCTCAACACCTCGATTCCTAAAACTGTTTGACAATAATTAATCTCAGCCTTGAGCCCAATGTGTTAACCTGAACATCCAAAATATATTTATTTTTTGTATTCTATTTAAGATTTATAAAATTTTATGCCTCTCCAAGTCTTGTGCATGTAATTAATAAATAGTTACGTGTAAAGATAAATATAGTCGATTAAAAAACTCTCAGTTATAAGCATTGTTAAGCTAAACTTAAATGAAACCACTCAAAAATTTAGAACACGAGTTTGTATTTGCTCCAAATGAGTTTCAGATTAATCTAAGTCAGTTTTAATCCATTCTCCACAAACAAGGACATGACCTATGACAAAATAGATGAAGAAATTGCGAGCTTCAAAACTTATGATACGTAGAAAAAAGTATTTGTGTTAAACTACTCGTGAACAAGTAACTAAGGTCCATTATTTTTTAAATAGCATCACAAACATATTAAAGTTAGAAATAGTTAAAAGAAAAAGTAGCAAAAAAAATAAAAAAATAAAAAAACCTTTTGGCCATTTCATACACCTATAATTTATAAACACAACTTTCTCTCTGTTATGGGCTCCAGCAACTAACCTTTTGACCATTTCAGCATGTTCCAATGGTGGGTGTAATGAAACCTTTTCATACAAAAAACTTAAATTTCAAGGATAATCGGCTATGGATCATCATTCCATCGACAACATGGTCGAAGAGAATTCATTTATTGTGCTCTAAGTGGGATAATGGGATTCTAATTTCTTCAATATGAAACTAGTAATTCCCCAGTTGAAACCACGGTACTGAAGCCAAAGAATAATCCTTGTTTTACGTGTTTCTTTCGGTGCATCCTGACTTCGGAGCCATTGCTTCTTGGCCTTGAACAAAAAGTTGATCCATTGAACGCTTTGACATGCCAAGCTTTGATTCTTGCTCTCCATCAGATTCAGCATCCTGGAAAACCAGTTTTACTGCCTTGTCTGCATCAGTTCCACTTATTCCCCTGTTGAACAATGCCTGATCCAACAAAAATGGGCCAAGAAATAGTGGTAAATAATATTAGGGCTAGCTTCCTATAGGATGTAGAAAGACTTCAAAGACAACCTCTGAAGTTCGATCATTCATAAAATAAAGCCATTCATAAACAATATATTAATTCATTAAGTAAAACCTATGACTATAAACAAAAATACTTACTTGCTTTATCCGTCTAGGTCCCCAGGTTGAAGTAGACCATCTAGACCGTGAAAATGCTTCGGCATACAAGCCATCATTGATCAGCCCTCTGCAATACAGGAAAAAGGTCAGAGACTTCTCAGAAACCAGCCAAGTGAACTTTTCAGAAAACGATGATGGTAGTGCCAATAAGTAGCACAAACTCCTTCAGAAAAGAAAAACATGGTCATGTACCTGCTCTGAAAATCAGTTATCACTGCCTCGACAATATTAGGAGGAAACTTCTTTCCATTCAGTTTCTTTCTAAGCTCGACTGCTGTAAATGCTCTTCAGAAGAAGAAAACAAGCTTAAGACAAAAGCACATATAATTTCAGTGCACTAGAAATAATATGAATACAAGTTTACAGAAAAACGAGATATCCAAGAAGGAAATATTTTATTTCACTGAAATTATATGAATACAAGTTTACAGAAAAACGGGATATCCAAGAAGGAAATATTTTATTTCCGTGTAGCTAAGAACAAAATCATTATTAGAACAACTCGCTTTATGTCATGCATTTAACAAATATATCAAGTATGAACCTATTTTTCTAGAGCAGTGAGCTAATTCTGCTAGAAAGCTTTAAACATGGACAAACATGATACCAACTGAAACAACTAAATAAGTTGATAACTGTAGACGTAAAAATCTACTTGTACGAAAGGGGGTTTGATTCCGTGAGGTTGAGGCCACTAACGATCCGCTGCACCTGCACATGTAGAGAAACAAGCGTGAAGCGAACGGAAAACACCGGGGTGGTGTTTGCCGTAGGCACTCCGACGCTCAAGTCAACAAGGCTGAAAGAGGCTAGTATAGTGAGGGCTAGGGAGTAGAGACATTATCGGAAGTCTAGTCGGGGACTGTGACTATGGCAGTGATGTGAAGCTCTCAAATAGGAACTTCGGATGTAAAAGGTGTAATGTAATCTAATGTCCCTTGTGAGAGGGCTGACCTCTGTTTATATAGTGACTGTCTAGTCTCCCAGTCCTAGTGGGAGTAGGAGTCCTAGTGTGACTCTGATATAAACCCTAGAGGAATTAGGGCGGTGGTGAGTTGTCTTACCAGTGTTCGAATAGGAAGGTGATCCCGAACAGGAAAGTAACCTCGAGTAGGAAAGTGACCTAAATAGAAAGGTGACCTCGAATAGGAGACCGATCTGGAATAGGAAAGTGATCTGTGGGTGCCGTGGGCTCTGGACTTGCTCATATGTCCAGAAGTGAACTAGGATTTGGAGGCCCGGACCCGATGGTTTGGGCCGACTGTATCTCGTATAAAATAAGGGCCTAATCGGATGGGGCCACATCGGGATTGGGCCTGGTCTCTTCCTCATTCAGTCCCGTTTTCCTATTTGGGCCAAGGACGATTTTTGGCTTTAACAATAACCTAATCCTTATTGTTAGTAAAAGCTACAAACTAACCTTGTTGCAAGTAATTTGATGGCCAAATTCTCAGCGTCCTGGATGGTTGTACTTCCTCGTAACACATCTTGTTTACAAAGATCTTTTCCTTGACGGATTTTCATCTCCTCCACTACCTCCTGGGGTTCTTCAATAAACTCCTCAGTTTCTTCCATCAGTCCATGCTCTATAAACTCCCAATCACCATTTTCTTCTTCAAATGCTGCAAAATGACCAAAAATCTCAAGCATAATGCCAACGTGATTAAACCTATGAGGAATAATCATGATGAATTATAGCTAAAGTTGAAAGCAACGCCACCTACAAAAAGCCTACTAAGAAATTGCTTCGATTCTTTTTAGAAATTCATCTATAAAAATGCACAAGCATTATGCATACAACAACAATGATCATACTCTAAATCCATTAAAAAGAATGTTCGGGCTGCAATCGCCAGGGACTCGTTCGCAGCAGCCAAATGGTGTCCATAAAACGCCGCCAACGAAGGAACGGAAGCTTCGCCACCAGCCCTTGTGGCAAGGTTTCGCAAGTGTTCAAGTTTTGTCTAATTCTATCTGTTTGCATCACCAATTTTTCAAATCAAACTAATTATCCAATGCTATTTCATCAAGTTGAAAATCTTTCTAATCACCAACTAATTATTCTAATACAAAAATTAATTAATTCATAAAATATCCTCATCAAAACAATAGTCAAAAACTCTTTTTATAAAGAATAATACTACACATACAACATTATGTGGTAAAAGATGATTAGATGAAAATTTAATTTTAATTTAAAATCAGCGAATCATATTTTACCACATAATGTTGTATGTGTTATTATGAAACAAAATGAATAGATAGAATACAAGTATATAAAATAAAAATATCTCTTTAATATAACACATTAATATATTTAATTTATATTAGTAGCGTCTTATTCTATGCTTGATTCAAAGAGGGAGAATACATTAATAAAAGAAAATCGTGGAGAATTTAAAAATAAATTTAAAAAATATATATATTTTTGGAGGGTGTATTTGTAATTTCTGTGAACAATTGGGGGTTTATTGTAATTTATGAAGGTATATTTGTTATTTTTGTGAATAGGAGGGGTGTATTGTAATTTTTAGTGAATAGTATCGGGTTCTAGGCTTTAGGAAAGCCTAGGAACCAATAGGTCTGGGTCGGGTCCAGGTCCAAGGAATTGGGCTAGGTACCTAGACCTGATTGCCCCTAAATTTCAAGATAGGGGTTAATTGTAATGATTTAGAAGTATAAGGGGTTGACAAAGTATTCGAAATATTTGGGAAAATGAACAAAAAATATAGGGGGTAAATTGATATTGTACATGTTCGTATATCAGAATGTCACCCTTGTTTTTACATGCATGCTAGTGATATTAAGAACTATGTGACACCCATATTCGAATTACTGAGATGATGGTAGGTAATATCACTGAAGGTTGGGAAATTTGGAAATGTTATGATAAAAGTTTTATTTTGAATTGAGACCACCTTCTGGTACCCACCCCCTCCAGACATTAGCTAGCATCTTATACTTATCCTCATGCCCACAACGAGATGGCTTGTCCTACCAAAGGATGACATGACATTCCATCCTATTGGGACAGGATATGTGCTTGATGAGTTCTTAGCGAGATCACACCAGGCGGGTATTGACCGGTGTGGGATTCTGATGCCTCGAGGATAGATCGTGGGCAGGATTCTTTATGATACCATATCATGACGCCCAAAGAAGGGTAGACTATAGGTCGAGTATGGTTATCCAACGATGATTATACCACCCCGAGAGCAGCCTATGGATGGTACCACCTTGAGGGTAGACTATGGTTGGTGTAGCATACCTTATCCTCATGTGCGCATTGAGATGGCCCACATGATCGGATGATGACGATCTATGCCATCCTATCGGGACAAGATAGCCGCCTGACGAAGCTCTAAGCAGGATCACACCTCGATGGTAGACTGTGGCTGGGATATTGTTACTTGACGGCCAAAGGGTAGATTGTGGCCAGGATTCTATTATACCAGTGCCATATGATCATGACGCCCCAAAGGGTAAACTGTGGGTTGAGTATGATCATCTTGTGATACTTTGGCCATCCGAGGGCAGACTGTGGATGGCGCCACCCCAAGGGTAGATTGTCAATGGCCTAGTTGGTTGTCTATATTCGGGACCATGGGTATTGTGGTGGTGATGGTGGAAAAATATTTAACTTGATAAATTTGTTGATACTTACTGTCATGGATAATACATATTATATGAGCCCGCATACACATGAATCATGATTTGTCCTTTCAATTTTGATCCAAAAAGACTAATTAATATGATGTTGATTTATAGAACCAGAAATTCTAAAATCCCTAGTAACAAACTCTTTTATTAGTTAATTAACCAAAAAAAAAAATTAACAAAAAAATTTCTTATTAATTTTCAGACTTAATTAGATTATAGTTCCCATATGCATATCTAACAAGACATAACGGTATCAAAGTTTTTAATTTAGAAAAAAAAAAAAATCTATTAGGACTTACCAATTGCTATGATATAATTAGGAAAATTAAAAATATATTAAACAATTAAAATAAAGATTTTTAAATTATAAGTGTTACAAATTAATACAATTGGATAATCTGGAAATTCCGCAAGTGCCCTTCATATGAATTTTACTGTACACCAGCTCATTTTTATAGTTCAATAATATAATATAAATCAGAAGTTCATACTAAATTATATCCATTAATTTATTAAAATCTAGGGATTTAGAAATTACTAGGTGTCTCAATTTAGATATGGGGTTAACATCACATAAACTCTTAATTAACTTATCTTGCTTCAACATCATTGTATTAAAACTCTTAAGAGATTTAATCAAAAAGACTATTCCCTAGTAAATAAATAATATATATTTTATTTGTCAAATAAGATTTTATAAATTTGAAAATTTTGTTTTCACGGGTACTCATGGGTATACCCGGCCTACCCACAAAAAAAAGAATCGGATGGAGTATAGATCGAAACAAGGGGTCCAGATTTATGGATCCATACCCGCTTTTTAAACGGGATACCCATGAGTATAAATATGTTTTGTTGGATCTATAAGTGATTGGCTTATTCACACCATTATTTATGGTTGAATTTACACTCCTGAGTTATTTAAGTTCAATATCTAATTAAGAAAGTTAATGACATTTGCACCTCTCCACTACCAGAATCTTATCATCTACATCATTCAAAAAGAAACAATAAAAAATGAAGTATCAATACTTAAATGACGATTCAAAAAGATAACAAAGAAAATTGGTATATAATGATAATAAAAGGTGAAGAATTTATAATATAAAATGACTGTGTCTCAATCAAAAAGACTTCCAGTTCATTAGCTAATACAATCAATAATTTTACACCACCGAAAGGAGAAAAGTTGTATGTAAATGATAGATTGGTGGCATTTTTTATTACATATTATAAAAAAATGCACTGCCGTGACTCTGTGATGGACTTGGTGGTGATTGTGGGATTGTGCCACACGTTTCACTTTTTCACACCATTATTTATGGTGGAATTACCACTAGTGGGTCTGAACAAATAACACTAAAAGCTTTGGCATCCCAAAGTTTTGATTCTTAGTCTCCATTAGATTGGACGTCCTGGAAAATCTGGGCCTGGGCTAACCATTTAATCTTCATTGACCCGGCTTAGGTCCAGGTTTATCCACCCTTGTTGGTAATAATAATACAGTCGGAAAAAAGAGTTATATATGATGATGGATTCCAAAGGAGAGAAGAAGTTGTATGTGATGATAGATTGGTGGCATTTTTTTTATTACATATTAGAAAAAATGCGCTGCCATGAGTTTGTGATGGACTTGGTGGTGATTGTGGCCTTGTGCCACACGTTTCACTTTTTCAATCACTATTATTTATGGTGGAAATACCACTAGTGGGTTGTTCTTGAAACAGCTTTTCGCTTGTTTTATCTAAATATAAAAAATTGAGTTGATGTGATTTTTCACGTTATTAGTGTGAAATCTTTGACTTGGTGTATAACATCACCCAAATTGGGGAATATGTGTAAACAATTTCCTGTATCGTACTTCACGCCAACTATCGGGTTTTTCTCTATACAATGGTTTCCCAAATAATACATCCCTAAATCTACTATATTACCACAAACATTACATCATTTATTCACTCATAATTCTTAAAACAATCCTTACGTTAACAAAAAGTTCACACACTAAAAAGACACAATCCTTCCGAATTAAAATTATAGAAAATGCTAAATCTAAGAATTTAAAGTTAAAAACCATCTTAATAGTTGGATATATTGGTTTTCCTTGCTAGATATCGTGTTTTAGGTGTGAGATTTTGCAAATGAGAATTAGAAATTCATAGGGTCATGAATAAAGTGTTGGGAGGTTAGGGATGAGGGTAAAATTGTAATTAACTAAGTTAATTGGTTACATCGGTATAGGGTCCAGATTCTTGGTTAATCACATAAATGCCCCCCACAACACGGTTATTTAATTTAAGAGTAATGATAGGTCTACAACTCAATCTAATAATTTTTGTCACAAAGCCCGACGTGATAGCTCTTTATTGGTTAGCTGGCAGACGAGATCCATTTACGAGTAAATTGTCATGCTAAATACATAAATAAATGGCTTTTGTAAACAAAGACTTAGAATTGAGTTTTGTAAGATCTTTTGATCTTAGAATTTTTAATATCACATAAAGCTTATCTAATTTTTATGAGATATTGTAAAATATAACAAAAATAGAATGTATAATCAACAATAGAACAAGAAAGGGTTATTATAGTGAACATTGTGAGATTATTTAATTTTATTAACACTCAGAATGGTTATTGCTTCCCGTAAAAGTCTCGACAGAACTTCAATAAAGATTTTCTTATATTAAGTGATGATTTGCGATGTTTGGATCGAGAGAAAATGAGGGAAAATGACAGAAAATTCAGAAAACACATCCTGAGAATTGCATTATGCAATATTATAACACTTCTCTCTCTTCTACTTTCTTTGTAAATTCCTTCTTTACACTTCTTCCTCCTATAAGGTCTTGTCATATATATGCAATACACAAACTCAAACAGGGTTCTTACATCGCCATATCGTAATTGATATATCATCACTTTATTACATTCAACTTTAAATATTATAAAACCTTATTTAAAATGTGAAATCAGAATATCATTTAAAATGTATGTTATTATTGTGGCGTTGTTCCACACGATTGGCTTTTTGACACCATTATTTATAGTAGAATTTACAGTCGTGGGTTGTTTAAGTTCAATATCTAATTAGAAGGTTAATGACATTTGCAACTCCCCACTACCAGAAACTTATCATCTTCATCATTCAAAAACAAACAATAGAAATAAAGTATCAATATTTAAATGACGATTCAAAAAGATAACAATGAAAATTGGTATATACTATATAATATAAAATGATTGTGTCTCAATCAAAAGAGACTTTCAGTTCATTAGCTAATACAGTCAATAATTTACACCACCAACTTCTGAAACTAGCACATACATTCCTCTCGTCAAATTTGAAAATTTACTGAAAAATTCCTAAAGAATTGTTTGTTCAAGTTACATTGCATTAATTAACAATGGAAAGCATGTCCTTTGTGTGTGCGGGAACAGGGAAATGGAATGAGTTTTTAAATACTTGCCCTTGTATTTCTTTCACAATTCCAAAATAAATCACCACCTCTCTTCTCATCTCTAAGCAATGCCTAAAACAGTAATGAATCGCTTGTTTTATCCAAAAATTTTCTCCTTCATCACCTTGGTTCTGTCAATAAACTCTCTTATGCTCTCTCCTTGTTATTCTCTTGATGAACAAGGCCAAGCTCTTTTAACATGGAAGAAAAGTTTAAGCTGTCCCACTGATGCATTGAAAAATTGGAATTCTACAGACTCCAGTCCATGCAAATGGTTTGGGATCTACTGCAACTCAAAGGGAGAAGTGGCGAATATAAGCCTGAAAGGAGTAGAATTGGAAGGTCCATTGCCTTCAAATTTTCAATCTCTCAAGTCCTTGGAAGAATCTTACTATATCATCTTGCAATCTCACGGGCACAATCCCAAAAGAACTTGGAGAATATCACAAGCTCACTTTCATTGATCTCAGTGACAATTCTCTTTCAGGTGAAATCCCCAAGGAAATATGCCGGCTAAATAGATTGCAAGGTTTATATCTCAACACGAACTTTCTTAAAGGCGAAATTCCTTTCGGCGTTGGAAACTTGTCAAGCCTTTCAGATCTGATGCTCTACGAGAATCAACTCAATGGGAAAATTCCAAAAACTATTGGAGAATTGAGCAACCTACAGACTTTTCAGGGAGACCGGAATTATCTAGAGGGTGAACTACCAATGGAGATAGGAAACTGCACCAACTTAGTTTATTTAAGCTTCACGGAAAACAACATTTCTGGAAGTATTCCTTCATCAATTGGAATGCTCAAAAGAATTCAAGAGCTACACCTTTATGAAACACAACTGTCAGGTCATATCCCAGAAGAGATTGGAAACTGTAGCGAGTTGCAGATCCTGTACTTGTATAGTACCTCAATCTCTGGCCCAATCCCAAGTCAAATTGGAATGCTAAAAAAAATTCAAGATTTAGAGCTTTCTAACACACAACTATCAGGTCATATCCCAGAAGAGATTGGAAATTGCAACCAATTGCAGACCCTGTACTTGTTTAATACTTCAATCTCTGGCCCAATCCCAAGTCGAATTGGAAAGCTCAAAAGAATTCAAGAGTTATCCCTTTATGAAACACAACTGTCAGGTCATATCCCAGAAGAGATTGGAAACTGCAGCGAGCTGATATTTATTGATGTCTCAACAAATCTTCTAACTGGCAACATACCGAGAAGTTTTGGAAAACTAAAGAAGCTTCAAGATGTAAGATTATGGGGTAACAGCTTTGAGGGTGCAATTCCTGACGATTTTGGAAACTGCACAGAGTTGAAAAAATTTTATGCCACAAATAATTCTCTGACTGGCAGCATACCGAGAAGTTTTGGAAACCTTGTGAAGCTTCAGGAACTAATGTTATTGAACAATAGTTTAGTGGGTGCAATTCCTGATTATTTTGGAAACTACACAGAGTTGACAAGCTTGGATATCGCAATGAATCGTCTAACTGGCAGCATACCGAGAAGCTTTGGAAAACTTACAAAGCTTCAATATGTAAGCTTATGGAGTAACGGCTTTGAGGGTGCAATTCCTGACGATTTTGGAAACTGCACAGAATTGAAACACTTCTATGTCTCGAATAATTTTCTGATTGGCAGCATACCTGAGAAGTTTTGGAAAACTTGCGAAGCTTCAGGAACTAATATTATGGAACAACAGTTTAGTGGGTGCAATTCCAGGTGATATTGGAAGCTGCAAAGAGCTGAAAGTACTGGATATCTCACATAATCAGTTGTCAGGTATAATACCTGTTGAAATTGTAAACTGCACAAAGCTGACTCATCTGTACTTTAACAACAATAAATTTTCGGGTGAGATTCCTGTTGGTCCAGTGGCAATCTAAAAAGCTTGATCATGTAATCCCTGCCAGGAACAATAAGCTAACAGGCAATATTCAGAATCTTTCTTTAGTCTGGGCGACTTCTGATTCCTTAAACTGTTTGACAATAATTAATCTTGACCTTTAGCCCAATGTATTAACCTGAATACCCAAAATTGATTTTTTGTATTCTATTTAGGATTTATAAAATTTTATGCCTCTCCAAGTCTCGTGCATGTAATCAACAAATATTTACATGTAAAGATAAATACAGTCCATTAAAAAACTCAGTTATACGCATTGTTAAGCTAGATGATAGAGAAAGAAAACTACAAACGTGATATATGTATTCCATTTCTTTAATAAACTTCTTTTAAATTTATACAAACTTAACTGAAACCACTCAAAAATTTAGAACACGAGTTTGTATTTGCTCCAAATGAGTTTCAGATTAATCTAAGTCAGCTTTAATCCATTCTCTACAAAAAGGATATGACATATGACATAATAGATGAAGAAATTGCGAGCTTCAAAACTTATGATACGTAGTATTGTTCATTAGAAAAAAGTATTTGTGTTAAACTACTCGTGAACAAGTAACTAAGGTCTACTATTTTTTAAATAGCATCACAAACATATCGAAGTTAGAAATAGTTAAAAGAAAAAGTAGCAAATAAAAAATAAAATAAAAAACCTTTTGGCCATTTCATACACTTATAATTTATAAACACACCTTTGTCTCTGTTGTGGGCTCCAGCAACTAACCTTTTGACCATTTCAGCATGTTCCAATGGTGGGTGTAATGAAACCTTTTCATACAAAAACTTACATTTCAAGATAATGGGCTGTGGATCATCATTCCATCGACAACATGTTCGAAGAGAATTCATTTATTGTGCTCTAGGTAGGGTAATGAGATTCTAACTTCTTCAATATGAAACTAGAAATTCCCCAGTTGAAACCACGGTACTGAAGCCAACGAATAATCCTTGTTTTACGTGTTTCTTTTGGTGCATCCTGACTTCGGAGCCATTGCTTCTTGGCCTGAACAAAAAGTTGATCCATTGAATGCTTTGACATGCCAAGTTTTGATTCTTGCTCTCCATCAGATTCAGCATCCTGGAAAACCAGTTTTACTGCCTTGTCTGCATCAGTTCCACTTATTCCCTTGTTGAACAATGCCTGATCCAACAAAAATGCGCCAAGAATTAGCGGTCAATAATATTAGGACTAGCTTCCTATAGGATGTAGAAAGACAACCTCTGAAGTTCGATCATTCATAAAATAAAGCCATTCGTAAACAATAAATAAATTCATGAAGTAAAACCTATGACTATAAAGAAAAATACTTACTTGCTTTATCCGTCTAGGTCCCCAGGTTGAAGTAGACCATCTAGACCGTGAAAATGCTTCGGCATACAAGCCATCGTTGATCAGCCCTCTGCCATACAGGAAAAAGGTCAGAGACTTCTCAGAAACCAGCCAAGTGAACTTTTCAGAAAACGATGATGGTAGTTCCAATAAGTAGCACAAACTCCTTCAGAAAAGAAAAACATGGTTATGTACCTGCTCTGAAAATCAGTTATCACTGCCTCGACAATATTAGAAGGAAACTTCTTTCCATTCAGTTTCTTTCTAAGCTCGACTGCTGTAAATGCTCTTCAGAAGAAGAAAACAAGCTTAAGACAAAGCACATATAATTTCAGTGCACTAGAAATAATATGAATACAAGTTTACAGAAAAACGAGATATCCAAGAAGGAAATATTTTATTTCCGTGTCGCTAAGAACAAAATCATTATTAGAACAACTCACTTTATGTCATGCATTCAACAAATATATCAAGTATGAACCTATTTTTCTAAAGCAGTGGGCTAATTCTGCTAGAAAGCTTTAAACATGGACAAACAAGATACCAACTGAAACAACTAAATAAGTTGATAACCGAATCCTTATTGTTAGTAAAAGCTACAAACTAACCTTGTTGCAAGTAATTTGATAGCCAAATTCTCAGCGTCCTGTATGGTTGTACCTCCTCGTAACACATCTTGTTTACAAAGATCTTTTCCTTGACGGATTTTCATCTCCTCCACTACCTCCTGGGGTTCTTCAATAAACTCCTCAGTTTCTTCCATCAGTCCATGCTCTATAAACTCCCAATCACCATTTTCTTCTTCAAATGCTGCAAAATGACCAAAAATCTCAAGCATAATGCCAACGTGATTAAACCTATGAGGAATAATCATGATGAATTATAGCTAAAGTAGAAAGCAACGCCTCCTACAAAAAGCCTACTAAGAAATTGCTGTAATTCTTTTTAGAAATTCATCTATAAAAATGCACAAGCATTATGCATACAACAACAATGATCATACTCTAAATCCATTAAAAAGAATTATATATTCATTTCCATACATAAGTAAGTTAAGGACTTTTCACCTCGCTTAGAATCATCAAATAACAGATTGTTATCAGTCATTCGACTTTGATTTCGAACCTTCTCATCCAAAGCAATACTTCTCTTTACATCTCCACCATTTCTAACGTCAATTCTCAATTCACTGGCATCCACACCTTTCGGTATTTCGTATCTCTCCAAACTCTTTATGGGCAAACAATTTTCCGTTTTGTTTGTCTTTGAAAATTTCTTGGGAACATATTTAACAGGAGCCGATGAACTATAGTCCTTCCCTTTTGCACACAAAATTGCACTGTTTTTCCTCACCCTAAAAATAAGCAAAAATAAAAAAGAACTTTAGCATTATAACTGAATAAAAAATATATTTTTCCTAATTGGGGAAAGCTCTACAAGTTACGAAAATAAGAAAATGGTTCCATGATGTATAATTTTCTTTTCTTTTCCTTCACTTTCTTAGCGACCAAACAGATGGTAACAGATATTAAAACCAAAATTGAGTGATAACTCTCACCAGGGAATCACGAAGACGCGAAATTGAAACGGATACGAGATTTTGAGCCCGATATTTCCCGCTACCATTGCCATTTTGAATTTCAATTTCAAGTTGGAGAGGCGAAAGGGTTTTTAATGTGAAAAGAAAAACCCTAGATTTCGTTCCAGCGGCGCGTGTTTGACAGTGTCTCTAAGGCGCGTAATTTATTAATTATATTTTGTGCAACCTACCGTTGGCGCGATTATCGAACTTTTAAAAAGCTTTTCATATTTATAATTGGTTTGAAAATAAAATAAATTTTGTGAATGTTAGTAGTTGAATTCGTCTGTATCTCCAAGTTGTTGGGTTGTTACTTAGGGCTGTTTGATCGGAGGTTAACGTGGGATTATGGAGGTTATATCATATTATATTACTTAGTTATCATATTTAGTTGTTAAGTAATATAAAATTTCGATAATTTTTAAATATCAACGATAGCTATTGTTTGTAATATTGGAGATAATCTGATTATTTCTATTTTCTTAGGTATTGTAAGATTATCAAGGTAATTTTTTTTTTTGTTATAATTTTATCTCTTATTAATAAAATTTTAGGATAATAATACCGTTATTTTTAAATTAATTTACATGAATATAACTTTTATTATTTCACCCCAATTAATTAACTTTTTGGACAAAATTACCCTTGAATTCAAAACAAATTACAGTCCACCCAAGCCACCACCCCCACTCACCTGCCACCGCCAATGGAACGGAGTATGGAAGGCTAAAAATGGCCGTCGTGGGCCGATATGGCCATTTCTGGCCACAGATCTGATTAGAAATGGCCACATCGTGATAGATCTGGCCGTCAACGGCCAAATCGATGTTCGTTAACGATCATATTTGTGGCCGTTAACCGCCATCAATTTGGCCGTTGATAGCCAAATCGACAGATTTGATCAGAAACGACTAGATTAGATCTGGCCGTTTTCTGGCCAAATCTGTCACATGGCTGGCCATTTCTTGCCTTCTGTGTGCCGTTAGGTTGCTGGTTGCCAACAGCGGTGACTAGGTTGATGGGGGTGCATTGTTGATTTTTCAAACTTTTATTATGGAATTGTTTTTGCTAAGTTTTTAAATGTAGGGGGTTATAATAAATGAAAATCTTGATACTATGGCAAACTGAATCGAATGGTTTTTAAAGTATTCATGAACTAAAGAAATTTGCTCAAAACTTCAATCATCAATCCATTAAAAATGAAAAACTAGGAGTAGACACGCGACTGCAGGTTAATTGATTTACAATATAAGAACAGTGAGAAAATACATATATATATATTTTATATTCAATTATAGAGAAAGAGGTTCCACAGTTCTATCTCCAAAACATCCTCAGAATTCTGTTTGAAAAGTAAAAAAGAAAAAAAAGGATTATGCAACTCAAGACTCCAACAGGAACAGTGAATGTACAAAAAATAATAAAATTATCAGTGGCAATGAATTTCATTTCTGTATACTGTGAATCCTCAAGGTATAACCAAAAACTTTCCTCGAGGTGTAGATCGACTCCTCCGAAATTCTGGCATTGATGTGTTGCCTCCTTCCTTTGCTTGGTGATTTTGACCATTTGGAAGCTTGTTTTCAAGTCTTGGAGCCAAAATTGGTTCTGCTTGCTGCACTTGTGCCCTGCATACATTCAGACATGCTGCAATTATTAACATGAATGTGTGAAGATACAAATGTCAACTGTTAACAGAAACTAATCTAGTTTTTTCCCAATGACAAGGTTCCATAAAGATTTAATGTGTACCTTGGTTCAAGATTCTGTGAGTTCATTGAGAAGTTTTGTCGAACTTTCTTCACCTTCAAGGCATCATTCACTGCTGGTGCAAGTAGAAGCTCGTTTTCTGGCTCAGAGAAGCCATTCGTTCTAGCCTCTTCAATCTTTTCACCAGTATCGATATCAGAAAGCAATGATATTCCCATATCAGATTTCTGGATCCTAGATGGCAGTTGATGTTTTGCCTTCGCCTTGCTCTCTGGCTTGCTTTTTCTAATACCGCCTTGTCTTATATTAAGCGATTGCCTGAATTGGTCATCTTCATGATCTGGGTATACTTTTCGCGAGGTGACCTTTTGGAGGCTAGACAATTTATCAGATAAATTATCCTGTTTTTGTGGTTCCTGCGGACCTAAATATACCCTGGAGTTGTTGTTATCTGTTGATGGTGTGATTGATGGAAATGCAGCAATGGATTTATTGACCGGTACTCTAGCAGGAAACGGTACTCGAGCAACCGGTTGGTTCTCAATTGTGTCAGCCTTGACCCTACTTCTCATAACAGCTCCTCTATCAGTTGATATTGATCTTCTAACAGAAGGGGATGGTGTTCTTGTCTTTGCAGACCCACCTAATCTCTCTTCAGACACAAGAGCCATTCTAGGTAGTTGTTCCCTGTCTGTCAAGGCGGAAGGAAATCTTGACCTCCTTTGCTTGCCTGAAGAACAGCTTCTAGCCTGAAAGATCAAATACAACCACATATCGGAGATGAATTATCCGTAAACATATGCAAATTTAGAAATTGCATTGGAAAACCAATTTGCTGCGTTTTCTTTTACCTCAAGCTGATTTGTATCGGGCTTCAAGCTAGCACTGATACCATATTTTGGCACTTGAAAAGGTGAAACCGCTCTTTGTTTTTGAGTTTCTGTTATGCTTCTTGTACTTCCACCTTTCAGTTGTTCCAACTCTGCCTCCTTTCTCTCTAATGATTGTTTGAGGTTTGATATCTAAATGCCGAAAAATCGTCGTAAGTTTTGGATACAAGCAAGGATAAGAATTGTACAGGTGAGGATGAGAAATAAACCTCTTCTTTAAGTTCTCGAATTTCACCACTTTCTTTGTTCGATTTAGCAGCACCAAGTTCTATGGAGGAAACTCTCTCAGCAAACTTGAGTGTGCTAATGGTCTCCCCAATAGCATTTGATTCAGGATTTATGTGTACAAACATTAATGTTTTTGCTTGCCCACCTATACGAAAATTAAAAATAATAAACAGACTGAAGATAATTGAGAGGAAAAAACTGAATGGAAAGAGCAAGTAAAAGTTTGAATGTACCTAAAGAATCCTGCAATACTTGAGTAAGCTTGCTGTTCCTGTAAGGTATATGCGTACTCTTTTGCGCGAGAGCTGAGATGACATCGCCAAGTGCAGAAAGTGATCTATTAATATGTTGAGCTTCCTTCAACCTTTCACCAACAGCTTCAGATTTGTCAACTCTTTCGCTTCCAGCCAAATCCACCAGATGAAGGCAACCCTTAAGAATGGATCCCGTGACTAATTCTTTTCCCAGAACATGAACTGTCAAAACACTGCAGGTGGAACGGAGCATTCAGAAACCATTACTAAATTAATCAACAATGATACATTGAAAGAATTGAGTTAAGTTCTGCTCAAAGAAAATTTGTACCTGTGGGAACGACTACTTCGCTCATTTAGAGCAGTAGCACCAACAGCACGATTCTTCTGGCCGATTTTCATCAAATCAAGAACATCTTCAGTACTTATAACAGGAATCAAACTTGCATCTGGTACATTAAGGCCATTTGACTGAGCAGTGTTACGTATATCTAATGTATATTGATGTTAAGGCTAATCAACTGCTAAGACGCCATTCAACTCAAATTTATTGCCGATGTACAAAGGCTGATGAAATTATTGATTGTATTATTGAAAGTAAATTTTGAAAGGATATCTTCTATTGGAGCCATCACTGACTAGCAAATCTCTCACTTGTTCATTGTATATTTCAATCATCTGGACTCCAACCTCATACTTTATTGCATCCCCCCTTGTCTTTGATATTTGAAATAAGTCGCGCAGAGCTCGATAGTTTACACCCCATGTCTCCTCAGTTGTCAAATCAGGGCCACTCTGTCACAATTAAAGAAAAAATGCCATATACCAGTTACATAAAACGAAGTTGAGAAGATATGCTCGCTTCTTAATTTCCAGAATTTAACTCTGGAAACAAGTTTGGTCTTACCATTGTGTATGTTTTTCCTGAGCCAGTTTGTCCGTATGCAAATATGCAGACATTATAACCATCTAGAACAGACCTGACCAACGGTTGAGTGTCGACATATATTTGTTCTGTGCACAAGATCAAAAACCATCAGAAGGGAACAAGCAGATCACTGATAAAAATTTGAAGAATTGACTTTAGGATGACCCCAACTATGTCATAGAACAAATGTAAAATTTTGGACTTGGACTATAAACCGAATCGAGAAGCCTTCAAGAAAGAAGAAATACCTTGTGAGACATTTGGTGCAAACACCTTATTGAATAAGAACATCTTTCTTGCATCTTTGCCTTGTTTGAAAGGATTAACAACCATGATGTTTCCATTTTCACCTATATAATCAACCGTTGATTGTCCATGCGATTGCCCTGGTAAAAACGGTCGAACTCTACAATAAACTCTTATTGTTCCTGCACCAAAGTCATAAGATAAGCTTCATATAACATAAGATATACAAGTTTCCAAAGCAAAGAAGATAAGGGAAAGGCACCTTTAAGATCTTGGACTTGATTGTAAAGTACTCGGTTTTCCTCTAAAACCTTCTGGTACGAAGAGGAGGCCACTTCAAGATTCTTAATATAATGTTCTGAGATAAGTAAAATATAACTTCAGTGGAAACTGCAATTCTGGGTTCTTTCAAGTAAAAATATAATTACAGTAAACTAATGTAGGAGAATTATGATTTCAGCCTCACCAAGCCGGTTAAGTTCATCTACCCAGTATAATTGAATTTGTTTGACTTCTCCTCTAGTGTCCTGAAATTGTAACTTCAACTCCTGAAATCAAAAAGATAGAAGGAGACATTATGTTACTGTAACATAAAATTGATAATAAGATAGCTGTAATGAAACAGAAATCTTAATACAAAAGAAGCATCTAGATCAATTGCTATATAATGCAAATTGCTTAATTCTTTGAATGATTTAATGTTCTAACCTGAAGTTGTTTCTCTTGGAGATCAATCACTTCTGCATGACCTGTACATTGATTGATTGTTTGCTGAACAACTTCACGTTTCCCACCACAGACACAGAATTTGGAGAAATCACCAGATACCAAACTAGTTTTTCGACCAAGATATTGAGAAATGGCTTCCATAAAATCAGCTCTTGTTAGAGGACCAACTTCACCTTTCAAAATTTTTTTCAAGAACAGTCCAAGCTGAGTGCCTTGAGAAACTAGCAATGCTGAGAAATCCTTAACTACCTTACTGAGTAAAGTATCAATTACCTGCATAATTTCAATCATATGATTATTGAAGGTAGAGAAAGAAAGATAAAACAGAATGGAAGATCGTCTTCCACGATAGTTCGAATTTATCCTTGAAGCAAGATTTTAGTAAGATTATGTGAAAAGCAAATTGGATTGAGTCTTACCTACCATTGCATTCAAAGGAAACTCTTCCATCCCATTAGTCTCTCTTAGGAAAGCCTGTAGAAGTCGAAGTCCAAAACGATCAAAAAGGAATGCCAGAGCATTTGCAGTCTTGGATTCTTCAATGGAAACCTCATTGGAAAAATGAAGAAACTCTAATAGTTGTTCATATTGTGATGATTCAGATTCATCAAGGGAATCATCCGCACTTTCGCTACCAACCAAGGAGGGCGACCTAGTTGGGAAGGATGTGATCTTGACAGTCCCTCCGTATCTCCAAACCCCAATTCCTCCGGCTTGCTTCCACTCATAATATCCTTTCAAACAGAGAATGCAATCCACAACTTTACTTTGTGAGCCTCCCTGCATTACCAAGTCTTTCAAACTCAATTTTCCAGTAACAACATATTGAGCACATAGAACCACAAGTAACCAGAATAGGCATAAAGAAAGATCAGAAATTAAGAAAACTCCCCATTTCAGAACGTGCTTATTCAGATAACATTAATTTCCCTCACATGCCAAGTTGTAAGGACCGAAGTTTCAATAAATTCCGTGTTGGTAAGGGACATCAATTGTAAAAAGATTCATAAGTTACCTGGATACTTCAAGTTTGAGTACTTTTTCTAGTATAACCCAAAATTTAGACACTTATGAACTCCTAGTCAAGCCTGTAACATATTATTTGAACAAAACCCTATTGCCTGACACGGAAGTAAATTCGATGGACACTAACATAGGCTTTGATGAAGATACAATTTTGTATTGGGCATTTACTATAATAACTTGTTATTGACACAAATGTTATGGATACTAGCACTTCATAACAAGTCAAGATGCAATTGTAATTATGTGGATAAATTTCTATGAATTAATGATTCAAAGGCATCATCATGAATGTTGAACAACATATATCAAACATTTTAAGAAAGAAATTAAACCTTTTCCAAATCAGATGCTTCAAAAGTCAAGAGCTGCATATTCTTAACAGCCACAAGGAAGTTCCTCATGTTCTCAAAGTACTGAATTGCAGACTGTGCTGCTCCCTCTGTTGACTGAACCGCAATAATTGGATTTTCCACCACCTATTTTCATTTCAAAAACAGAACAGAATCTTAGAAATTACTAACAAGAACTATGCACATAATTCTAGTACCTCTTAGTTCTTATCAGCATTAAGTACCTTAAGAACAGCTCCAGGATTGACTTTGTTAAGCACATTGCACAATATGAGGCCATTGCGAAGTGCAAGGCGAAATTCTTCTTCAGAGGGTTCTTTAGGCAGGACCCCTGATGCACCTTGGTCCATCTGTCTTAGCCATTCTGCTGCTTGGTACCTCCTTGCAGCTGAAATTAACATTAAAAGTGTTTATCTTCTTTTTTCAATTTTAGAAAACTTTACATTTTTTTTGTTTCTTAAAAGAAAGTAATGAACAAATGGCCTGTATTTTCTTAAAGTACGGATGTATACATTAGAAAATGACTTCTATGAACAGTTTTCTTTTTCTAACTATTTGCATTCAAGTTTTTTAATTTTTTTCTGGAAAAAAGGGGTACATAATTTTGAACCTTTAATACTACAGTTGGAACAGTACAAGTTTCCCATTGAGCTACAGTTATTACAACTGTGAATTCATCATAATGCAGGGAGATGAAGCAATAATGGTGAGCGGTGTGCAATTTATAAGTTAACTAGATTAGTGAGAGTTAAAAGTCACTGGTAACTGCCTGCATTTATGGGTTTCTGAGCCTCAGAATTGGGGCCACTTCTACTCAGGTTTGGTAGGTGAACAATCCAGCTCAATAGTCCTACAGATACTTTTTGCTATCACATTTTAATCTGCCAGCATTTGAAAATTTAATCCTAAAAAAACCCAAAAAAAAAAATTAAAGAAATAAAAACATGTTTACTAGGTGGGTTTGAATTTTTAGAAACAAAAAAAGTATAAAAGAAAATGTTAGGTCAAAAGAAAAGTATATCAATATGATTACACATCATCATGCCATTATTTTTTTTTTTTTTCTTTTGACTATAGAAACTTTTTCTTCTGCCATAGAATTTTTTTAGAATTGGACACTATTCATCATTATGAAATGTTTTATTCTCTTCTCCCAAGAAAAGGTAGAGTTCAGTGTAAAAGTAGGCGTATATTAAAATGTAAACATGAAAAACTAGAAGTGACTAACTTAAATCGGGCTAAAAATTAAATCTTTTGCCTCCAACTTGGACTCATTTCAGCATTGACAGTGATTGGTGCAAACCCATTTTCAAACTGTGAGACATCACCTGAATTTTGCAGACCATCAAGACGTGCCATATAATTTTATTTTATTTTTATTTTTTTGAAATGAGAAAATTATTTGAGTATTCAAACCCACAAAATAACAAGTAGCTTTCACCAAGAATCTGCAAAAATAGTACTGAAGTGGAAGGAAGAGAGGGTGATGAATTGTTTTAGGATAGTTTCCATAAATAGAAGTGTGATAGTGTGAGTTTACCTGCTTCTTCAGCTTTTCTTTGAGCTAATTCATAGTCATTGATAATCTCTTCAGTGTATGAAGCTTCATTGTTTGACACCACAGTCTTTAATCCCCTCAAGTTCTTGCAAGGAGAGATCAAAATTGAACTGGAGTAATTTGTTTCCTGCGGCATCTTAGTTTCTCTCTATCCCTCTGAGCCAAATTTCCAGCACTGTCAAAACAAGCATAAAAACTAAGCAACAAAGGAAAGAGTTTTTTTTGCACAGAATAAGTTGAAACAAAACACAGGAAAATGCAGTTACCTGTGAAGGGTCTCTTAAATTTGAGGTTTGATCCTGGAAAGTTGGAGTTGATGAAGCTGAAAGATGAGCTTGGAAATGGCAGAAGCTAGATCAAAATTGATGAAGAGAAGGAAGGTGAAACATGCAGGGTTCCCGTGTGTATGTGAAGAGCATTAATAAAAAAACACGAGGCTCTTAAATGCTTGGAGTTAATATGTCTGATCTGTGCCCATGAAAGAAACTGATGAACAGAGAAAGAGAAGAGTCCTGAAGAAGAGAAATGAAAAGACTAGTTCAATGAAGAAGAAAATTGAAAGTTAAAACGTTGCAGTGTCTTTGCTTTGCCGTATTCAACCTTAATAGAAAACCAAAAACATACTATGAAAAAGTGACATCATATGCTGCATTGAAAGTGGTCTCAACTGCTTTTTTTTTTTTCACCATTTTCTCTCCTCTTTCTTCCTTATATATATTTTCATTTATAAATGTAGAGGTTGTGGAAGAAAAACGTATGTATTATATCATTTTCAATTAAGTATCTCTAACATTTAAACAATTCATCAAATATGGGGTAATGAATGTTCATTTTAATCAATCAGTCTTGTAAATTTCAAATCAACCATCTCTTGATGACTCAAAAACTACTCTTATCATTGAAAAATTTTGAAACGTCAAGATGTAGTATTCATCGATTAAAAATGGCATAACTATCATCCTATCGTTTCA
Organism: Pistacia integerrima; assembly: GCA_026225825.1. Classification (NCBI taxonomy): domain Eukaryota; kingdom Viridiplantae; phylum Streptophyta; class Magnoliopsida; order Sapindales; family Anacardiaceae; genus Pistacia; species Pistacia integerrima. Next base: position 1,498,559 of record CM047738.1, on the reverse strand, counting down.
AAAATCACTCGCATCATTAATTTTTTTTTAAAGATTAGTATATACTGATAAATTAATAAGAGGAGTAATACTATACTCACAACCTATTTTCACAAACTTTCTTTTACAACCTCAACATAACAGCTCACAATTGGTCAGACGTAATTTATCAGGTGGGACCCAAGTGAAACCTATTACGAGTTGACTAATTATAAGCTGTCACATCTAGGTTGTGGGAGAAAGTTTATGAGAAGAGATTATGAGTATAACATTTTCCTTAAAAATGGTATAGTTTAAGAATAGTAGTCGCTAAAATCTCTCCTCTTTATCACTATCTATCAATGTATATGTAATACAATAACGTTATATCTCCCAATTTTGTATCCTAATTCGAGCGATAGCTGATGAGTGAATTAACTTGTCAAATCAACTGCTACACAAATTTAAATACAAAGTTAAATAATATCGTCATACATCTATCTTGTTTAAAACTTTGTTTTAGTACAGAATCAATGCTTGATTTAATCCTGGGAGTTGGGACTTTGTTTGACTTGAAAATGTGCCTCCAAGTGGCATACAAATTAAGATATGACAAGTGTGGTTGTATGCTATGGGACCCTTAAACCGTTGGACTGCACGGCAAGATCTAGCCAAAATCATAGCATATATACCTGCTTTTATTATTAAAGCTTAATTTGGACTATGATGTTGGGTGAGTGTGTGGTGTGACATATAATTTCTTTGTTAATTGTATGGTGTTATTATCTATCTCATGCTCTTCCTTGTCTCTCTTTCTCCCCAGTCCCCCCCTACTTGTATAAATCTGTTGCCTTATGATATGATGAAGTAATGGATCATAACGTTACCCCATTTGAGATATATCCAACAAAACTACTTTCTAAAAACACTTTCAAGTTATCTCTTCATAATAAAAACCAATTTATGTGATTAATGTCGTCTTCAAATTCAATATAGGATTTGATTTAGATTCATATTGGTTCTATATATATATATATAAACCTACTTGCCGGGTCACCCAAGAGATCTTGTATTCGAGTCTCATAAGTGGCCACCCACCTACCAATTTGTAACTTATAGGGTGTTTAATGGATTTCGAAGATTAGTTGAAGTGCATGTAAGCTGACCTGAACACCTCGATAATCATATATATACACACACACACAAGTAACTTCATTTCCTGATTTGTAGAATTATTGAAATATTGAAATATATGTATATTTATGTGGTTTATGTGGGTTTTTTTCTTTATCCCACTTACTAAATCTTAATTTTCAGTAAATATTGAAATGCCCTCGTTTCTACTTCGTATTAATTGTTTCTTGTCTCACCAAGCACAACAAAACTCTTGACTATGTTGATTTGAATTTGAAATTTGAGGTACAAACGGATACCTATCTCAATGAAGCCAAAATGTTCATGTGCCATATGTTCCAAAAACAAAAATTCAAGTGTTTTAAATAAGATCCCTTATCTGAAATCTGAGCACTATACAACAGAGAAAGTGCCCATAATTTTTCTGCACTAAAATCCTAGTGTTTGGTGAAGAGAATAAACAATGGTAGGTGAGAATTGGCAGTAGATTCCCTGGAAAATTAAATTAAAAGCACCATTAGTAGTTCATTTTGCCTCTTTAATTTCTTAACTTTATTCTATTTTTCTTTCTTTAGGTGGGGTTGAACAAGTGATGATCATAGTCTCACTTTCAAACCCACTAAAGGCAATAAAGGAAAAAAAAATGGAACTATACGTTAGTGTTTTTGAAATAAATAAGAGGCAAAGTAGAGAATTCATCTTCGTCCTTTTGGTTTCGGTAAACTACTTTGAAGGACAATTGTTTCAAATACTAGCATTATGGCCCTTTGACTTAATAGAATTTTGTTTGACCGTTGGTCGACTATTAATCGATTTGAAAATTATGTTGAAGTGATCAAAATACCACGCTAAAAATAATCAACAATGCATTACACAAACAATACTGATAGAATTCGAAGTCTTTCCCTTAATTAAACAAACACATTAGGCACTATTATTGTTTGTCTAATGCATTTTTCATTATTTTCTCAAAAAAGCGTATTCTCAGCATGACTTTAAAGTCAATTAATGGTATGTTAAGTCGAAGGTGTAAAATGATAATATATTTGAAACAAGTATTATTAATTAGTAGTAGGCCGAAACCATAGGGACTACAATTGAATTCTCTCTTAGAACGTTGGATCCTCCAACAATGATGATTTAGAGATTGGCTTTTTTGATGGGGTCTTTATAAAAATTGTAGGCCATTTATTGGACCACTTAAGAGAAGGTTCCCTTGATTGGTTGTGCTATAAATTAACTTTATCTTTTAGCTTTTGTTTTGATTAGTTAGTAAAGTTTGTGTAAGATAGAGAGAAGACTTGTAATTTAAGCATTGAGATGAGTTTAGAGTCAAATTTGTTACAGTTAAAAGTGGATTTGTAATTGTGTCATTCTTGGTCAAGGACATATTGTAATGTCTTTATTTTTTTTAGGTTTAGGGTTTCGATTTCTTTGATTTTGGAGAGACAAATTGCCCCACTTTTAATCTTTTGTTTCTTAAATCAAATTGTTAATTAACTTAACACTAACATTTATGTTGTAATGCTTTCACGATTAAGGATGTATTTGAGAAAACTTTGAGCACGATTTGATTCCAAAACCCAATTAACTGAACTATTTAGTACCCACTTTGATCAATCATTATTCAGTTAAAGAAAACTCCGATTCATAACACAATATATTTTTTTCACCCATTTAAATGGAATAATAATAATTAAACTAAACCAATTGCTATGCTAGTATGAGGACAATTTGATTCCAAAACCTCAATCAACTGAACTGGTTATTACCCGCTTAGATTAATCATCGTTCAGTTAAAAAGAAAACCCTGATTCATAGAGTAATTTTTTTTTTTTTACCCATTTAAATGGAATAGTAATAAATTTTTTCACATTCTTATATATGATTATTATTATTGGATCTAATGCTTGAAAGAGAAGTCAATTGTATAAATCAGTGGATGTTGTTAGATGTAAAAATACTATTGTTTTTGCTTGAGAGGAATAGAATAGTGGACATAGGTACTTGATGTTCTTGTTCCAAGGATTATAATTATAAAACATGCTTCATAATGATGCATTGCCACATCTAGCTTTAAAGTGTAAAATTCTGGTTCTCCACCATTGGAAATTGGTTGGTGCCAAAACGCAAACTAAATTATTCATATTATACCAATACCAATCATATGTTAATTTTTTTTATACATATCCTGTTATAGTATATAGTTTAAGACTTAAAGAAAAAGTAGTTATTTAACACATTATCATAGTAAGAGAGTTATCTGTATTTTTGTTTAGAGTTTCTCAGTGTCTTTTAACATCCATAAACGAGAATTTTCAGGTGAAGACATCCTTAAGCTTTTGATGTGTGAACCAAAAGTTGTCGACTAGTTGCACTAATTGATTTTTGCATTTGGTAAAGTATGTGTTTAGTCACTAAAGCCATCCGTGGGTAGTCCAGATAGTTAAGACAAATTGAAGATAGTGTGAATAGGTATACGATGTCAGGTTCGATTCCTCATCTGAGCATCCTGATTCAAGTGGGAGATTATGGCAGTGAATTGTTGCGCTAGTCTTCCCCAATGATTAGTCGAAATGTGTGTAAGTTAACTTGGACACCTTGGTTATAAAAAAAAAAAAAAAAAAAAATGTTTAAGTTACTAATCTTTGGTTTATATGTTAATAATCTTCAGAATGACTCTACACATAATATAAATTATGAGTCACGGATGTCTTGAATTTTTTTGATATGCAAGATATGTCAATATTTAGTTCTTAGCTTTGATGTTTGTATTTTGTTAAATCAGTAACAAATCGATAACCTTTGGTCCCAATAAAGATAGACTGACAAACTTTTTTTTACTAACTTGCTCTCACAAACGCGACATATCAGCTCGCAATTTGTCAGGTGGAACCCATTATTAGGCAGATGAGACTTATTATGAGCTAATTAATTACGAGTTATCACGTCGCGTTTGTGAGAGAAAATTAGTAAAAAGGGTTGTTAGAATAGTATTACCCCCTTTGGTCCACTCCTATATATATATCAGGATGTTCCCACCGCAGAATTATAGTCTGCACGAGAAAGAGTAAATTCCTTTTGTATAAACAACATATATTTTGGTCCCCTCACTCTATCATTAACGCATGCAACCTACCTCTTTAATATGTTTGTGGCTTTGGTTTCACAATATGTATGTATAAAATGATCAATAGCATGCTCTAGTTTCTCAGCCATCCAAATAATTGTCAATTGGTGAAGTGGATCCTGTAACATGCTGAAGAGAAGTGCACCAAAAAGAAAAAAAAAATCATATTGAAAAGTAATCTCAGTGTTGAGTTTTGAGATTTGTAAATCCTGTAAATTATCACCAAGATGAATCCATTGAAAAGCAGTACTCATAGATCAAGTGCTGAAACTTTTCATCTCCTACTCATTCTGCTGCATATTCTTTGCAGAAATGGTCCATGTTGGTTTTGAGAACATTATCCATAATGGGAATTTCTTTGTTTACCTTTCCAGGACTCTTTTACACTTCTGCAGATACTTCCCTTGTAGCTTGTGGATTATAGATTTCAGAGCCTAATGACAGAAGAACGCTGGGGAAATGTGAAACCAAAAATGGGCCACACAATTGAAGATACTAATGGGCCAGAAGTAGGATGATCTTTGTTTTGCTTCTCCACTGCTCAACTGGGCCAATATCAAGCCCTAATTGAAAAATCATTGAACTGAGCGAGCTGTGGCTTTGCCAGAAGTCCAATTAACAACCCATATACGGTACCATCTGTCAAGTGTCAACCTCTTTAACCCACTTTCATTTCAAACCCAAAATGGTCCTACCATAAAGATCTTCCATGCTTCTTCAAATAAATATTTTCCCCATTACCACAAGGGTGATATTTACCTCACCAAAGCTAGAACTAATGCAAATAATGTTAAATGGATGCTGCAAGATTTATTACATAGAGAAGATGATGTTATTCTTTGAGGTGAGAAGACAAAAATACTAGAAATGTTTAATGAATATGGCAAAATAAGAATTCTCAAGTATGGACATGTTATTAGTTAGTGACTTAGTGTTGATGTGCGCTTAATAAGATTTCGATTAAACTTTCTCACAATGAAGACCGAAAAAGTTTGTATTTTACCGTTGCTCTATACTACAAAATTTGCATTCTAAAGAGAAAAAAAATATGGTTTAGATTAAACATTTTATCCAAACTTTCTTCTATAAAAAATTGTAAAAGTTTGTCTTCTAATTCAAATACATCACGAGGCTCATATTTTACAAAAGAAAAGCACGAACATAGTTGCTATCAAATAACATTAAAAAAAATGATATTTCAACCAACCTTTCTTACATATAAAACTGAAAATTTTTGTTTTTTAATATTAATGGGCACAATGAAGTTGGCATCTTAAAAATTATAAATATAAATGATATGACTAAATATACATACCTTGACAGATTGCATCATCTAATTTGCTCAATCTATTTAAGTGAACTTATTTCCTATTTACATCCAATAATTGATCGAATGTGCTTAGTTATGTTGATCTCAAATCGATTAAATTCTTTCTTAATTATGTGTTACACATGAATTCCCTTGACTTATTGGCCAAATTTTACCTTATCTTTTCCTAATAGAGGACAAAAGAACTTCCAAAAATTCAAATAAAAGCCAAGACTAGCATCCAAACATTGTCTTCTTATTTCATCTTCTTAGAAACTTGGTTGGAAAAGATTTCTCCATAATTAATCGAGATTATCCAAAACCAACTTAACAATGTGAAAATTATAGTAGAATAATTTTGATAGCAACTTAACAACATTTTGGATTTAAAATTGATAAATGGATTTGGATAACTCACAAAAGTTAACTTAATGAATGAGGGAACCCAACCACATACATACATCATAATAACCTACTAACTTGACGATGTGGGACAAATACAATTTCTAACGTCCTTCCTCAAGCCCGCCATGCAGGGTCAAAGTCTAAATCCAAACAAATGTAATTCTGATACCATGATAAACCAGTTTGAATAAAACTCACTCACAATAGCTAACTCAAGAGAGGAGAAAACTCAACCACATATATATACCATAACAAAAAATTTCATTCAATTTCTCCATTAATTAAATACAATCCTCAATTTAAAAAAAAAAAATCTTTAAAAATTATTATGAAACATGTGTAATATTATATTTATTTGTATGTTTGTTAAATAAAATCTCATTATATATATTCACTTTGAAAACATTAATTATATAATTAATTGTTAATGACGTGGTATCTTCATCTTGATGTAATGTGAAATTATAATATAATATCATGGTCGGTATTGTTGTCTCACTTGATAGCAACTTAACAATGTCTTGTATTAAAGTTTTCCTTCATGTTCTTCGTCAAATATAATGCTTCACATTATTTATATATATGCGTCCAATAAAATCTTATCCTATATATATTCAATTTAAAACAATGAATTTTAGTAATAATTAACAAGTCATAAATAAAAATAAAATCAATCACACAAATATATAAATACCGTAATACGTTCATCTAATTTAAAATTAATCTTTAACATCAAAATATATGGAGAAAGTTAGTATGTTCGCAAATTCCTGTGTCTTAAGCCCCACATATTATAATAAGTACAAAAGTGCTCCTTTAAAAAATCCATCCTTTAGAATCCAATACTATTATTATTAATTTATTAATTTATGAGTAACATTACACTACCAACTCTTTCTCACAAACTTTCTCTCAATCCGACGTGACAACTCACAATTTATCAACTTACAATTAATGAGTGGGATCCATGTGAGACCACGTGGTTCTAAACTAACCAAAAACAAATAGAACCACACAACTTGGCAATACAGCAAACACTTAGCCTACACCATCAAAATAACCATATTTCCAAAGGTCCAAATTTCATTATACACCATAGCACACCAATCTCATGATTAAAATCATTAGAGTTTTTCAAGAGATTGCAAACAAAAGCTCGCTTTGAGAGGAATAATGAAGATGAAAGATGAAGGAGAAGATCGCAGATATCTTAATGTGGTGGAGCAACCACCATAAGGCGACATGGCCATCCTGTCTTCATGGCTAGACTAATGAAACCAATCACGCCATTCATGCTTTCACAAAAGTAAAAACAACAAATATCCACTAAACATGAAAATCAAAGGATCTGTTTGGTTTATTATTTTGAATAGGATTTTGGAAATAATATTGAGTTGATGAATAGGGGAATATTACGAGGTAAAATTTAAAAATTTATAAAAAAGCCCCTAAATTTAAAAATTTATAAAAAAGCCCCTAGGTTTACTAATTTAATTAAACACCCCCAACATATAAAATGACAAAAATACCCCCACCACCTGTAGTGCCAGATTCTAGCCACCATCGCCGGAATCTGGCTAGAAAATTGCGTTATGACACAGACCGGTGATTTGTGTCGCAACATGTCGTTATAGTCTTTTTCGGTTTTGGCCTTTTCTGGTCATCTACGACTAGCTGTGGTCGTCAATGGCCGGAAAAGGCCAAACGACGGCCAGATTTGGCATTTTCTGGCCAGATCCACTGTGGATCTGGCTGGAAAAGGCCAAATCGGTGAATTACCGGCCAGTTCCGGTCGGTAATTCACCGTTGTGGCAGATTCCGGCTACCACCGATGGTGGTTGTCAGAATCTGACAAGTATGGGTCATGGGGGTGTTTTTGTTAATTTTTAAACTTTTTTTAGGGGGTATTTAATGAAATTAATAACCTTATGGGGTCTAAACGTAATTAAAAAAATAGGGTAATATTTCTAGAATAATATGCAAACATTATTTGGAGAATAAGATTGGGAATATGGGCAGAAATAATAAGCCAAACATGCCCAAAGAAAACCCAAGAACCATAATAAAACAACTAAAACTAAGAAAACCCCAGAAAAGGAAAGGGTGCAAACCGATTCAAGAGCTTCAGTAAACAAGGAAGAGATGTCGGCTGGATCTACAAATTACGATGACCGACTGGAAGTGGAGGATGATCGGCTGGAGGATTGAGAAGGATCGAAGTTAGAGTGTGACTATTAGTCTATAAGAGAGACAACACTTGAGAATGAATGACAAAATGAGATAGAAAAGAAAATAACCCTAATGCCTAATTGAAATTGAATTTTTCCTATTTCCATTTTTTTTTTTTTTTGGTTTGTTTATTCTGTGCAAGCACCCACAGGCATCACCTGGCCCACCCATAAAAATAACGGGTGGGTCGGGTATAGGTAATTTCCCCACGATTCTTACTATATTAACCTTTACCTGCAAAAATTACTCGGGTATAGGCGGTGCGAGGGTACTAGTCCCTTTTTGCCAGGTCTAATTTTGAGTATTTAGGTTAACACATTGGGCTAAAAGTCGAGGTTAATTATTATCCAACAGTTTTTTGAATCAAAAGTTGCTAAGACTAAAGAAAGACTCTGAATATTGCCTGTTAGGCTGTTAGCTTGTTGCTCCTAGCAGTAATTACACGATCAAACTTTTTAGATTGCTGATGGACCAAAAGGAATCTCACCTGAAAATTTATTGTTGTTTAAGTACATATCGGTCAATTGTGTGTAGTTTACAATTTCAACAGGTATTATACCGGACAACCGATTGAAATCTAAGAGCATCTCCAAATAACTCTTTATATGACATAAACTCTTTATTATAAAAAATTTATCTATAGAAATAAGAGTCCAACGGACTCTTTATTCTTTAAATATAAATTAAAAAGTGAGTTTGACTTTTTTTTTTTTTTTGGATAAGGTAAGTATGTATAAAAGACCAAAAATGTACAAATACGAGGGGCATACCCCAAGAGGATGACTGATAGCTCTCAGTCAAAAACCCGTGGGAAAACCCACAAAGTCACAAACAGCATAAAGAGAGCACGCAGGCTCCCCACAAAGTAAGAAGATGCCATAAATAACGAGCCTAACCCGAGCGACAAAAGACGCGAGGGCTCACCACAAACACAAAGCCACAAACCGGCACAAAAGAGCACGCAGGCTCCTTACAAAGCTAATTAGGAAGATGCCATATCCCACGGAGCTGAGTCGAGATCTCGTACTTAGGTGCTAGACCCAAAATCTTGGCCCGAATTAGATCACAAATAGCTAAGACAATATCTTTGCGAGAGCTACAATGCTGACGAAACACGCGATTATTCCGTTCAAACAATAGGAAATAAACTGTGGCTGAAAGGACCAACCGGGAAAGAAGGTGGCTGAAGTCACCTTTTCGTCAAAGATGCAAGCTAGCCCACTGAAGCAGAGGGAGCCAGGAGAGAGTAGGCCATGTAGGGAGCGTCTTGGTAGTGACCTCCCGCCAAACATAACTGGAAAAGTCACAGATGAAAAGCAAATGGTCATGGGTCTTTGTAGCTGATCTGCATAAAACACACCGGGAGGATGTAATGACACCATGAGAGCTGAGCCGGTCCATGGTGTGAAGCCGACCAAGAGAAGCAAGCTAGAGAATGAAAGAGTGACGTGGAATATGCCCGGGAAACCACAAGAGATGATGAATCGAGTTCACATCTCGTTTGTCTCGCAACACATTCCAGTGAATCAATAGAGAAACGTCCAGACGGATGGCCCTTCCACACAAGATGATCAGGATGACTCGCTAAAGGCTACATTGTAATAGAGTCCCAGATATGCTGAAGGTTTGCACTGCCCGAAGGAAAGTCCCACAAACCATCCCGAATAATGTCTAAAACCCGAGCATCCCATGGCAAACCAGTGGAAGTCAAGGTTCTAAAAGGGAGTAAGTCACACAGAGGACCCTGCGGAAGCCAGTGATCTCGCCATAACAAGTCACAATAAGACCCCGGCACCAAACCCTGCTAAGTAAAATCTTCCTCCAAGCCCATGAAGCCCCATAAGTAACTCGGATATGCCAAAAGGACTTACCACGGAGGAGAACCAAACGGGCCCAAGAAGATCATATAGAAGATCTATCAGTAAGTAGCCTCCAAACGTGTTTGAGAATAGCCGCCCTATTCCAATCTTGGATCCTCTTAATCCCCAGGCCACCCTCCGTCAATGGATAGCAAACAGAAGACCATGCAACCTTAGCACCAGAAGGGGACAAAGAAGTACCCTTCCAAAGAAATGAGGCCAAAATACTCTCAATTCGTCTAACTGTAGCTGCTGGCAAAAGAAACATGGAGGACCAATAAACCTGTATGGAGAAAAGTATCGACTTAATCAACTGTAGTCGGCCTGCATTTAGAGAGTCAAATTTCACTCTCTATCCTAATTTTAAATAATAAATTACAAGTTTCTATGCATTTTATTTATGATTTATCTCTCCTTGAAAAAACAATTTTATTTATAAATTGTAAGTTTTCTTCTTGAAAAAACATATTCTCTTTCCTAAAATTTAAAAGGTCTATTGGATTTGAATATAAATTTTGTTCTTTATATTTAAAAATAAATAAAGAGAGGTGCCCATTGGAGATGCTCTGAGTAAAGGAATTGAAGCTTTACAAGTTTTTCAAAACTCCTTGGTATGCTGCCAGCTGGAAGATTCTTTGAGATATCCAAGAATATAAACTCTGTGTAGTTTCCAAAATAATTAGGAATTGCACCCGCTAAACTGTTGTTCCATAACGATAGCCCTTGAAGCTTCACAACTTCTCGGTATGTTGTCAGTTAGAAAATTATTCGAGACATCAAAGAATATGAGCTCAGAGCAGTTTCCAAAATCGTCAGATATTGCACCCTTAAAGGCGTTACCCCATAAGCTTACAACTTGAAGCTTCATAAGTTTTCCAAAGCTTCTCGGTATGCTACCAGTTAGAAGATTCATTGAGACATCAATAGATGTCAGCTCTTTGTAGTTTCCAATTTGACTTGGGATTGGGCCTAGAGATTAAAGTCCTATACAACTGCAGGATTTGCAACTCACTGCAGTTTCCAATCTCTTTTGGGATATGACCTGACAGTCTGTGTTTCATAAAGACGTAACTGTTGAATTCTTTTGAGCATTCCAATTGACAAAGGAATACTTCCAGAAATGTTGGTTTCAACGAAGCTTAAATATACTAAGTTGGTGCAGTTTCCTATCTCCATTGGTAGTTCACCCTCTAGATAATTCCAACTTGCTCAAAATTTCTGTAGCTTGCTCAATTCTCCAATAGTTTTTGGAATTTTCCTAGTGAGTTGATTCTCGCTGAGTATTAGAATCAAAAAACTTGACAAGTTTCCAATGCTAGAAGGAATTTTGCCTTTAAGAAAGTTCGTGCTGAGATATAAACTTTGCAAATCTATTTAGCCGGCATATTTCCTTTAGGATTTCACCTGAAGAGTATTGTCATTGAGATCAATGAAAGTGAGCTCGCCACATTCTCCAAGTTGTTTTTGGGTTGTGCCCGTGAGATTGCAAGATGATATGGTAAGATTCTTCAAGGACTTGAGAGATTGAAAATTTGAAGGCAATGAACCTTCCAATTCTAATCCTTTCAGGCTTATATTCACCACTTCTCCCTTTGAGTTGCAATAGATCCCAAACCATTTGCATGGACTAGAGTCTGTAGGATTCCAATTTTTCAGTGCATCAGCGTGGCTGTTTTAACTGTTCTTCCATGTTAAAAGAGTTTGGCCTTGTTGGTCAATAGAATAACAAGTAGAAAGGAGAAGAGAGTTTATTGACAGAACCCAGGTGATGAAGGGGAACATATTTGAAAAAAAAAACAGGCGATTCATTACAGTTGCATCCATTAATGCTTAGAAATGAGAACAGGTAATTTGATTTGGGATTGTGGAAGAAAATTATGCATCCACCCTATATAATGGTGCGAAAAGCTAAACGTGTGGCACAACACCACATTCATACGATGTCTTTTAACAAACTAAGGGCGCTGCCATAAACTTTTTCTTGAAGTAACCAAAATTTCCACCAAGCTATCACTCACCTACAACTTCTCCTTTGCAAGTCCTGATCATATTTTATTTCACACTGCTTTATTGATACATCCCTCTTAGCATCGTTTAATTTCACTAAAATTATTTTCAAAAAGCATCACATATTCTTTATATGAATTTTTATTAGTCAAGTTGATCTCCAAAAAGCATTACATATTGCTTTTTAGACGCTCAACCCAGGCCAGGTTTTTCAGGACTCCCAGTCTGATGGAGACAGAGAATCAAAACATGGCCTGCCAGAGCTTTGAATGGATCAAACAATTGTTCGGGCCACAAAGCAATGGTTCACAAACAAAGCTTTACGACAAGAGCAAGACAGGAAGTGGGCACTTGATAACATCAGCACTTGCTTTTTGCTGAATGTGGAGATACCATTTATGTATGTCCTGCAAATATACAATAAATTGAGCAACCAAAAAAAAAAAAAAAAAAGGTCTTAGATACAACAGAAGTATCGTATAATTCATATAATCTATTCACTGAAACTTCTTTACCTATATTTTTACTATTAGCAGATTTTACAATGAATGTATATCTTATGGAACTGTGTCAAATGAATATAACATTAAAGTAGCGATTTGCTCGTCCCACTTAGACTTTTCTCATGGAAAATAAAGAAAATGAGATGTCTTTCATGATAAGGTAAGAAGAACAAATTTTTATAGCAAAAAAATTAATGTGAAATCTCATAATTGAAAGCAAAGTTGTTGAGCACAAAAAGACAAAGACAGATTTAGACACCACAACAAATCCCACCATCCAATTAAAATTTGGTAGTTATCGTCTCTCAATCTCTTTAACCCACTTTCATTTCAAACCGAAAATGATCCAACCACAAAGATCTTCCAAGCTTCTTCAAACAAATATTTTCCCCATTACACATAGGGGTGATATTTTACTTCACCAAAGCTAGAAATGATGCAAATAATGTTAAATGGATGATGCAAGATTGATTACATAAGAGAAGATGATGTTATTCTTTGAGGTGTGATGACAAAAATACTAGAAAATGGTTAATTAATATGGCAAAATAAGGATTATCGAATACAAACGTGTGTATTAGTTGGTTTTGATATGCGTTTAAAGATCAAATTTGGACTAAACTTTCTCACGGTGAAGACCAAAAAAGTTATGCTTACACTACAAAATTTGCAATTTAAAAAAAATAATAATGTTATGCTTACAACTGAGTCATATAACTAGGCAAATTTTTTACAAAATTCATGTAAAATAACTACTCTGTCTTATATTTTTTATCTGGTTGTATAATTCAGTTGTAAATATAGCATTACTCTTTAAAAAAATATGGCTTAGATTAAATATTTTGTCCAAACTTTCTTTCATAGAAAATTGTAAAAGTTTGTCTTTTAATTTTAATTACGTCACAAAACTCGTATTTTAAAAGAGTTGATATCAAATAATATTATAGAAAACTGAAACATTTTGTCTTTTAATATTAATCAACGCTATGAAGTTGGTATTTTGAAAATTATAAATACAAATGATATGACTAAATATATATACCTTTACAGATTGCATTATCTAATTTGCTGGATATATTTAAGTGAATTTATTTCCTATTTACATTAATCATTGATTGAATTTGCTTAGTTATCTTGATCTCAAATCCATTAAATTCTTTGTTAGTCATGTGTTACACATTAATTCCCTTGACTTATTGGCCAAATTTTGCCTTATCTTTTCCTTATTAGAGGATAAAGACTAGCATCCAAAATTTGTCTTCTTATTTCATTTTCTCAGAAACTTGCTTGAAAAGGACTTCTCTAAAAATTAATGGACATTATCTAGAACCAACTTAACAATGTGATAATTATAGTATAATAATTTTGATAGCAACTTAACAACATTTTGGATTTAATAATTTTCCTTCAATTTCCCCATTAATTAAATATAATCAATCCTCAATTAAAAAATATTCTATAAAAATTATGATCAAACATGTATAATATCATATTTATTTGTATGTTTGTATACATATATATATATATATATATATATATATATATATATATATATATATATATATGTCTTTAGTCGGATCGTTTAGAAGGGAACACTATAGTGTCAATGCCTTCTTTCCTACTCTGATACCATTTGCCATAGGCCTATAGTTTTGATGTAGTGGAACGGCCCGTGTGGCACCCCAACATCACACTTGAGAGGGTAAGCCTACACATACGCCATTCATCGGCTCGAGGTCTACTAATTTCGTCATGCTATGGACTTATCATGAAAGCAACTCCAACTCCAGACCAGTTAGTGTAGCGATGAACTAATTCTTTCTTCATTGTTGACAATGAAGAAGGAATCCTAATGGCTCATGCACTCTCTTCTCACATAGCACATTCCTCTTAAAGAGTCTTATGAAGCATTGCCAGTGTGCTATGAGGAAACAAACTTGACGCCTCAGTTTTCACACCCTATGTGAATGTTTCGCAACACCTTTCAATATATATATTCACTTTGAAAAAATTAATTATGTAATTATTTGCTAATGTTGTGGTATCTGCATCTTGATGTAATGTGAAATTATAATATAATATCATGGTTGTTATCGATGTCTCACTTGATAGCAACTTAACAACGTCATTAAAAGTAACCCTCTACTAGAAAAGGAGAAAACCAATTTTATTACTTTTAAAATAGAAGCTTTCGATAGAACATATGTATCACATTTTTTATATATATGTCGAATAAAACCTCACCCGATATATACTCAATTTAGAAATAAAAATAAAATCGATCGCACAAATATATAAATGTCGTGATACGTTTATCTAGTTTAAAGTTTATCCGAATATTAAAATATATTAGTATGACCACAAGCTTCTCTGTCATAAGACCCACTTGTTATAATAACTGCTTTGTACAAAAGTGCTTCTTAAAAAAATAATCCATACTTTAGAATCTAGTAGTATTAGTTTATTACCAAGACAAAGAAGTTATCTTGTTAATCCAAGCTTGGTCCTAGTTTGAGTTCAACTTTGTCCAAATTTTTGTTTTTTCCTTCCGATTTTTATGTAAAATTGTTTATAGACTTAATAAATGTAATGTTATTTTATATTAAACATATAATTATAAGCTCTTATTTTATTTCTAAAACCTCGTATCAACTTAATTGTCCTGTCTTTTATAATTCAATTTCATAAATTCGCTTTCAATTAATTTCATTAATTAATACTTTCAAGCTTAAATTTGTCTAAGCATGCATAATTGGGTTGCGTCATACATATGAAACAATATGGTCGATTTTTTGGGATTCTTTCTTTTTTAAAATGGGACAAACATAGAGAGAATCAGACCGATTCCCTAAATGCCTTTTTAATATTTCTTAACAATAATGCTAGATGTACAAACAAATATTACATTTCTATATAAACTGATATGACAGAAAATGAATAGAAGAGTGAATACAAAAAGTCAAACTATCATATTCGTTTTTCCATTTATTTATATCACATTAGTTAGTATATAAATTTTTGTAAGATTTATTTGTATGTCTGATATTATTCATTTCTTAATATCCCGATTATTCATTAAGGACTAGGGCCAAAAACATTATGATTTGTCCAAGTAGAATATAATGTTAATTACTTCTTTAACTATCATCATGGTGCATTTGAAAATTCTATATAGAAAAGTGCTTTTTCCCACCATGTTTTTACATATAGTTTGAAAAATTTTAAATTTTAAATGTTTTTTTTTTTTTTTTCAAAAATACCCTTTTGCTTCAAATTAATAATAAGGTTTGGATTAACATTTAATTAAGGAGATTATTTAAATTAATTAAGTTAAATTATTAGTTTAAGAGCATTTCCAATAGTGTTCTTTATTTTAAAGGACATAATTTATATAAATAAAGAGTATCTTCATTAATTTCTAAATATAAAGAACAAAATTTGTATTCAAATCCAATTTTAAATTAAACTTAATAAATATGAGAGAGATTTAATAGGAGAAATAATTAATAATAAAATGTATAAAAACTTGTAATTTATTAAATAAAATTTGGATAGAAAGTAAAATTTAACTTTCTAGATATAGAAAATTTAATTTTCTAGATATAGAAAATCTAACTCACTTTTTAATTTATATTTAAAAAAGAAAAAGTCTATTAAACTTTTATTTTTATAAATAAACTTTTTATAATAAAAAGTTTATGAAGATATTTTAATTATGAATATTCGAATCATATTTAAGAATAAAAAAAGGAAAAGGGGTTCTATAAGGATGGATAATCCCAAGATAATCCAGATTTTTTTTTTTAAAATTTGAATATTTTGTAAGATTCCTGAGGACCCACTAGGAAATCAATGATTTCTAGCCATTAAAAAATTGCAAAATAATTCACAAATTTTATTTTATTTTATTTCTTCTCAAAATAAACGGTATGGCCTACACATGGCCAATCAAATAATTTTAAGCTACAGCTCATTCTTCATAGCTGTAGGCTACAATATTGACTATTGAGGACTTTGGTTTTATCTTATCTTCCCCCATCTTATGTTTTATTATATTATATTAAAGGGCAGTGAAATAATATAAATTTAAAAAATTGGAATATTAATAAAAAAAAGCATGATAAATATGAAAATACTTATCGTTTTTATTTATTAAATTGAGTTTTCTTCAATATAATATTATATTACATAGAATTTAAATTAATATAAGACAAGAATTTGATAAAATAATTGATTTTAAATTTATATTTTTTATAACATTATTTCATGAATGTGACAGAAATATATATATATAAAATTGAATTCTCAATTAATATCTCTACCTAAAAATGGTAAAAAGGCAACAATAAAAGGTGACAATAAAATATTATGAGTAACCAAAAATATCCCATGATGAGTTAAGAATTTACAAACATTAAATATTTATTGATTTATTAATATTAAATTAAAGACAAACTATTAATAATTATAGACAAAAAGAAAAGTTTACTTTTATATTTATTTATTTTACATATTAAATTTACATTTATCCAGAATAAAATGGGCCCGCCATGTGATTGGGCTCTGACGTGGAACCACCTCAATCCAATCTGTTGCTTTTTCCTTTTACTGTAAGAACAAAGTACAAGAGGAAATCCAGTATTATATTTTATTAACATTTTTAGAAAAAATCTTTTCAATGTAATATTTATTTAATCATATTTCAATAATAACGCTTTTTAAATTGTAAATATATAAAATAAGTAAGTAATATTAAATTAAAAAATTATAATTAGGTAAAGATTTTTCACGATTTTTAAAAAGTGTTATAAATCATTTTAAAAAACTTGTAATTTAAGAATATCATACTTATATCATAGTCATTAAATAAAAATTTATCATATATATTTTGCATTTTATTCTAGTTTTTTAAATAATATCGCATTAATCCATGATTTGAAGAATTTTCACAATTATAATTGGGAATATTTAATAATGAATGAAATTCATTATTTAAAAAAAAAAATAGAAAAAAATCTAGGAGGGGCAGAATTGTAAATAGATGGAAAACGATGACTGTTTTCTAAACCTAAATCTCTCCCTCCAGTATAAATACCGCAACTCAAATCTCTCAATTCTCTCTCAAGAGTAATATTTTGCTTCTCTTTCAATTATTAGCCAAACTCTCACACAAACACCATCTTCAAATCGGCCCTCTTATTAAATTATTGTAGCTTTTAAGGTATATTAAATCATATGCATTTTAATATTAATGTTCTTCCTTTTATACTTATTTTTGTAATTAATTCTTTCTCAGATTATGTTTTGTTTGTTTAATGATCTGGGATGGCTTCTAAACAGTGAAAATAAGTTAGTTGAATCTGAAAGATGAGTTTTTTTTATCTAAAGTTTTGATATTGTGATCAAAGTTGTGATCTTTTTGTGTAATTCATTGATTGATCTGTGTGTCTGTTGGTGAAGAATCTGATTTTGAGTTTTATCTAGATTAATCTGGGTGTGTACACGTGGCTGTGTACATGGCAATGTGTTTGGTTGGAGATGACTCAGCTTGTATTTTGTGTTTAGTGTTGTTTTGCAACATGGGTTTGTTTTATTTGCTTGAATGAGAACAAAAAATAGTAGGACATGGAGTTGTTTTATGGTGCACGTAACTTGAAAGTATTAGTATGTAGGGTATTTGGTTTTTTAGGATTTATTCTTCTTTTGGACAATGTTAGTGATGCATTGGATTGGAGTTGCTACGATTGTTCGCTGGTTTTGTTTGTTTTCACATGATTGGAGGAGTAATATTGATTTTTGGTTATGGTTTTTGTTGTGGTGAATTTGAAGTTTATCCGTTTATTCTTGGTGGTGGTGGCTTTTGATTGTGGTCTCACTTTCCCTTCGTTTATGTTTTGAATTTGTAGGTATTTCTGTATAATGGGTTCTAAATCGGTTGTGGATATGATAGAGGCCTCCTCAGGGGTTCATTTTTCTGGTTTTCATATGAATGGTTTGGAGGCTAGAAATACAGAAATGGGGTATGCGACAACTTCCACACCTGAGAACATGCATAAACAGCCTTTTGTCATTGGTAAGGGCTGCTGTAAAGTTTTATTTAAGCGTCACTTACAATGTTTGGTTAAAGTGGCTTTTTAGTAATTGAAGCATGCCATGAAAACTTAAATTTAATGTGCTTGATTGTTCCTTATTATAAGCATCTACTTCATAATGTTTGTCAAACTACTGTTATTTGTGAGATGAGTGATATGCTTTTTAAACTTCTGATAAAAACAAAATGAATATTTTTTATGCAACCCCTTAGTCGCTGGGTACACTGCTAAGCAGCAATAAAGGAAAAAAAGGGAAGCTTGGCGGTGCACTAGGCTTTGTCTGAGAAATAAAAAGTAACATAAGCAGTGTGAATAGAACAATGTGAGAAGATGGCATGGTTCCATACTAGGTTGGATTTGTTGCTGTGTCATGTTCTGCACTATATGTACATATGGTTTCTGGTCAGAAACAAATTCTGTATGATGTAAACCTGCTTGCATGCTCAGACACATGCTTGGATGATTGCTGTGTCATGTGTTTGGTTCTGGTTAAGTACTGCTTTGCACATGTCAAATTGCCTCTCCTTATTTTCTTGCATTACTTTGTTTCTTATATAATGACATTTAGGGTAGCTTCTTGTCATTTATTCTAGTTCTGGCTTTAATGTTTTCTTCCTGTGGCAGGAGTTGCTGGAGGTGCTGCTTCTGGTAAGACTACTGTTTGTGATATGATTATTCAGCAGCTTCATGATCAACGTGTTGTACTGGTTAACCAGGTAAGGTTTCTCCTCATACCAAATTTTTTAATTTTTTAATTACTAACCACAGTTCCCATGTGTTGGACTTTTCTTTCAGATTTATGTATTAACTCAAGTTTTGTTCAGGGGCGTTTTGTCAATCAGTTAGTGCTTAAGATAGTCAGAGACTTAAGTGAATTATTGCCTCCTCTCAATTTTCCTTTAACTAAACTAGATATTTTTAACAACTTTGTTTGTGTAGAACCAATGAAAAGTAGAACATTGGCAGTGGTGATATTAACAAGTCAAGTTAAGCTGAATATGATCGATTTATCCCTTAGATATATATTTCATTTGTGTTTCTTTGTTCATACATGTTTACCTTGTGTTTTAAATTCTTTTTAATAAAGAAGTTATGTTTGTTTGGCTGTTTAACTTTTGGCTTGTTTTCTGATCTTGTCTTAACTTTGTAGTCCGAGGAGTATAAATCTTGGTCTTTGTAAAACTTAGTATAACCGTTGACCTCTTTTTGAAGTTCTTTATTTTTTTTCTGTTTTTATCAAATATCATACTTTTCTTGTGACATCTTACATGAGATGGGCATGTTTTTTCATTAAATAAATATTTTATATGAATAATGTGGCAGGATTCTTTTTATCACAACCTGTCAGAAGGGGAACTTGCTCGAGTTCATGAATACAACTTTGACCATCCTGGTGAGAGCATTTCTGTAACGTAAATATGACTTTATTAGGAGACAATGATCTGTGCTGCATTTTCTTGTAGACGCTGGAATTTTAGATCAATGGTTGATGCAAGAGCATAAGCATTGTGCATGTCTTGATTCATGCGGTCAGCTTATTACTTTGCTGTATTGTTGTATCATTTCCTGAAACATGGAAACATTATGATATATATGTTGCAATTCATTTAAGTTGGTTCAATGGCAAAAGATAGGCAAATCAAACTTTACTAGATTTTAACAGTAGAAAACGTAACCAAGTTCTCTTCTGTACATACTGTTTCGTTCCCGAGCTGATATTACTTTTACTGTCAGATGCATTCAACACTGAGCGGCTCTTAAAGTCTATGGAGAAGTTGAGGCATGGAAAAGCAGTAGATGTTCCAAACTACGATTTCAAGAGTTATAAAAACAATGTCTTTCCAGCAAGAAGGGTATATATTTTTTATGGTCCAAAAAAAAAGCCATTTGACATGTAATTGCCAGTGTTTTCTGCAAATTCCTTGCAGATATCATGGATATGGGTAAATACAATGTTTGGTTTTCTGTTCTTTCCCTTGAAGAGTTGATGCACCTCTTCCATACAACTGCTGCCATTCTCTCATTATTTTTTTGATATCTCTTTCTTGCATATCTTTAACAATTATTTAGCGAGGTCTTTGTCTTTAGGCTATGTAGTGAAGAGCTGTTATAAAATGTACTTTCACAGTTTCACCCCATAATTTCTGTTTCTGTATCATAGGGATCAATAACTCTGATTGCTGTGTATCATCTGCAGGTTAATCCTTCAGATGTTATTATTCTGGAAGGCATACTTGTTTTCCATGATCCTCGCGTCCGAGAGTTGATGAACATGAAGATATTTGTTGATACAGGTTGTTTGTTTTTCCATCTCCATAACTAGATGTTGATTTTAAGATATTAAAGTTACTATGGGAGTAAATTTTTACATGTACATGTAAACTTTAGAAAATGGAGTGGTACTGGATCTTGTTAAAGGCATTTTTCAGTCCCAAGTTTAAAGCAGTTAATGGATTGGTTTACAGAAGGCTACATATGGAACTTTGGCTGAGTCTCTAGCTCCTAAAAGATGGGATTATTGTTCGGCAGGATGATTAACTGTTTATACATATGTAGGATTCTGTGTATTATGAAGTTGAACTAACTTAGTAGTTTCTGTGATGAGCTCTATTAAACTTGCTTTTGATTCCTGAAACTTACATCTTTCAGTACCTGAAGTAATACAAAAGAATTTACTTGGTACCTAAAACAGAACTGCTAAACTGCATGGGCTTCGCTTTGGTTTCTACAGATATTTTTCATTTCAAATTAGTGAAACAATTTCTGTCGATGTTTCATCAAAAGATCACTTTAAATTTTAGGAATGGATATTACATCGCTTCATGGTGTTACTAAGTTGGGCTATCACTTCACATTGTAAAATTTTCAGTGCAGATGCTGATGTACGTCTGGCAAGGAGAATAAGGCGTGATACTGTTGAGAAGGGTAGAGATATAGCTACAGTACTTGATCAGGTTAGAACTTTCAAGTCTATTTATTGCATTAGAATGAAGTTTAATCTGGGACAGTGATGATATATATTGATTTTAGGCATGCTGCTTTATCATATTTATTGGAAATAGTCAGGAGCTCACTTCTTGAATTTATGGCTTTTTGGGTAGAGAAAGTTATTTAGCATCCTAAAAACTATACCTATTTAAATAGGTTGCATGGATAAGTTCTCAAATTTAATTGGGATTTTGTTACCTAATTTGTCCTGTCCTTCAATTACACTCTAGGAGGTTAAAAGGTTCCAATCTATTCTGTAAATACTATTCAAGTTTTCTTATTTTTGCATAATTGTCAATTCTTCACAAGAAAAAAATGGTTTTCGCCACTCTTCTGCATTCAAGCTAATTTTGATTTTAAAAGTGGACTTTAGCTCGTGTAAGGTTTTGAAATATATCCTTTATAAATGTTAACACTTAGTTAATTTGGATACAGTACTCGAAGTTTGTGAAGCCTGCTTTTGATGACTTTATACTTCCAACAAAAAAGTATGCTGATATCATTATTCCTCGTGGAGGAGATAATCATGTGGCCATTGATTTAATTGTGCAACATATTCGCACAAAACTTGGCCAGCATGATCTTTGTAAGATATACCCTAATTTGTATGTCATTCATTCAACATTTCAGGTATCACCTCTTTCTTAACCTCTGACTTACTTTATCAGACATTTATGTTGTACATTTTTCTTGTTATTTTTGGGTTATAATATTTGCTGCTGGTCTCATGCAGATTCGGGGTATGCATACCCTTATACGTGATTCTCAAACAACAAAACATGACTTTGTCTTTTATGCTGACCGGTTGATTCGTTTGGTGGGCATATGCTACTTTGTTTTGGTGGATTTGCTTCATGCTTTCTTTACTCAGTAATAGATGCAATGATTTTTTTTTTCCTTTAGTTTGTTTATTCATCAAGCGTAGTGCACCTTTTCCAGGTTGTTGAACATGGACTGGGGCATTTACCATTTACGGAAAAGCAAGTGATTACTCCAACTGGTTAGCACATGTTATTCAATGTTGTATTGGTGATCTTCCTTTTTTTTTTCTTTGGTACAGAGTATCCAAAATCATCTTCTTTTTTTTGTATGCTTATATGTGATTTTTATCTTTTCTTGTAAAATAAGAATGGTTTCTACATCCTGCAAGATATTAATAAATTTTAGCTCTATTTCTCTCAACTTGGTTTTAGCTTTGAGGTGTTGAAAATGGCAATACTAAGGTCTGGGATAATAATAAATTTTTACTGTACCTTTTTTGGTATGTAGAGGCTGTAGTCATCATTATTGCTGTTTTACAAAATTCTCTTCTTGTTGTGAATGCAGGATCTGTATATACTGGTGTAGATTTCTGTAAGAGGCTATGTGGTGTCTCTGTTATCAGGAGGTACATGTCTAGTCTCAAATCTTTGAAGTACTGTATTCAGGTTTTTTACTACACATATTGAAAATCTACTTGGATCTAAAGTAGTCAGTAAAATTTGTCTCCTTATCTGAATGGGGGATCCTGTAATGTTTATCTGGTAGAGTGAGGGTTTGATAAGTTTAATTTTTCCTTGTTTGAAGAAATGCTGAGGATACTAATACATATTGTTTTTTAGAAAATATCTTGTTGGAGCATGCTGGGGTCCATGTACGTTCTAAGTTGTAAAGACAAGGAACTATTATATGTACTTATCCTTCTCATTGGTCATATATCATTATGGTGTCAATGACATTGATGTAACAAAAAGTGTTGTGGAAATGATATACCAATGGTGGCGGTTGTACAAGGGTAAAGCAAGGTTTAACTGTTATTAACTATTTCATAAGTAGAGTGTAACTCTCAGCTTGTTGATCCTGTACTAGGGATATAATAATACCCACTTCGCCATTAACTTCTTGTTTGTGTTATGACTCCTTTCCTTTCCTTTTTTCTTTTTCCTGACTTTGTTTTTTCTTGTTTCCCTTTTCATATGATGCTCAACAACTTGTTGATACTCCTTTTAAACGGATGCAAGTGGTGAGAGTATGGAGAATGCTTTAAGAGCATGTTGTAAAGGTATCAAGATAGGGAAGATTCTTATTCATAGGGAAGGTGACAATGGTCAGCAGGTATGCAAAGTTCCTTCCCTCTTTTCTTTGTGTGTCTCCATTTCTGTATTAAGTTCTGAACTTCTATTGGTGTAATGCTTTTCCAGCTAATCTATGAGAAATTGCCGCAAGACATCTCAGAGAGGCATGTATTATTATTGGATCCTATTCTAGGGACAGGTTAGTTTTTTTAATGGTGGAAAATCTGAATCTTGTTACTTTTACATGCTTTACATTTTTCACTTTTCTTCACCTTTGTTAATGCTTTTGATTTAGTACTCATTATAGCCCGTGTGTTTTCATTTGCAAGTTCTTCCTCTGATATAGGGTAAAAGCCAATTGACCGGCTAGGATTAAACAAATACAAATGTCATTCTTTTTACGTTTAATCTTTATAGGTAACTCGGCTGTTCACGCTATTTCTTTACTTATAAGCAAGGGTGTGCCGGAGTCCAACATTATATTTCTCAATCTCATATCTGTAAGTAAAGTTAAATTCTTCAGTCCTGTTTAATTACTATCTCATTCAATGTTTCCTTTTGGAATTCCCCTTTCTGATGACTTTATTTGGAGATATTCTCATCCACGCTACAATTTTTCTCTGAATTTCACCAGGCACCTCAGGGTGTGCATGTGGTTTGTAAACGTTTCCCGAGAATAAAGATTGTGACTTCCGAGATTGATATTGGTTTGAATGAAGATTTCCGTGTCGTTCCTGGCATGGGCGAGTTTGGAGACCGGTATTTTGGTACGGATGATGATGACCAACAAATGTGAACCCCCCCTTTTTCCTCCACCACAACAGTTTAACTAGCCTGCCAGTCATTTCTCAGATGATCATCATCCGCAGAAGTTGAAAATTGACATTTTTAACTTTGTTGTGTGGGCATCATGTTTTCTTTTTTCAACAATTTTGATTTCGTCGAACCTAGAGTTTCATTTTTGGATATCCTTTTTCTTTTTTTCTTCTTTCTGAAACATTTTGAGTTACATTGGGGGGTGTTTGATTACAGTTCTTTCAAGTTCATAAATACAATAATCTACCAGGGGTTAAAAATACCAACACTCATTAGTTAGTGGGTTTTTTTCTTTTTGCCTTTGTTATACCGCTACTCAACCCCCATATAGAAATTGCTTTGCATTCGCTTGGCTTCTAAGAGGAGGGACACAAAATCAAACTGCTTGACAAGCCTCCCTCTGATATATGTATTTATGAACCAAAACATTTATACAATTCCATGCTACAGTTTTGAACCCCGGCTCATTTTTCGCTTATTCATTTATTATTTTCAACATTTTTCTTCTCTGTTGATCGAATTCGCCTATCGGGGCCTGTATTGATTCTCATATATAATGCCTGAACAATAAGTTTGTAGAAAAAACTTGTGGCTGAGATGCTGAAATTAGTAGCATCATAAATTGCCCTTTTGTATGTTATGCAATTAATTGAGGGATGAGCTGAGCTTTTCCACACAATATTTTCAGGTTTATGTGAGCAGGATAATAGTTATAATAGTTTATATATCTTAAGTTCTTAACTGGATAGCGGCCACTTGGCTAAGAGAGTGATCACTCATTGCTTTATCCGAGGATGATAACCTTCGTTGGGCTAGTCTTTTGACACGTGTTGATGCATGGATGCTTGGATTTTGTTGGTATATTCCATGCTAGTTGATCTATATAGTGTGGTGCTTGTGTACTTTGTTTTTGCGTTTTCGCCCTCTACGTATTTATCCTTCTTTCCAACTCCATCACCTTAAGCTTTAACCATGTCTGCCTTTGTGGGAAAGTATGCAGGTATTTTTTCTCTTTTATCTCTTTCTTTGTCAGCTTTATAGAACAACTTTCAAAAGATCATTCTCATTCAAGTCTGGTCTTTCATGCATGTGTTATAAGGACTGGCTACGTATTTAATTCATGAAATAACAAGAAGCCGTGTTCCGACGAAAGTATATCTTCAGTAGGATTGATGCATGTGCGTTTGTTCGACACGATGCATATATAAGTCCTCTTTATAAGAGGGAATTTGTCAAATTTAAAGGAAACAAATATCAGGATACGTAATGAGATTATTCTTAGGCTTTTAGATAAATTTGAGGTAAATTTGAGTGATGTTATGAGTGATCGGTGTACTCTTTTGCCTAATAAGAAACTACAAATGATGATAAGATTCAATCGTCTTCTTTCGTAAAATCAAATAAGGCAATGCATTAACGAGTCCAATATTGTGACCTGAACTTCAATACAAGGCTAACCATATCAGCTTTAACGTTGCAGATGAACTTATCAAGAATGCCAAGTACATTGCCACTCCAGGCAAGGGTATTCTGGCTGCAGATGAGAGCACAGGCACCATCGGGAAGCGCCTGGCGAGCATCAATGTCGAGAACATCGAATCCAATCGCCAGGCCCTCCGCGAACTCCTGTTCACCTCTCCAAACGCCCTCCCTTTCCTCTCAGGAGTCATCCTGTTTGAAGAAACTCTTTACCAGAAAACTTCAGATGGGAGACCCTTTGTTGAAGTCCTCCAGGAGAACAATGTAATTCCAGGCATCAAAGTTGATAAGGGCACTGTTGAATTAGCTGGAACAAATGGTGAGACCACGACGCAAGGGTTTGATTCTTTGGGAGCTCGGTGCCAGCAATACTACAAGGCTGGTGCAAGGTTTGCAAAGTGGCGTGCAGTGCTGAAGATTGGCCCCAATGAGCCATCCGAATTGTCAATTCAACAAAATGCACAGGGCTTGGCTCGTTATGCTATTATTTGCCAGGAAAATGGATTAGTCCCTATTGTTGAGCCGGAGATTTTAACTGATGGAAGCCATGGACATCAAAAAATGTGCTGCTGCAACCGAAACTGTTCTTGCAGCTGTTTACAAGGCTCTGAATGACCACCATGTCCTTCTTGAAGGCACTCTTCTGAAACCTAACATGGTCACTCCAGGCTCTGACAGCCCAAAGGTAACATTTACTACTACAAATATTCTTAATTTCTTATGGTTTCACTCTGTAACACAAGAAAGTACTGACCTCTAACATTATGCTGTTTCTCAGGTGCCACCAGAGGTGATAGCAGAGTACACAGTGACAGCACTTCGCCGGACAGTCCCACCAGCGGTGCCGGGGATCGTGTTTTTGTCAGGTGGGCAAAGTGAAGAAGAGGCAACGGTGAATCTAAACGCAATGAACAAGCTAGAAGTGTTGAAGCCATGGACACTTTCATTCTCGTTTGGGCGAGCATTGCAGCAAAGCACACTCAAGGTATGGGCTGGAAAGAAGGAGAATGTGGGCAAAGCTCAAGAGGGATTCTTGGCAAGGTGCCAGGCCAATTCTGAAGCCACTCTTGGGAAATATACTGGTGGCAATGCAGGTGGATTGGCCTCTGAGAGTTTGTATGTGAAGGGTTACAAATACTAGAGGCCTCTCTCTCTCTCTCTCTCTCTCTCTCTTTATATATACATATATATGTGAAAATGTTCTATGTTGAAAGTAACTTGTATTTAATTCTCTTCTCTTTAACTATGCTTACTTTTGTCACGTATTAATTCTACAAATTGTTGTCAACATTTTAAGAGTTGATTATATATTTTTTCAATCGATTTCCTGTTAGAAAAATCAAACAATCGGGCTGAAGCAATATTACAAAACAAATAAAAATTGAGACACGATCTTTACGTAAAAAACTCTCAAACAAATTGAGAGAAAAGCCACGGACAAATAAAAAAGGATTTCCACTGTAACAAAATATGAGTTACAACTTCTCTTTAAATACAAGGAGAAAAACAAATAAAATTCACTCTTGAAATATGAGAAATAACTTTTTGCTACAATAAAAGGAAGGAGAAAATTCTAAAAGTGATAACTCATCTCTATTGAGTTCTTACACTTTTATTTATAGAAGTGCAATGGTGGTTCCTTGACAATTAATGTTTCCCACACCATCTTTGACAGCCACCTTTGACAGCCACCATTTTTTACAGTTTAAGTTGTAGAAAGTGAGTTTACATTTCCCATTTCATGGAAACTTCGTTAATGACAATTATTTAAAATATCAAAGAAGAATTTATAATAATAAAAAAAAAGAATATAGAATATCAAATCAGGGAAGTAACAAACGTCGAATCTTACTTTTGTAGAATAATGATGTAACTTAGAAGAAAGATGTAAAACAAAGTAGATAGTATCGACCTCAAATTTAAAAGTATATATGTACAAATTTAACTTTAGAGCGATAATATCTACTTAATTAACCATTATTGGGTGATTGAGTGAGATAGTATGAACTCTTGGATATATTATTTAAGAGATTATAAGTTCAATTCTCTTTGATTGTTAATAAGAATGATCATTAAAGAGTTTATTCGATTATTAATTTCATGACTCTGAAAGATTAGTCGAGTGTTACTTGATTGAAGTATGGATCTACCAGTACTTTGCCTCTAGACTTTTACAAATTTGTTTTGGGTTCACGCAAACATCTTTCACCCAAATATTTCTAGTGCAATTAAGAGACGAATTAGGGATTTTGGATGTGAGATTGTGACTCCATTTTTGCAATAAAATTGTATTTTAGCATTTCCTAATTGTAAATACCAAGTCAAAGTAGAAGAGAAAGACTTAAGAGACGTGGTGGGAAACTTCCTAGATTGATGACATCTTTGATTGCGTTAATAAATAGGCCAAAAGGGAAACTTGCATGAGAAGGGTACAATTTGATTGGATGAATTTATTGCATGATACCTACTCCTTATACCAATCTTCAACACAAAGACTTTTGATCTTCTTTTGCAAAACCCCAAAAAAATTATATAGAAAGAAGAAAAACTTAAATCTTTGCATCCAAAGCTCAATCTTTCTATGGCTCACAACGTCAAGTCCTCCACCTCCAAGTACTCCTCCTCCACCACCACCACCACTACCACCAGCAGCAGCAGGAGGTCCACCACTAAGCCCAACACCAGCACCAACAAAATAGACCATGGCCAAAAGCATAAGAAGATTGTAACTTCTTCATCAGCACCAAAAGCTCAAACCAGTCACGGCACACACCACCACCACCACCACCACCACCACCAGCAGGAGGTCCACCACCACCACCATCATCATCAGCAAGTATCAAAGCCAAGAGCGCCAGAAAGAGCCCTCACTCAACCAAAGCCTAAAGTAGCCATGGCACATGCCGCGGCCACCATCAAATCCACGACCACCGAGGCCACCATCAACTTGGGACATGGAGTAGGACTCAAAGTGGTAACCAAAGAAACAGTATTCAAAGGTGGAAAGATAGCTTATAACAATTAATGGAATTCAAGTTCTCAATTTATAAAGGTAAAAAAGTTAAAAAAAAAACTATTTTTTCTGAAGTTTTTATATATGTATATAAATTTCCCGTTTAATACTTCTTTAGTTGACTGAATGAAAACTGTGTTTGCATATTCAGGAGTTGGATGCTGCAGATATGAAGCAATCTTTTGCAGAATCTCTACTCGGATTCATCAGAACTTGTAGCATGTTAGGAGATTATGTTGAGTTTTTTTTAATTTTTTTGGTTGTACTTGGTGAACAAAATAATAGAATTATCTCATTATGTTGAGTTTGTTTTTTTTTTAAGTTTCTAATCCAACGCAATGGCAGGTGAAATTGCAGTGCCATAGAATTTCTCTAGCTCCTTTATTCATTGATCATTACATTTCAGCCCGTCCACACCTCCACCAAATCATCCACCGTCCACACCTCCATCAAAACCTCCACCTTGGCCAGAACCACGGTGGCCTGGAAAAAAATAATTTATGTGCAACATAATCACCTCCCAACTTAAAAATTCTCAAATCATTTTTCTCAACTCAAATTCTCAATTGCTCTACTCAAATTAAAATACAAATTTAGAATATTTTTTTTAGTAGTCCAGTAATCTTATAGAAAATAATTAAAAAAATACAGCCTAAAGGAAGGGACTACCCTCCAACGAAAACACCTTGGGGCAGGCCAAGGCAGCAACAAAACAAGAAGCAAAAAGGAAAGTTCCTTTACAATCAAAGGATCTTGTGAAGGAAAGATCCTTTACAAGAAAGAAAACTTACAGACACAAACATAAGCAAAGAAAAAGGCAGCATGCCCAAGGGGACCTAATGCAGCGAATCTGCAACCAGCACCCAGCAAAACTCCACAGTCCAGCTATCCCCCTTTATGCCACCTACAAGCATCATAATACAAGAGTGGTTCTCCTCCAAAAACGCAACACGAACTGCAAGCGGAAGAATCAGCCATTTCCTTCACCCTTCTGCCTAAGCCTAACCAAACAAAGCAAAAGCAAAACATAGGCATTCCTGTCAAGAGCTTCCACAACAGACAAGCACATGATTTGGTTTATTCAAGGATTTACTTCACATTTAAAAAATAGAAGGGATGTAAAACAAAGTAGATAATATTACCGTGAAACTTAAAAGTAAATATGTGTGGGTTTAACTTTAAAGCGACAATATCTACTTGATTAACCGTCACTAGGTGGTATTACGCAAAGAATTCTTCTTTGATACTAATAAGGGTGACCATTGGAGGGTTTAGATGTGACATTGTGACTCCATTTTTGTAATGGAATTGTATTTTAGCATTTTCCTAATATAAATACTAAATACCAAGTCAAAGTAGAAAAGAAAGACTTAGGGTTTACTTAGGAGTTTTTTTTCATGAGTTTTGAGAGGTTTTTAATTAGACTAGTTTTGAGGTGTTTTAAAACAATTACTTACCAGATTTTTTTATGCACTGATTTTGACTGGCTTAATAACTCCTCAAAATCAGTGTAACGTATTTTTTAGAGGTTTATAAAACACCATAAATCGGAGAGTTTTGGTTGGTTTTAAAATTTTATTCTACAAATACTATATCCACTACAAAACTATCCCAATTATATCTAAAAAGAATTTAACCATATTATGCACATCTCCAACCATATTAAATATAAAATAATTTTAAGCAATTATTAGAAAAAAAATTATTAAAATCTTATTTCTAGATACTTTCTTGGAGAAGTGGAGCTACAATTTTTCAATGATTCCAAGTGCTACAAAGAATGGCAAAGAAGGATAAGGAGACTTTATCACATTTGAAGTTACAAAATACTAATAAATAGAAAACAAATAAAGAACCATTACCTTATAATTGAAAAAAACAAAACTCTCAAGTACTGGTTGAAGTTGGGGAATATTTATGGGCATATATGTAAATTTATCATTTTAAAAAATTGTCAAAACTGCTGAAAAATAAACTCCCAAGAACAAGTTGAGTGTTTTTAAAAATTGCTACTAAAAACCCCTCAAAACCGCTATGGTAGTTTACTCTCAAAACCGCTACGGTGGTTTATCCTCATAACCGCTACCATGAAACTCTCAAGCAGACTCTTAGGGTCTGCTTAGGAGTTTTTTTTCCCTTTGGTTTTGAGGGATTTTTAATTAGACTTGTTTTGAGGTGTTCTAAAACCATAACTTGTCAGATTTTTTATACACTGGTTTTGATTAGCTCAAAAACCCCCCAAAACCAGTGTATTTTTGAGAAGTTTATAAAACACCCCAAATTGGGGTGTTTTGGTTGGTTTTAAAATTTTATTCCACAAATACCCTATCCACTACAAAACAATCCCAATTATATCTAAAAAAAAAAAAAAAATAAACTAACCATATTATACGCGTATCCAACCATATTGAATATAAAATGATTTTAAGAACTCATAAAAAAAAAATATTAAAATCTCATTTCTAGACGCTTTCTTGGAGAAGTGGACCTATAATTTTTCAATCATTCTATATACCACAAAGAATGGCAAAGAAGTATAAAGAGACTTTATCAAATCTGAACTTACGAAACACTAATAAGTAGAAAACAAATAAAGAACCCTTACCTTGCAATTGAAAAACAAAACTGCCAAGTAATGGTTGAAGTTAAGGTATTTTTATGGGCATACATATAAATTTATTATTTAAAAAAGCTATCAGAACCGTTGGAAATTAAACCCCAAAGCACAGGTTGGGTGCTTTAAAAACAGCTACTAAAAACCCTTCAAAACTGCTACGATGGTTTACCCTTAAAATTGTTACGGTGGTTTATCCTCATAACTGCTACCATAAAACTCCCAAGCGGACCCTAAGGGAAACTATTTAGATTGATGGCATCTTTGATTGCTTTAATAATAGGCTAATAGGGAAACATAAATAAGAAGGGTACAATTTCATTGGATTAATTTATTGCATGATATTCACTTATACCAATCTTCAACACAAAGCCCTTTGATCTTCTATTGCAAGTCTCTTAGGGGGTGTTTGTCTAAGCTTATAAGTTCTAAAATTAAGCTGACCTGTTTGTTTATAACTTTTTTGAGCTTATAAGTAAAAAAAAATAAGTTGGGGGGGAGGTACTTTTTTTTTTTTGGGCTTATAAGCACTCTGCTTATAAGCTAGTTTGACCAAGTATATTATCACATTATCCTTATTTAATTTTAAAATTCCATAATATACCCTTATTTAATGTAGTATCTTTTTTAGTCATTTTATAATAAAATATACTTATAAGCCACATTTTACCAAACACGTTAATTACTTATCAGTCACTTATAAGTACTTTAACCAAACATGTAATTGCTTAAAATTTCAAATGCTTATAAGCTAAAATTAGCTTATAAGCACTTATTGCTTATAAGCTAATTTTCATAAGCTCAGACAAACACCCCTTAATTTACTAGAAATATTTTGGGTGAAAGATGTTTCCGTGAACCAAAACAAATTGTATTTTATCATTTTGTAAAAGTAAATACCAAGTCAAAGTAGAAAAGAAAGACTTAAGAGACGTGGTGGGAAATTTCCTAGATTGATGACATCTTTGATTGTATTAAGTATATGTATTAAGGGCTTAAGGGCAATTGTGTAATTTCTCTTTTACTTGTAAAAAGTCGGTAAAGACTTGATTGTATTTCCATTGTCTTTGTGATGAATAACATAAACATAATTTTCCCCTTTCTTCTCTCCAAACATGAATCCAACATGGTATCAGAGCAATGATGAGATTCTTCAATAATGTAATAATCACTTTCTACTCAAATACTCATATGAAATACATATAAAGTAATATAAAGAAATTGGGCTCAAATTTTCTTTTTATTTAAATATACATATAAATTCTTTACAAACATATACATTTTTACCCAAAATTATGCTATGTACAAAAGTCATTAAAAACATGGTAGACAGTGTAACCGCTTCTTCTCGAGCGTCGACGTCCATCCGACCGTGTCCTCACCTAGATCCTGCAAAACATAGGAAAAACAACGGGGTGAGCACTAAAATAATGCTCAGTAAGTAAATCCTCCACTCATCTATCCCCGTAGCTCTCTTTCTCTAATTCTTTCCTTACAACTCCTCATTCAATTTCTCTCGTTGGTATCTCTCTCTTTATTTCTCTTTCTTAGAACTCTTTTCTATTAACTCTCTTTAGTAAGTTACGACCCCATCTTACCGGGGGCACGGCCGGGACTCGCTCCCACTCTACGTGACCTCTACTCATTTTAGCCGATCGGACTCGGTTATGCATGGATTCGAAACCCTTGGCCATGTGAGTGTATAATCTCTCTCTCGGGTACTCGGGTATAGCCCTCATCCGCATGTACTCTCACGGGCTACACCACTTCTTTTTCTCATACTCATGCCGCTCTCTCTCAATGCGGCGTACATACGGGAATACTCTACCCATTACTCACGGGTTCCCCATCGCATAACCTACTCTATGCTCTTTTCTCTTCATTCTCTAGTGCTCATTCTCTCTTTCTCTCTCTTTACTCTTAAAGTAGCTTATACTCACATTCTCTGCTATGTCTCAAGCTACTTCTTAAGTGCATAAACAATGTGTATAGATAGCTCATGCTCACTAATGCACTAATGAAATGCCAAATACAAGTTTGCCTCAAAACAACCATTCTGCACAGGTCACACTAAAAAGGCCATAACTTGCGTTATACACCTCAGATTGCTACGGTTTTGGTCTGGTTTTAAAGCTTAGAGACAGGGCTACAACTTTGATGTTTTGGTCTTAGCCCAGTTGAATCCGTAAGATACCCAAAAATTACTTAGAAAGTCACGGCAATGACAGGGCAGATTTCACCTAGGCATTTCCTCAATCAACTCATGTGCATAACAAAGCTCTACTTATCTATAACTCTACTCTTCTCTTTAACAATACAAAATGGAAGGAAAACTCCCTCATACAATCATAATTCCTGCCAAAGAAAGCACTCCCAAAAATATTCATACACAACTCCTCCAACTTCAACTCAATTTCACTTTCTCACCACACATTAAAACACTTCTCATAATTTAATCATACCCAACAATTAGGACTAAGCACACATCTCATCTCAATTTTCAGTAGGTATAACATATACATGCATAGTTAAAATAAATCTCTACTCAAAAGCTTATTCAAACTCAACTTGGTTGGATTTACTTACCTTGTGAAAAAGTGGTTTCTCTAGCACTTTTTCCTTTCCTTTCCTTTGTTGTCTTGTCTTCTCTCTACAACTCAAAACAACAACAAGAACAACCAAATAAGACTTCACTATAACTATAAGAAAACTCACATCTAAAGCATGAATCCTTACCTTAGGATGCTTTAAATGAAATCTCTACCAAAAAT
Organism: Pistacia integerrima; assembly: GCA_026225825.1. Classification (NCBI taxonomy): domain Eukaryota; kingdom Viridiplantae; phylum Streptophyta; class Magnoliopsida; order Sapindales; family Anacardiaceae; genus Pistacia; species Pistacia integerrima. The sequence continues at coordinate 1,464,198 of CM047738.1, read as the reverse complement.
TACTCAAAAGCTCTCTTAAACCCCTTGGAAAACTTGGAAGATTTGATGGAGAAATTGGGAGAAAAATAGGCAATGGAAGAGGCGGTGGAATAGATGGACTAAAGGGTTTCTCTACACTTAACCCTTTTTAGCTCATATTATAAGCATCATTTCCCATTTTGCCCTTGTCTTTCCTTGGAAAATCCATCTATATCCTTTGATTCTTTACAAATACACCCCCATCTAAACACAATCTCTACTAAATTTCCTTACATTTTACTCTCCACTTTTCCTACTAATTAGGGGTAAAATGGTCATTGTGCCCCAAAAGAAGAATTCTCTAGAAAACTCAAGAAACTTTTTATTAGGCTCGTCGTCGCGGCGAAGAACTTTCCGTCGCCCCGGCGAAAAAGGGCAGAACCTACCTGTGAGTGCAGCTCCTCCTCGCCGCGGCGAAGTTTCTTCTTCGCCCCGGCGAAGATTGGATTTCCAAACTTCAACAAAACTCAACCAAAACCAAGGCAAACATACCAATTCAATTAAAGATTAACCATAACAACAAACAAACTCAGTTGAAGCTGAACATTGAATCCTTTAAGTAATAGAGACAATCTTAAGTACGTACCTCAAGTGGGGTGTTATAAATAATCGGAATAATCGGTCCTAATTTCTCTTCTTTTTCATAGTCCTAAAACACATCTTAGCTCAAATTCTTCCCATTTGTTTTCGAAACAAAATCAAATTGATTTGCATGAATGGAGCAACAAGGGCAAACTACAATGTCGGCATTGAATCAAATCGATTTTCACAATCCACTATATCTTCATCCGAGCGATACTCCTGGTGCAATGATTGTCTCTCAACAATTAACAGGGTTTGAGAATTATTCAGATTGGAGCAGAGCAGTGATTGTTGCGCTCACAGCTAAGAACAAGCTTGGCTTCATCAATGGATCTTGTACCAAATCCACTCTTGATTCATCTCTACACAATCTTTGGGAGAGAGTAAATGCTATCGTACTATCATGGATCTTTAATTCAATGTCTAAAGAAATTTTTGGGGGAGTTGTGTATAAGACAAATGCAAGTATTGTTTGGGCATAACTCAAAGAACGATTTGATAAGGTCAATGAAACAGGGATATATGCTATACACAAAGAAATAGCTTCTGTTAATCAAGGTACACAAAGTGTTTATGCCTATTATTCTCATCTAAAGGTTCTTTGGATGAATATTGGTCCATGGTCAGTTTGCCTAATTGTGGTTGTGAGGGATTGAAGAAGTATCAAGACCTTCAAGAACAATAAAAGCTTCTTCAGTTTTTAATGGGTCTCAATGAGAGTTTCAATGTGTGTAGGAGTACAATATTGATGATGAATCCGTTGCCCACAGTAAATCAAGCCTATTTCGATAGTCACTCAAGATGAATCACAAAGACAAATTGTCTCCAAACAATCCAACAATGAAGTTACTACTGCATTAGTTTCTACAAATAAGGCAAATAAAGGGGGAAATTACAAGGGCAAAAAGCCTTTGATAATTTGTGAGTATTGCAATAATCCAGGTCACAATAAGGACAATTGCTAGAACCTTCATGGATTTCGAGAAGGACATAAGTTCTACAAACCAAAAAGACAGAGTGGAACCAAGGGAACAAGACCGCAAATTCAGCTTCCGCAAACATCTTAGTATCCACCACGAGCAATTCTCAAGGGCAAATGCAGACACAAGCTCATGTTCTAACTACAAAGCAATACAATAATCTCCTTGAGTTGCTTGGCAAAGAAAACATGCAGCATTCTACAAATCTAGCAGGTACTCATACTAGTCTTTTAAGCTCATTTAATAATACTAACTGGATTATTGATTCTGGGGCAAGTCATCATATGACATCAAACAAAAATCTTCTTGAATCATGTGTGTCTTTTCCTTCCGATTCTGACTCATTAGTATCTCTTCCAAATGGCAAACATACATCTATTACTCACATAGGTTAGTTTCATTAAATTCTCAGTCACGTTTAGATAAAGTTTTTTATCTCCCAGATTTCAAATATAATATTTTGTCAGTGTCAAAATTCACAACTGAAAACCACTGCAGTGTCACATTTCATCCTCAATTGTGCACTTTTCAAGACCTCTCGAGTGGAGTATTGAAGGGGATTGGTAAGGTCAAGCATGGTCTTCATCAACTTGAATCTTTTCTTGATGAAACTTGTAAGCTTGCACAAATAAGTGATTTTCACACTACTTCAAATGGTTCTGTTTTTTATTCTGATTGTAATGATGTAGATTCATGTAATGCAATTTCTTTTCATATGAATAAAATGTTGACTTGTTCTTCATCATATACTGAGTCTAATCTTTGTCTCAAAAGACTTGGTCATATTTCAAATTCAGGAATGAAACTTATTCCACATTTAGCTGATTGTAATATAACTGAATGCATGATTTGTCCTTTGGCAAAACAAACCAGATTGCCTTTCCCACATAGTCATTCAGTTACAAAGTGCATTTTTGAGCTCATTCATGTAGATTCATGGGGTCCATATAAAGAGCCCACTCACAATGGTGCATGACATTTTTTAACTATTGTTGATGATTTTTCTCGTGCCACCTGGGTTTTTTTGATGTCTTACAAATCTGAAGCCTCTACTTTGTTACAAAAATTCATTAAAATGGTTGAACACCAATTTAAAACTCATGTTAAAAAGGTTAGATCTGATAATCTCTTGGATTTTCTTAACAATGAAACCAAAAATTTCTTTGCATCTCTAGGAGTAATCCATGAAACATTGTGTGTGTATACTCCACAACAAAATGGTTTGGTGGAAAGAAAACGTAGACACATATTGAATATTGCTAGAGCACTTATTCATCAAGCTTCTGTTCCTTCAAAGTTTTGGGGAGAATGTGTTAAAACTGCATCATATCTCATTAATAGAATTCCAACTCCCATTCTAAAAAACAAAACACCATATGAAATTCTATTTGACACATCTACTTCAATAGATCATCTTAAGGTTTTTGGAAGTCTTGCTTATGCCACTAAGCTCAATAATCTTGATAAATTTTCATCTCGGTCAATTGCTTGTGTATTTTTTGGTTATTGTGTTACTCAAAAGGCATACATATTATATGATCTTGAATCTGAAGTTTTTTTTGTGTCACGGGATGTCATTTTTTATGAGTCTACATTCCCATTTGCATTATCTACATCTAACAATCAGTGCCGAATTCTAGAATCGTTCGCTATGGATATTGATACACCACTTTATCCTATACCTAATACACATGATCACCTCCTCATTTATACACCGCTGGATAATACTGCTTCTCCACATACTACACAAACTATACCACCAAATATTCCACCATAAGTTTCTGAATCATCAACCTCTATATCTAACCATATTGTTCTTGTTCCCACGTTAACACTAGCAGCCCCATCATTCCCCTCTAGACATTCTACTCGAGTGTCCAAGTCGTCAATTTGGTCCAAGGACTATATATGTCCTACTATCAAGTCAGACACATCTTCTTGTTCCATTAAATATCCTTTATCCAATTATGTTTCTTATGGTAATATTTCTCCAACATATTTGGCTTTTATTTCTTTTATTTCTTCTTTGGTTGAACCTACTTCATTCTCTGAATCTTCTAAAGATCCATTGTGGATAGAAGCTATGAAACATGAGATTCAAGCTTTAGAAAACAATAATACTTGGTCAGTGGCTGATTTGCCTAAGAATCACAAGCCAATTGGGTGTAAATGGGTTTATAAGATAAAATATAAGTATGATGGTACTATAAAAAGGTATAAGGCTAGGTTAGTAGCCAAAGAATTTAATCAAAATGAGGGGATTGATTTTAAGGAGACTTTTTCTCCTGTTGTAAAGATGGTAACAGTACGATCTGTTTTGGCTTTAGCTTCGATTAAGGGTTGGTCTTTAAATCAAATGGATGTATATAATGCATTTTTGCAAGGAGATCTCTATGAGGATGTTTACATGAAAATGCCTCTTGGTTTTAATTCTAAAGATGAGGCACATAAGGTTTGCAAGTTACAAAAATCTTTATATGGCTTGAAATAAGCCTCTCGGCAATGGAACTTAAAATTTAGTGCTGCTTTGATTGAAGGGGGTTTTCAACAATCCAAATATGACTATTCTCTTTTTATCAAAAAGAACAATGGTCTACTAACAATTTTGCTTCTATATGTAGATGATAAATTGTTGATTAGAGATGACATGGCTGGCATTGAGCACACAAAGGCTTATATTGCTTCAAAGTTCCATATTAAAGATCTTGGCACACTAAAGTATTTTCTTGGCCTTGAGATAGCTCGATCTGATTGAGGAATCTGCCTTAATCAAAGCAAGTATGCCCTGGAATTGATCTCTGAAGCTGGTCTGAGTTCTGCCAAACCATCCAGCATAGCTATGGAACAAAACACAAAGTTGACTAGTTTTGCATATGACAACAATGATCAACACCAGGTAGATCCACTTCTTGATGAGCTTGATGTATATCAGCGGTTAATAGATCATTTGATCTATTTAACGATGACAAGGCCTGATATTAGTTATATGGTACAGCTCCTTAGTCAGCATATGCACAAACCCAGACGATCACACCTTGCTGCTGCCATGAAAGTAATCCGATATATCAAGTTGAATCCTGGCTCTGGTTTATTGTTTCCTTCTTCTAGTAAATTAGAATTAAGGGCCTTTTGTGATAGTGATTGGGCTTCATGCTTAATGAGTAGAAGATCTACAACAAGATTTTGTGTTTTTTTTTGGGTAATTCCTTGATATCTTGGAAATCTAAAAAGCAGAAGACTGTGTCCAAGTCTTCTGCTGAAGCAGAATATTGATCCATGGCAGCACTATCCTGTGAGCTTACATGGATTATTGGTTTATTAAGAGATTTGGGTGTTGAGTCATTAACCCCCGCCAATATGTATTGTGATAACACTGCTGTTATTCATCTCTCGGCTAATCATATATTTCATGAGCACACGAAACATATTGAGATCGATTGTCACATTACAAGAGAACGGATCTTAGAAGGTCTCATCCAAATTCATCATCTCTCCACAACTGAGCAAGTTGTTGACGTGCTGACCAAACCTCTTAGTCGAAAACAACATGACTACTTAGTTGGCAAGTTGGGCATGATTAATTTGTATCATGTACCAACTTGAGGGGGGATATTAAGTATATGTATTAAGGGCTTAAGGGCAATTGTGTAATTTCCCTTTTACTTGTAAAAAGTCTGTAAAGACTTGATTGTATTTGCACACAGAATTTTCCCTTTTCTTCTCCCAAAACACGAATGCAACAGATTGCTTAAATAATAGGCAAAAAGGGAAACTTACATAAGAAGGGTACAATTTGATTGGATAAATTTATTGCATGATACCTACTCCTAATACCAATCTTCACCACAAAGACTTTTGATCATTGTTTTAAAACCCGGCCCGGCCCGGCCAGTTGAACCGGTTCAATCGGGACCCAGAAGCTTCAACGGGCGGGCTTATACTTTTCCTATTCACCCAAAACCCTAGGATTTGGGTGGATGATCGACGAGCAATTGACCGTCGGAACCTTAGGGCTTTTGAAGATAAAGCACTGGTGAATGTAATAGTGGTGACATCGTTGATTTCTGATGAGTGAATCGACCGAAAATCGAACAAATCTGGCAGTGGCAACGATGGGATTTCGCCGGCGATTGGAGAGGCTAATGTGGGTGGGGTGAGGTGGGTTTTGGTCGGGAGGAGGGGAGTGATTCCTGGGTGATGGGGAGGGTTTTCGTCGCCGGCGTGGATGAGATATGGCCTGGAATACCCATGCCGGTGTCGATGAGATTTGGCCAAAATCGAACCTATTTCGGCCAGATCTTAGGCAGATTTTAGTGGAAATGGGCTCAGGGGACGATTGGGTTGCATCTGGGGTGTCGCCGCCACCAATCGGTCACCAGTCGATTTGCATTTAGGGTGTGTTTGATAAAGTTCAAACATATAGGGACTTACATGTAATTTTTAAGGGTGTATTTGCTGAATTTTAAAATTTTTGGTCAAACCGGTTAAACCGGTCAACCCGGGACCCGGAAACTCTGCTGGGTTGCACCCGGGTTGGGTTTTAAAACATTGCTTTTGATCTTCAATTGCAAAACCCCAAAAAAATTATACAGAAAGAAGAAACTTAATTCTTTGCATCAAAAGCTCAATCTTTCCATCGCTCATAACGTTAAGTCCTCCACCTCCACCACTGCAAAGTACTCCTCCACCAGCAGCAGCAGCAGAAGCTCAAACCAGTCACGGAACACACCACCACTACCACCACCAGGTCCACCATCACCACAACCACCATCATCAACAAATATCAAAGCCAAAGGCACTAGATAGAGCCCTCACTCAACCAAAGCCTAAACTAGCCATGGCACATGCCACGGCCACCATCAAATCCAGCACCACCGAGGCCACCATCAACTTGGGACATGGAGTAGGACTCAAAGTGGTAACCAAAGAAACGGTATTCAAAGGTGGAAAGATAGCTTATAACAATTAATGGCATTCAAGTTTTCAATTTATAAAGGTATAAAAAAAAAAAAAAAAAAGTCCTTTTTCTGAAGTTTATATATATGTATATAAATTTCCCGTTTAATATTTCTTTAGTTGACTGAATGAAAACTGTGTTTGCATATTCAGGAGTTGGATGCCGCAGATATGAAGCAATCTTTTGCAGAATCTCTACTGGGATTCATCAGAACTTGTAGCATGTTAGGAGATTATGTTGAGTTTGTTTTTTGTCACGTATTAATTCTACAAATTGTTGTCAACATTTTAAGAGTTGATTATATATTTTTTCAACCGATTTCCCATTTCATGGAAACTTTGTTAATGACAATTATTTAAAATATTAAAGAAGAATTTGTGAAAACAAAGAATATAGAATATCAAATTAGGGAAGTAACGAAAGTCGAATCTTACTTTTGCAGAAAAATAATGTTAGTTAAAAGAAAGGGATGTAAAACAAAGTAGATAGTATTTTAAAAGTAAATATGTACGGGTTTAACTTTAGAGCGACAATATCTACTTGATTAATCATCAATGGGTGGTTGGGTGAGATAGTATGGACTCTTGGATGTATTACTCAAGAGGTCCTGAATTCGATTATCCTTTGTTAATAAGAATGATTATTGGAGGATTTATTCTTGATTGAAGTATGGATCTACCAATGCTTTGCCTCTAGACTTTTACAAATTTGTTTTGGGTTCACGCAAACATCTTTCACTCAAAATATTTCTAGTGAATTAAGAGAGTGAATTAGGGATTTGGATGTGACATTGTGACTCCATTTTTGCAATAAACTTGTATTTGATCATTGACTAAAAAGTAAATACCAAGTCAAAGTAGAAATTTTCAGGATAGAAACAGAATATTTTACAAACATGGTGACTAACGTAGCCTAAGAGAAGTGGGAAATTTCCTAGATTGATGACATCTTTAAAAATAGGCAAAAAAGAAAACTTACATAAGAAGGGTACAATTTGATTGGACGAATTTATTGCATGATACCAACCCCTTCTACAAGTCTTCAACACAAAGACTTTTGATCTTCTATTGCAAAACCCAAAAAAATTATATGGAAAGAAGAAACTTTTGATTGGACGAATTCATTGCATGATACCTACTCCTTATACCAATCTTCAACACAAAGCCTTTATATCTTCTATTGCGAAACCCCAAAAAAATTACATAGAAAGAAGAAACTTAATCTTTGCATCAATAGCGCAATCTTTCCATGGCTCACAACGTCAAGTCCTCCACCTCCACCACTACTAAGCTCAACACCAGCACCAACAAAATAGACCATGGCAAAAACCATAAGAAGATCGTAACTTCTTCATCAGCACCAGATAGAGCCCTCACTCAACCAAAGCCTAGACAAGCCATGACACGTGCCACGGCCACCAGCAAATCCACCACCACCGACGTCACCATCAAGTCGGGACATGGAGTAGAAGTAGAAGTAGAAATGGTAACCGAAGAAACAGTAATCAATGTTGAAAAGATAGCTTATTACAATTAATGGCATTCAAGTTCTCAATTTATGAAGGTATAAAAAAAAACTCATTATTCTGAAGTTTTTATATATGTATATAAATTTCCCGTTTAATATTTCTTCAGTTGACTGAATGAAAACTGTGTTTGCATATTCAGGAGTTGGATGCTGCAGATATGAAGCAATCTTTTGCAAAATCTCTACTGGGATTCATCAGAACTTGTAGCATGTTAGGAGGTTATGTTGAGTTTGTTCTTTTTGGTTGTACTTGGTGAACAAAATAATAGAATTATCTCATTATGTTGAGTTTGTTTTACGCAATGGCAGGTGAAATTGCAGTGCCATAGAATTTCTCTAGCTCCTTTATTCATTGATCATTACATTTCAGCCCGTCCACATCTCCACCATCCACACCTCCATCAAAACCTCCACCTTGGCCAGAACCACGGTGGCCTGGAAAAAATTAATTTATGTACAACATGATCACCTCCCAACTTAAAAATTCTCAAATCATTCTTCCCAACTCAAATTCTCAATTGCTCTACTCAAATTAAAAAACAAATTTAGATTTTTTTTTTTTTGTAATCCAGTAATCTTATAGAAAAGAATAAAAAAGATATAGCATAAAGGAGGGGACTCCCCTCGAAGGAAAACACCTTGGGGCAGGCCAAGGCAGCAACAATACAAGAAGCAAAAAGAAATAAAAAGGAAAGATGCTGTTATGCCTCAAAAGTTACGTTTATATCAGTCTAATAAATGTTTTTTCTCGTATTAGTTGTCAAGCCCATATCTTCTCAAAGATATTTATATCAACCTTATCTCATTTCAAGAGATGAATGAATGAGACTCTTCATGTGTCAAGGTAACTTGCAAAACATTCATTACATTGAGTTTAAAGGTGTATAAATTGGCAATTCTCTTCCCGAAAAAGAAGGCTGGGCATATGAGAGCTAGACATAAATTTGAGCTCAATTCTTTCTCTCTGTAAACATTGTATTTCTTTATCTTTGTATGCTTTACGAGCAATATTATAGAAATAGTCAGAGATCAATAAAATAACAGTTAAGGCTGTGCAAAACCGAACCGGGTACTAAAACCGGTTTTGCCATTTTAATTGGATACCCGAATATTCGGGTACCCCTAAAAGGTACCCAAAAATCGAATCGGTTTTCAAGATACCCGAAAATTAGGATACTCGAATATTCTGGTTGATTTTCAGTTACCCGATTTATAACCCGAATTTTAAATGGTTAATACTTAATTAAACTTTAAAAAGGCAAAATCATAAATTTAGTTTTTCCTTCTCTAATCTTCTATTTCTTCTTCGTCTTATTCTCCTCTATTTGACCATTTCTCTTTCATCATGTAGTTTTTCCACCGACCCTTTTCTTTCTTTTCTTCTTCTCCCTTTGCTTTTCTCATTCTCTTTCGTGTTCTCCAATCTCCATTTCTTCTTCTCCCTTTGCTTTTCTCATTCTTCCTAGTCTTCTCCATTTCTTCTTCTCCCTTAGCTTTTCTTATTCTTTCCAGTCTTCTCCATTTCTTCTCCTTCACTACTTTTCTCTTTCTTTTTCATCTTCTTCTCTTTCAGATCTTAATAGTATTCAAAACCAAGAAACGTAATCTTAATATCCAGTAAGTAAACCCACATGCATGAGACAACATCACTAATTGAACTCATTTCTTTTTAACTCCACTTGACTCAACATAACACAAAGTCACACTTTACAGTTTACAAAACACCAAAACCTTTACAAAAGCAGCGACAAGACTATTAGAAGCAACAATATACAATATTTGGTGCCCACACAAAAGGGCAAAGACAGAACCTGCAGGAAGAATTGAAAAGACACGAACTGGAGAGAAATTTGTGTTTTAGAGTTAAATTAATTTGGGGCTTTTGTTATGAGTCAAACAAAAAAGGAAAAAATGTTTTATTTATTTATTTTTTTTAATAAAACCGAGTATCGAGTATCCGGTTGTATTTTTCATAAGACCCGATACCCGAATCGAAAATTCAGGTATCTCATGAATTACTATCAGAAACCGACCCAAATTTTCGGGTAGCCGAAAAATTCGGTTTGGTTAACATGTTCGGTTCGGGTAACAGATAATTTTGCACAGCCCTAATAACAGTGGATGTAGGAGTCGCTTGTTTGAGCATCCGAACCACTATAAAAACCTCTCTTGTTAGCCTATTATTTATGTTTTCTGCAACATATATAATCTCAGCTCCATATTCAAATCTCATGGATCCATCACGTGTAATTTCTAAGACCCTCTTAGCACTTTGCACTTGCGAGTCGTTGGCGTCCAAAATCAAGCGTCAACAGTTTGGTGGCCCATGCAAGTCTCAAACCTGCGTCCAAGTTCCCTGATGGCATGGTCAGATCTCAAACCTACGTCAGAATTCTCCAATCGCGTGGCCAAATGGCAGATCGCACACGTTAAAATTCTCTAATCGGGTGGCCAGATCACGCGCATTAGAGTTCTCCAATCGCGTGGCCAGATTGCAGGTCGCACGGGTTAGAATTCTCCAATTGCGTGGCCACATCGCACGTGTCAGAATTCTCTAATCGCGTGGCCAGATCACAGATTGCACGCGTAATAGTTCTCCGATCGCGTGGCCAGATCGCAGATCGCACGCCTAAGTCGTCCTGATCCTCGACTTTAGATTGCTGATCTTTAGCTTCAAATCGCGTGTTCAGATCGCTGATCACATGCTGAGATCGCTAATCTTTTGTGCTCTCAGGTCGAGCTCGTTATGACCTTTCAGGTCGAACTCGTTATGACCTCTCAAGTCGAGCTCGTTATGCTCAAGTAGAGCTCGTTATGCTCTGAGGTTGAGCTCGTTATGCTCAGGTAGAGCTCATTATGACCTCTTAGGTCGAGCTCGTTATGAGCTCTTAGGTCGAGCTTGTTATGATCTTTCAAGTGGAGCTAGTTATGATCTTTCAGGTGGAGCTCGTTATGATCTTTCAGGTCGAGCTCGTTATGCTCAAGTAGAGCTCGTTATGACCTTTCAGGTCGAGCTCGTTATGCTCAAGTAGAGCTCGTTATGACCTTTCAAGTCGAGCTCGTTATGACCTTTCAGATCGAGCTCGTTATGCTCAGGTAGAGCTCGTTATGACCTATGAGGTCGAGCTCGTTATGCTTAGGTAGAGCTCATTATGACCTCTGAGGTCGAGCTCGTTATGACCTTTCAAGTCGAGCTCGTTATGACCTTTTTAGGTCAAGCTCGTTATGCTTTCAGGTCGAGCTCCTAACAGATCGCGATCAGCTCCTAGCTCTTAGCACTCAATCGCGCCAAGAATAGTTCGAGTTCTTCAGTTTAAGACTACAGCCATTCAGATCAAAGACCTTAGTTTCTGAAGCGTGATTACGCACTCCAAAAACTGGGGGGGCTTCTATTATGCCTATAAAGTCACGTTTATGTTAGCCTAATAAATGTCTTTTTGTACTAGCTGCCAAGCCCATATCTCCTCAAAGATATTCATACCAACCCTATTTCATTTTAAGAGATGAATGGATGAGAGTCTTCCATGTGTCAAGGCAACTTGCAAAACACTCATTACATTAAGTTCAAAGGTGTATAAATTGGCACTTCTCTTCCCAAAAAAGGAGGCTGGGCATATGAGAGTTAGGCATAGATTTGAGCTCAATTCTTTCTCTCTGTAAACACTATATTTCTTCATCTTTGTATGCCTTACGGGCAATATCATAAAAATAGTCAGAGATCAATAAAATAACAGTGGATGTAGGAGTCGCTTGTTTGAGCATCCGAACCACTATAAAAACCTCTCTTGTTAGCCTATTATTTATGTTTTTTGCAACATATATAATCTCAGCTCCATATTCAAATCTCATGGATTCATCACATGTAATTTCTAAGATCTTCTTAGCACTTTGCACATGCAAGTCGTTGGCATCCAAAATCAAGCGTCAACAGATCCATTACAATCGAAGGATCTTGTGAAGGAAAGATCCTTTACAAGAAAGAAACCTTAGACAGACACAAACATAAACAAAGAAAAAGGCAGCATGCCTAAGAGGACCTAACGCATCGAATCTGCAACAAGTACCCAGCAAAACTCCACAGTCTAGCTATCCCCCTTTATGCCACCTTACAATCATCATAATAAGGGGTGGTTCTCCTCCGAAAACGCAACACGAACTGCAAGCAGAAGAATCAGCCATTTCCTTCACTATTCTGCCTAAGCCTAACCAAACAAAGCAAAAGCAAAATATAGGCATTCCTGTGAAGAGCTTCCACAACAGACAAGCACATAACTTGGTTTATTTAAGGATTTACTTCACATTTAAACAATAGAAGGGATGTAAAACAAAGTAGATAATATTAACGTGAAACTTAAAAACTAAATTTGCATGGGTTTAACTTTAAAGTGACAATATCCACTTGATTAATAGTCATTGGGTGGTTGGGTGAGACGGTAGAGACTTTTGGGTGTATTACTCAAGAGATCTTGAGTTCGATTCTCCTTGATTACTAATAGGGGTAACCATTTGAGGGTTTAGATGTAACATTGTGACTTCATTTTTGTAATGAAATTGTATTTTAGCATTTTCTTAAAGTAAATACTAAATACCAAGTCAAAGTAGAAAAGAAAGACTTAGGGGCTGCTTAAGAGTTTTTTTCTCACTGGTTTTGTTAGGTTTTTAATTAGACTGGTTTTGAGGTGTTCTTTAACCATTACTTATCAGATTTTTTTATATACTAGTTTTGATTGGCTTAAAAACTCCCCAAAAACAGTGTAGTATATTTTTTAGGGGTTTATAAAACACCCAAAATTGGAGTATTTTGATTGGTTTTAAAATTTTATTCCACAAATACTTTATCCACTACAAAACTATTCCAATTATATCGAAAACAAATTTAATCATATTATGCACGTCTCCAACTATATTAAATATAAAATAATTTTAAGTAATTATAAAAAAAATTTATTAAAATCTCATTTCTAGATGCTTTCTTGGAGAATGCAATATTTCAATGATTCCAAGTGCTACAAAGAATGGCGAAGAAGGATAATGAGACTTTATCACATTTGAAGTTACAAAATACTAATAAGTAGAAAACAAATAATCAATCCTCACCTTGTAATTGAAAAAACAAAACTCCCAAGTACTGGTTGAAGTTGGGGTATTTTTATGGGCATATATGTAAATTTATCATTTTAAAAAAATTGTCAGAATCGTTGAAAAATAAACTCCCAAGCACAGGTTGAGTGTTTTTAAAAACTACTATTAAAAACCTCTCAAAACCGTTACGGTAGTTTACTCTCAAAACTGATACGATGGTTTACCCTCATAACTACTATGGTGGTTTACCCTCATAACTGTTACTATGAAACTCCTAAACAGACCTGTTTTTTTTCCACTGGTTTTGAGAGGTTTTTAATTAGACTAGTTTTGAGATGTTCTAAAACCATTACTTGCCAAATTTTTTATGCACTGGTTTTGAGTGGCTCAAAAAATCACTAGAACCAGAGTAGTGTATTTTTGAGGGGTTTATAAAACACCCAAAATAGGAGTGTTTTGGTTGGTTTTAAAATTTTATTCCACAAATACCTTATCCACTATGAAACTATCCCAATTATATCTAAAAAAAAAAAAAAAAAAATTTACCATATTATGCGCGTCTCCAACCATATTAAATATAAAATAATTTTAAGAAATCATAAAAAAAAATTATTAAATTCTGATTTCTGGATGCTTTCTTGGAGAAGTGGAGCTACAATTTTTCAATTATTCTAGATGCTGCAAAGAATGACAAAGAAGTATAAGGAGATTTTATCAAATATGAAGTTACAAAATATTGATAACTAGAAAACAAATAAAGAACCCTTACCTTTTAATTGAAAAAACAAAACTCCCAAGTACTGGTTGAAGTTGGGGTATTTTTATGAGCATATATGTAAATTTATTATTTTAAAAAACTGTCAGAACCATTGGAAATTAAACTCCAAAGCACAGGTTTGGTGTTTTAAAAACAGCTACTAAAAATCAGTTAAAACTGCTACGATGGTTTACCCTTATAACCGCTACCATGAAACTCCCAAGCGGACCTTAGAGAAGCGGTGGGAAACTACTTAGATTCATGGCATCTTTGATTGCTTTAATAATAGGCTAATAGGGAAACTTAAATAAGAAGATTTCATTGGATTAATTTATTGCATGATATTCACTTATACCAATCTTCAACACAAAGCCTTTTGATCTTTTATTGCAAAACCCCAAGAAAATTATATAGAAAGAAGAAGCATACATTTAATCTTTGCATCAAAAGCTCAATCTTTCCATGGCTCACAACTTCAAGTCCTCCACCTCCACCTCCACCACCACCAGCAAGTCCACCACTAAGTCCACAACCACCAGCAGGTCCACCACTAAGCCCACCACCACCACCAGCAACAAAATAGACCATGGCCAAAAGCATAAGAAAATTGTAACTTCTTCATCAGCACCAAAAGCTCAAAACAGTCAAGGCACACACCACCACCACCACCACCACCATCATCAACAAATTTCAAAGCCAAAAGCACCAGAAAAAGCCCTCACTCAACCAAAGCCTAAGCAAGCCATGGCACATACCCTGGCCACCATCAAATCCACCACCGCCTAAGCCAGCATCAACTGGGGACAAGGACTAGATGTTAAACTAGCAACTGTTAGGGCCAAAAATCGTCCTTAGCCCAAATAGGGAAACGGGACTGACAATGAGGAAAAGACCAAGCCCGATCCTGATGCGGCCCAATCTAAAACTCACCGGATTAAGCCCATTTGATACGAGGTACAGTCGACCCAAACTGTTCGGACACAAGCCTCCTAGTTCCAGTCTAGTTCCTGGATCTATGAACGAATTTAAAGCCTATGGTCACCTACAGATCACATTCCTATTCGAACACAAGTAAAAGTAGCCTACTACAACCCCAACTCCTCCAAGGTCCGTGTCAGAGTCATACCTGGAATCCTTTTCACGTCGGGATAATGGGACCAGAGGATATATCCCGAGTAGGAACGGATTACTACGAGAACTCCCAATCGCACTAGGATTGGGAGACGAGACAATCACTATTTAAACAGAGGCCAACCCTCTCACAAGGCAGATTGCACTACACCTGATAAGAGCTTGAAAATACACATTTAGTTAGTGGTTTTTGGGGGATTAATTGTGGGAAATTAGGCTTAATTTGGTGAAGTTGCTTATTATTTTCATAATTGCCTTTTACGGGATCATGGGTGTTTTTGAGTGTTTTTTCAGGCCACTAGTGCTTAAATATTATGCTCAGATGAAGAATCATGTTTGCAACGGAATGAGTGATGAGTGAAAACAAACGGATCAAGAATCGGAGTTGAATTGAAGAAGTTATGGAAGTTGAAGTAAAGAGAAGATTATAGATTACGTTCCAGCTTGCGCATGCCTCAGTATTTTGAGAATATATTGATCTGTAAAACTCAGATTAAGATGATTCTTGGGCCATTGGAAAGCTGATTCAAAGGGCTACATTTCACTTGTTATCCATTTTTAGCCAGGAGAACAGGGTTAAGGGTTCCCAATCAAATAGAATTAAGGAAAAACAAACCCTAACCCTTGTGGGATATAAATAGAAGTCTTTTAACACTATTTGGGGGAGTCTTTTGGAGAAGAAAGGGGGAAAAATCTGCAGAGAAGAGAAGTAACAGAAGTTCGGAGCTTTGATTCACAATATAGAGAAGTTTTCCTTGTTCTTTTCTTGTAAACTCATGATGAATGTTTTAATAAAGATGATTGTTTCTTTCATGTTTATTATGAACTAATTTTATTCTCTAGGGCTAAGATGTAGCCCAATCTCTTAATTATGTATTGATCTTTGATTGTTAATTTGTATTAAGAATTCTTCCTAAGTTTTACTATTATTCCTAATGCTTTTGATTCTTAAGGGCCCAAGAATTGAATTAACAAATGGACTAAGTTGAGATCAAGAGATGATACTTAGTTGGTCTACGGTAGTAAAACCATAAGTTGAGCGAACGCTAGAGATAGGTTACTGTGACTTGTGAGGTTTTGGTAAACTCTATAGAGCATAATGATCCCCAATTGCTTAAATCTGATTAGAGATAATTCGGGTTAGTAATTAGGGGTTAATTTGATAATTGTTCGAGAGAAAGTTATTGGAAATTTAGGGAGTTTGACCTATAGGAAGAGCTTAATAAAATTAGCATGAGAGATCGATACATATGAATAAGAGTTGGTGTGAAGTCTATGCCCTAGGTCTAGTCATCTTGTTTTTACCCAAAGGTTTATTTTAATTGTTCTCTTTTAAGTTTTCTTTTTAAATTCAATTGTTTATTTAATTTAGGTTTTCCTTGATAAAAATTTGGATTGATCAAATAGCAATAGGATAGTTTAATTGGTAATTGATAATAGTAATTCCCTTGGTTCGATATCTGTATTTTATACACTTTATTACTTGCACGATTTCGTACACTTGCGAAAATCTACAACAAGTTTTTACCAACCCCCAACCAGCTTCTTGCTAGTCAATAGCAAGCTAAGCGATAGAACAAGTCCTTTAGCTTGAAAATACAAACAAAATAAAGTCTATATCTAAACTATCCTAAATCACTTCCGTAGATTGCCACGGTTGCATTTAGCATATGTAACAAGCCTTTAAACCCTTAGGCGGCCCTAGTTGGACGAGTTATAGTCTCATGAGGGTTTCCAGCGATGATACCCACAAACGTCCTAACCTAACCTCACCTAGACTCAAAACTAAAGACTCAAACAAACATTTTAGGATTCATACATATAATCGTCTCAAAAATTGTGTCAATGTGAACAAATCGAATAATTAACAGCATGCAAATGCAAAGAATAAGTGAATTTCAACTACACTTTTGTTATTAACTCTCTCATAATCATTCACAAACCATTCATCCAAAAACCCAGATGATTTTATGCATAGCTTCCATAGGCAAAGTACGAAAATAAAACAAATGTGCAATCAAACTCCATAGGCTCACTTTTCAAACCACTCTCCACTAATGTAGAATCCAATCACTACCTCGGATCATTAGGTCTTTTTCATGGTTGTAACGTCAGGCTAGGGTAATGGTTTATGAAAGAACGGAAAAGAATTTTTAACCAAAATGTAAGAGACTTAATATTTTACAGTAAATGACCATGAACAATCTCTTTCTTGCTTCCCTTCTCATTCACCCTCTACCCTTTCATATTGATTGAACTCTTCCTTCCAACATTAGCACAAACCCTCATGTAATGTACCTCATTTCAAGTTCTTCTCCCCAACTACTTCTTCCTATTTTTTTGGAAATATCTTTTTTTTTTTTTTTTTTTTTTAAGGAAGATAGTAACTCAAAAAAAAAAAAAAAAAAAAAAATTTGTCTACCCCACCTTGCTTCTACTATCATCATTTTTTTTTTCTTTTCACAACCCCCAACCTATCTCATTGCACACACTCAGGTTGTGGTCCAAAAGATACATTCATTTTCTTCTACCACACTTATTTTCATGAGTTTTTCTTATAAGATTACCCTAAATTAATTCTCTCACAATAAGGTGGGTCGGAAAGTGTTTTAGGCTTCATCATCAAGGTGAGATATAATAGGTTTACAAAAAAAAAAAAAATAAGGCTTACCAAGTGTATATATAGGCTCAAAGGGTTAACTAGGGATAAAATAATATAGGTTGGCTTGAAAGGCTCAATCGTTCCAAAGAAAATTACCTAAATCATATCCTAAGCAATGCAGATTCTAGGATTTCGCCTCAAGTGGTTATCAAGTGAGTTCTAGAGTTTATGCCCAATTTTCACACACAAAAAAAAAAAAAATTATTGCCCATAAAAACACACATAAAACATCTCTAAGTTTCCGAATTATTCAACTAATCAAAACCACTCCCAAGAGAGTCATAACTAAATGCAATTGTCATCTACTATCATCTTTACATTAAGCGAAAGTTAATAAAATCTCAATGTTACAAATTCACTATCATGGTCTTATCACTGACTTATGTATGAGCAACACACCTTAAACAATTTCACCCAAAAGTTTTAAAGAGATAATTCAAAGCACAAAAACAATTTGACCATAAGAAAAAATATTCCTTATCCCCAACGTTAGAGATGATCATTGTCCTCAATGTCCAGAGAGAACAACTACAATGCCCTTTGTGTTCAAGATGAACGTGGAGATACTCGCATGAAGGCATGCATAACGTTTGCCGTGTCCAATAGTCATTGGAAATCTAGTAAAAAAAAACAAACTATGTGCCTTTCTTGGCCAATTTAGTGTGCATAACAGAAATAATGGGTGAAACATAAACAACCAAACCAAAGTTATCACAACTTACACATTAAACGAAAATCTAAAATAAATTCAAAACAAAATTAAAAATTAAAGTAGAGAGCTTGGGTTGCCTCCCAAGAAGCGCTTTATTAGAGTCATAAGCTCGACTTTTTGACTCCTTCAATCTAGATCATCTAGGAAAATCCAAGCCCTTCTATCCTTAATGCCACCATCTACATAAAGTTTCAATTGCTCTCTTTCCCTCTTATTTTCAATTTCCTCCTCCAACGTCCTAAAATTGACAACACATTTTTCTAGGGGTAAACGAGGGTATTTTTCTTCCAAGGTCGCAGCTACTTTATCATCAAGGATGCTAATCTCAAAGCAAGTATCTGACTTGGGTGGACATTTCATAGTATCAAAAACATTAAATTCAACTTGTTCATCTTCTACCCTCAAGATTAGTTTGCCTTTATGAACATCTACCAGCGTTCTACCCGTAGTTAGAAAAAGTCTTCCTAGAATTAGAGGTACTTATCGATCTTCTTCCATGTCAAGAACAATAAAATCCACCGGGAAAGTCAACTTATCTACCTTGATCAATACATCTTCTACTACTCCACTGGGGTATTTTACAGACCTATCAGCTAGTTGAAGATGGACTGTGGTTGGTTTTACTTCCCTTAGGCCTAATTTCTTATAAATCGAAATGGCATGAGGTTAACACTAGCCCCTAGGTCACATAAAACTTTATCAAAATGAACATTACCTATTGTGTAAGGAATTGTGAAACTCCCTGGATCTCTAAGCTTTTGTGATAATTTCTTCAATAGCAATGCGCTGCACTCTTTCGTAAGCATCACCATCTCATATTCTTCAACTCTCCTCTTTTTGGTGATAATCTCCTTCAGAAACTTCGCGCACTTCGGCATTTGCTCCAACATGTCTACAAAAGGAATGTTAATATGTAAAGTTCTAAACATATCCATAAACTTACCGAATTGCTTATCCAATCTCTGTTTTTGCCCTCTGTGAGGATACGAGAGTGTCGAGTCATTGTTTGTCGAAGCTTGGGCATTTTTTTCTCTTGTGCCCTCTTTTTCTTCTTCGAGTTTTTCCTTTGTTTCTTCTTCCTTCCTTACCTCCTTCAACTCCTTACCACTTCTCAGTATGACAGCATTAACTCTCTCTTTCGGATTCTTCTTTGTATCGCTTGGCAATGTCCCTTGAACTCTTCCCGCTAAAATATTGTGGATTTGCCCAATTTGAGTCTTCAAGGTTCCTAATAGAGGCTGATTGATTTTGAACTAGGACGTCAGTCTTCTCAAACCTCTTGCTTGTCTCTTCAATGAACTTGGTCAACATATTCTCTAAATTATATTTTGGCTCTTAAGGTTAAAAAGCAGGAGCTTGTTTTTGCTCACTGTTGTTGCTCCATGAAAAGTTCGGGTGTTTCCTCTATGCTGGATTATATGTATTGGAATATGGATTCCCTTGCCCCCTTTGGAAATTATTGACGTAATTGGCTTGTTTAGGCTGAGCAAACGAGTTCCCTTCTTGGCAATCCTTCAATGAATGATTTCTTGCACAAAGGTCACATATTAGAGAAGAAGATTCAATAGCATTTACCTTTAGAGCAACTCCCAATTACTTTTGAATGGTGGAGAGTTTAGCAGCCAATGCGGTGTAACCATCAACTTCATGCACTCCCGCTGCTTTCCTCGTTGAATTTCTCTCTGGAATCCTCATATAATTATTGTTCGCCATCACCTCAATCAGATTGTATGTGTCCTCTGGCGTTTTATTGTTCAAGGTTCCCCCACTTACAGCATTAATCATAGCTTGAATAGTTGGTAGCAACCTTTGGTAGAACGTTTGCACTTGCGACCAGAATGGTAAACCATGGTGAGGGCACCTCCGTAAGAGATCCTTATACCTTTCCCATGCTTCATACAATGACTCTGAATCTTGTTGGTAAAAGTTCGTAATCTCACTCCTCAGCTTGGCAGACTTGGTAGGTGGAAAATATTTAGTGAGGAATGCTTGAGCAAACTCATTCCAGGTTGTGATGCTCCCATATGGCAGAGAAATCAACCAAGCCTTGGCTTTATCCTGAAGAGAGAATGGGAAAAGTCTAAGCCTAATTGCATCATCGGATACTCCATTGTGTTTGAATGTGTTACAAAGCTCCAGAAAGTTTGCGATATGCAGGTTGGGATCATCATTAGGTAACCCTGTGAATTGAACCGAATGTTGTATCAATTGAATAATGTCTGGCTTTATCTCGAAGGTATTTGCTTGAATTGGTGGCCTCCTGATTCTAGAATAGCACCCTTCAACAGTAGGACTAGAGTAGTCCTTCAATGCTCTCTGAACAACTTCAACTCCTATATCAGCCATTGAACTAACTCCTCTATACAGTCCAACACTAAAAATACAAAAATAAAAATTAAAGCACTAAAAATAAATAAATAAAAATAATTTACAAACCAAATTAGCAACTAAATAGCTTGTATTGATATTGATAATATAAAAGCAATTCCCCTCAAAATACCTGGACTCCTTTTCACACTGGGATAATGGGACCACAAGATATATCCCGAGAGGGAACAGATTACTACGAGAACTCCCAATCCCACTAGGACTGGGAGACCAGACAGTCACTATTTAAATAGAGGTCAGCCCTCTCACAAGGCAGATTACACTACACCTACAGACCCCGGAGTTCTAGTTTGAGAACTTCACATCACAGCCGTAGTCACAGTCCCCGACTAGACTTCTGGTAACCTCTCCACTCCCTAGCCCTCACTAAATCAGTCTTTCAGCCTTACTGACTTGAGCGTCGGAGTGCCTACGGCAAACACCACCCCGGTGTTTTCCATCGCTTTACGTTTGTTTCTCTACGTATGCAGGTACAGCAGATCGCTAATGGCCTCAACCTCACAGGATCAGACCCTCTTTCTGTATAGGTAGTTTTCACGACTACAGTAACCAAAGAAGCAGTATTCAAAGGTGGAAAGTAGCTTATATCAATTAATGGCATGCAAGTTCTCAAGTTATAAAGGTATTAAAGAAAAAAAAAAAAATTCTTTCTAAAGTTTTTATGTGTATAGAAAATTTCTGTTTAATATTTCTTTAGTTGACTGAATGAAAATTTTGTTTTCATATTCAGGAGTTGGATGCTGCAGATGTGAAGGAATCTTTCTGGGATTCATCAGAACTTGTAATATGTTAGGAGATTATGTTGAATTTTTTTTGTGTGTGTGTGTGTGTTTGTACTTGGTGAACTAAGTTATAGAATTATCTCATTATATCTGTGGTTACTGGTTCCAATGCCTTCTAAATGAAGTGACAATTTGTTCTTCATAACTTTAATTTGTAACTTTCGCAGTGAAATGAAAACCAATTTTCTAATCCAACGCAATGGCAGATGAAATTGCAGTGCCATAGATTTCTCTGGCTCCTTTATTCATTCATTATTACATTTTAGCCCCCCAGAATAAAATTTTCTGCTACTTATGAGATCGAATTCTTTTAATATTTTCTGGCAACTCTTCATATGCCAGCAGCTTACTCCCAAGTCCCATATTCAAAAGGAAAACGAAAGCACATTATTGAAAGGTGTCGGTTTCTATAGATGATAAATTTTGTTCTTCATCTTTTGATTTTCGATCAGGTCAAGAAGACCCACATCTGAGAAGTATGACAGCTAGCTTTGGTAACATTACCTTAGCTTCCAGTAACATAGCTACTCTCTCACAGATACAATAAATTATCCCTAGATGGTGCAAGAATCGGGGAGGTAGCTGACGTTGTTTTAACAGTTTCTTGGGGTCTTTTGTAGTTCAGTGCAAGCTGAATGTGTGAAATAAAAATGCTTGGGAACTTTGTCGCTTTTAAAACCGTGTAGACTCCACCACCTGCCACAAAGTTTGAGGATTAATTGCTTTAATAATAGAGGCTAAAGGGGCAACTTAAATAAGAAGGTTACAATTTGATTGGATGAATATATTGTATGATGATTATACCAAGCTTCAACACAAAACCTTTTGATCTTTTATTGCAAAACCCCAAAAAAATTGGGTCCGTTTGGTTTGTAATTTTGAATAGGATTTTAAAAATAATATTGAATAGTTAAATAGGGTGATTATTACAAGTTAAAATTTAAAAATTAATAAAAAACCCCATAAGTTTGCTAATTTAACTAAACACCCTAATATATAATTTTTTTATAAAATGACAAAAACACTCCCACCCACCCACAGTGCCAGATTTTGGCCACCACCACCGTAATCTGATTAGAATCTAGTGTTATGATGCAAACCGGTCAGATCTGACCGGACGTGCGTCGATCTGACATTTTTCGACCAAATCCATCATAGATTTTGCCTTTTTCAGCCAGATCTACCACAAATCTAACCGAAAAAAGGCTAGATTGATGACCAGATCTCAGATCTAGCCGTCAGCGACGGCCAAAGATATGATCGTTGTTGTCGATCAACGAAGGTCAGATTGGTGAATTACCGGAGTGTTTTGGTTGGTTTTAAAATTTTATTCCACAAATACCCTATCCACTACAAAACTATCACCATTATATCCAAAAAATTTAATCATATTATGCGCATCTCCAACCATATTAAATATAAAATAATTTTAAGCAATTATAAAAAAAAAAATTATTAAAATATCATTTCTAGGTGCTTCCTTGGAGAAGTGGAGCTACAATTTTTTAATGATTCCAAGTGCTACAAAGAATGACAAAGAAGGATAAGGAGACTTTATCACATTTGAAGTTATAAAATACTAATAAGTAGAAAACAAATAAAGAACCCTTACCTTATAATTGAAAATAACAAAACTCCCAAGTACTGGTTGAAGTTCGGGTATATTTATGGGCATATATGTAAATTTATCATTTTAAAAAACTGTCAGAACTGCTGAAAAATAAACCCCCAAGCACAGGTTGGGTGTTTTTAAAAACTACAACAAAAAACCCTCGAAACTGCTATGGTGGTTTACCCTCATAACCGCTACCATAAAACTCCCAAGCATACTCTTAGGGTCTGCTTAGGAGTTTTTTTTTTCTATTGGTTTTGAGGAATTTTTAATTAGATTGGTTTTGAGGGGTTTTTAAACTATTATTTACCAGATTTTTTATGCACTGGTTTTGACAGGCTCAAAAAAACCCTAGAACCAGTGTAGTGTATTTTTGAGGGGTTTATAAAACACCCTAAATCGGGGTGTTTTGGTTAGTTTTAAAATTTTATTCTACAAATGCCCTATCCACTACAAAACTACCCCAATTATATCTAAAAAAAAAAATTAACTATATTATGCGCGTCTCCAACCATATTAAATACAAAATAATTTTAAGAAATCA
Source organism: Pistacia integerrima (assembly GCA_026225825.1). Classification (NCBI taxonomy): domain Eukaryota; kingdom Viridiplantae; phylum Streptophyta; class Magnoliopsida; order Sapindales; family Anacardiaceae; genus Pistacia; species Pistacia integerrima. The sequence continues at coordinate 1,440,464 of CM047738.1, read as the reverse complement.
TAAAAAAAAATTAATAAAATCTCATTTCTAGATGCTTTCTTGGAGAAGTGAAGCTACAAATTTTCAATCATTCTAGATGCTACAAAGAATGACAAAAAAGTATAAGGAGACTTTATCAAATATGAAGTTACAAAATACTAATAAGTAGAAAACAAATAAAGAACTCTTACCTTGTAATTGGAAAAATAAAATTGTCAAGTACGGGTTGAAATTGGGGTATTTTTATGGGCATACATGATACATGTAAATTTATTATTTCAAAAAACTATCAGAACCGCTAGAAATTAAACTCTAAAGCACAGGTTGAGTGTTTTAAAAATGGCTACTAAAAACCCCTCAAAACTGCTACGATGATTTACCTTTAAAACCATTACGGTGGTTTACCCTCATAACTGCTATCATGAAACTCCCAAGCGGAACCTAGAGAAGTGGTGGGAAACTACTTAGATTGATGGCATCTTTGATTGCTTTAATAATAGGCTAATAGGGAAACTTAAATAAGAAGGGTACAATTTCATTGGATTAATTTATTGCATGATATCCACTTATACCAATCCTCAACACAAGGCCTTTTGATCTTCTATTGCAAAACCCCAAGAAAATTATATAGAAAGAAGAAACATTTAATCTTTGCATCAAAAGCTCAATCTTTCCATGGCTCACAACTTCAAGTCCTCCACCTCCACCTCCACCACCATCAGCAAGTCCACCACTAAGTCCACAACCACCAGCAGGTCCACCACTAAGCCCACCACCACCACCAAGAAAATAGACCATGGCCAAAAGCATAAGAAAATTGTAACTTCTTCATCAGCACCAAAAGCTCAAACCAGTCAAGGCACACACCACCACCAGCAGGTCCACCATCACCATCACCACCACCACCACCATCATCAACAAATATCAAAGCCAAAAGCACCAGAAAAAGCACTCACTCAACCAAAGCCTAAACAAGCCGTGGCACATACCCCGGCCACCATCAAATCCACCACCGCCCAGGCCAGCATCAAGTGGGGACAAGGAGTAGATGTCAAACTGGTAACCAAAGAAACAGTATTCAAAGGTGGAAAGTAGCTTATATCAATTAATGGCATGCAAGTTCTCAAGTTAAAAAGGTAACACAAAAAAAAAAAAAAACTTTTTTTCTGAAGTTTTTTATATATGCATAGAAAGTTTCTGTTTAATATTTCTTTAGTTGACTGAATGAAAATTGTGTTTTCATATTCAGGAGTTGGATGCTACAGTTGTGAAGGAATCTTTTGAAGAATCTATACTGGGATTCATCAGAACTTGTAATATGTTAGGAGATTACGTTTTGTGTGTGTGTGTGTGTTTGTACTTGGTGAACTAAGTAACAGAATTATCTCATTATAACTGTGGTTACTGGTTCCAATGCCTTCTAAATGAAATGACAATTTGTTCTTCAAAACTTTAATTTGTAACTTTCTCAGTGAAATGAAATCAAGTTTCTAATCCAACGCAATGGCAGATGAAATTGAAGTGCCATAGAATTTCTCTGGCTCCTTTATTCATTCATTATTACATTTTAGCCCCCCGGAATAAAATTTTCTGCTATTTATGAGATCGTGTTCTTTTAATATTTTCTGGCAACGCTTCATATGCCAGCAGCTTACTCCCAAGTCCCATATTCAAAAGGAAAACGAAAGCACATTATTGAAAGGTGTCGGTTTCTATAGATGATAAATTTTGGTCTTAATCTTTTGTTTTTGATCAAGTCAAACAGACCCACATCTGAGAAGTATGACAGCTTTGGTAACATTAGCTTAGCTTCCAGTAACAAAGCTACTCTCTCACAGATATAATAAATTAATCCCAAGATGATGCAAGAATCGGGGAGATAGCTGACGTTGTTTTGACAGTTTCTTCTTGGCGTCTTTTGTAGTTCACTGCATAGTAATATGTGAAAAGCAGAATGTGTGAAATAAATATGTTGGGGAACTTTGTCGCTGTTAAGACCGTGTAGACTCCACCACCTGCCACAAAGTTTGAGGATTGATTGCTTTAATAATAGAGGCTCAAGGGGCAACTTAAATAAGAAGGTTACAATTTGATTGGATGAATATATTGTATGATGATTATACCAATCTTCAACACAAAACCTTTTGATCTTCTATTGCAAAAACCCCAAAAAAATTGGGTCTATTTGGTTTGTAATTTTGAATAGGATTTTAAAAATAATATTGAATAGTTGAATAGGGTGATTATTACGAGGTAAAATTTAAAAATTAATAAAAAACCCCATAAGTTTGTTAATTTAACTAAACACCCTAATATATAATTTTTTTATAAAATGACAAAAACACTCCCACCCACCCATAGTGCCAGATTTTGGCCACCACCACCGTAATCTGATTAGAATCTAGTGTTATGATGCAGACTGGTTGGATCTGACCAGACGTGCGTCGATCTAATCTTTTTCGGCCGAATCCACTATAGATTTGGCCTTTTCCGGCCAGATCTACCACAGATCTAATTGGAAAAGGCCAGATTGACGGTCATATCTCAGATCTAGCCATCATCGACGACCAAATATATGGTCGTTGTTGTCGGTCAACGAATGCCAGATCGGTGAATTACCGACCAGTTCCGGTTGTTTGTAGGCCGTTGTGACAGATTCCGGCTAGTACCAACGGTGATTGCCGGAATCTGACAACTATGGGTGGGTGGGGGTGTTTTTGTTAATTTTAAACTTTTTTCTGGGGGTGTTTAATTAAATTAATAAACTTAAAGGGTCTAAAAGTAATTAAAAAATATAATAATATTTCCTAAATAATTAAACAAATAATTATTTTGGGAATAGGGTATGAAATAATAAACCAAACGGACCCAAAAGACTTTTTCCCACCCAAAAAATGGCTTAATGGTACTTTCTCACTCATAGATTTTTAAAATACCACTTTACCACCCAAATTATAAATCTATTAGTAATTTTTGTTATGACGAAGGATAGAATAGTTAAAAGCTAGGTAAAAGGAAGGGTAGAATGGTCATATTGCCGTTTTGGCCTGATACCTTCTCAAACCCTAACCGCCGGTTTAGGCGGTTCGGCATGATTCCGACGTCATTGATCAGCGTTGTCTCCACCCTTAGCTTCCCCATCCTTCACTCACAAAAACCACTCATTTTCCCACCACACCAAGCGCGCCAATCATAGGCCACCATTGGTTTTTTGTTCACGTGACCGTTGAGCTTCTAGGCCAGATTTTGATCAATTTGGTTGCCAAAAATTCCACCTGAAGCCTCTCGTAGCATCAACGACACCTCCTCTCTAAAAGCCCCATCATCTTAGACCTTGGTTGTTCACCGTTCATCGAACACCAACCATTCAATAAAAGAACTAAACCACGACCGCCAACGATTTGAGAACTACCAAGGTTCAGATTGTTAGGGCTATTGAAAAGGGATGACCGATGATTCGTTTGGTGGTAGAAGGTTAAATTATGGTTGTCAAAGTTGATTGGAATCATGCGCAAAAGTTTGATTTGCGGTGGTTAGCGATTAGGGATTGAAATTTGGTGGGGTTATTTTTGTCTTTGCAATCAAAATTATTGTATTTAAAGGAAATTATTAACAGAGTTTGTATTTTGGGTAGGAAAGTATTATTTTAAAAGTCTCGGGTGAGCAAGTGCCATTAAGCCATTTTTTTGGGTGGGAAGAAGTCCTTTGCTCAAAAAATTATATAGAAAGAAGAAACATTAAGCTTTGCATCAAAAGCTTAGTCTTTCCATGGCTCATAACTTCAAGTCCTCCACCTCCACCACCGCCAAGTACTCCACCACCACCACCACCAGCAGATCCACCACTAAGCTCACCACCACCCCCTACAAAATAGACCATGGCCAAAAGCATAAGAAAATTGTAACTTCTTCATCAGCACCAAAAGCTCAAACCAGTCAAGGCACACACCACCACCACCAGGTTCACAATCACCACCACCACCCTCACCATCATCAACAAACATCAAAGCCAAAAGCTCCAGGAAAAGCCCTCACTCAACCAAAGCCTAAACTAGCCATGGCACATGCCACGGCCACCATCAAATCCACCACAGCCAAGGCCGCGATCAAGTTGGGACAAGGAGTAGATGTCAAAGTGGTAACCAATAAAACAGTATTCAAAGGTGGAAAGTAGCTTATATCAATTAATGGCATGCAAATTCTCCATTTAGAAAGGTATCAAAAAAAAAAACTTCTTTTCTGAAGTTCTTACATATGTATAGAAATTTTCTGTTTAATATATCTTTAGTTGACTGAATGAAAATTGTGTTTTCATATTCAGGAGTTGGATGCTGCAGATGTGAAGGAATCTTTTGCAGAATCTATACTGGGATTATCAGAACTTGTAATATGTTAGGAGATTATGTTGAATTTTTTTTTTTTTTTTTTTGGTTGTACTTGGTGAACAAAATTATAGAATTATCTCATTATATTAGCAGACGTTTGACGGATCTTGTTGTAGATTTGATTTAGCAAGGCAGTTTTTCCGACTTCCCCTTTCCCATTAAGGCCAATAATCTTCACTTGATCTTCTTCATAACATCTCCAAACTTCATGAAATTTTGATTCTAAACCCACCGTTAGTTCAGAAGGTATTTGATCATCCATTGGATCATCCTTTCTCTGATCAGCCACCTCCTTAAATTCTCTACCTTTTCCTTCGACTCACTCACAACTTCCAGCTTTTGAGCAAATCTCTGCCCGAACCTGAAGCTTGCAAACTTGTAGTTTTTGTAACAAAAGCCTCCAAGACATAACCTCTCAACTTCATCAGAGCTGTCTGTAATCAGTTTATCAACATCGCTTTCTGTGTTTTCCACCCTCGTGAACCACCCTTGCACTTTGTCCAGCCGTTCCCTTTGTGGTAGTTGTTCCTCTTTTTTAACTCTCCGAAACACAACGTTCCTTGCATCACTCAATATTTACAATTCAGTGAGTAAGGTATCAAGATTTTTTTTTGAGTTCACGTTTATACTATAATTTTTTAGAAACATAATCTATACAATTTAATAAAGCGGCAAGAGTTGTGTCATCAGCTGGTTGTGGGATTGAATTGCAGTTAGCCATGGTGGATAAGATTTCTAATATATAGGAGAGGGAGTAGAGAGTGACGAGTTACAGGCAGTTGAAAGATTCAAAGGAAGAAGCACTAGAGAGAAGTAGAAGATGAAGAGCATGTAATGGAAAGGACAAAGCTTCTCAGGTCTTGAGAGGAAGCTTTGACAAATTGCCATGGTGGTGGATCACAAAGCTACTATGAGGACTAAAGTTAATTTGAGACTGTAATTTATCTTTTAATCACTTTTAAGTTTAAAAATAATCAACTTTGAATAAAATGCAAGAAGTGTTTATTTTATTTAATTTCAAGATAATTTTTGCTTATAAGAGAGAGTAATATAATTAATATTGATAAAACATAATAGTCTATTAAATTAGCAATGTGAGTATGTGACATAAATACAACTTCTAGTATCTCTCCTTAGGTTTGATGTACATAGTTAGGGTTTGCAACACACCATTTCTAACACTCTCCTTTACACTCGGTGTGCACAACTAGGGTCTCGCAAACCCATCACCACGTTCCTTCTCTCACACTTGACGTGCACGACCAAGGTGCACAAACCCACCATCAACCCAGAGAAACGTGGCTCGATACCTATGGGTGCGTTTGTTTCTCTATTTTTGTTCTATCATATTCTTATCATTCCTGAAATATATATTTGTTTTCCCTATTATGAAAATATTATATTTTTAAACCCCTAAGTTTGTTAATTTAACTAAACACCCCCCAAAAAAGTTTAAAAAATAACAAAAACACCCCCACCACTCACATTTGCCAGATTTCGTCCACTACCATCAGAAGGTGGTCGGAATCAAGTGTAATGGTACACTACAAGTTGGATATGGCTGATAGTGCACCGATATAGCTTTTCTCAACCAGATCTACTGTGGATCTGGGCGAAAAAGGCCAAATCTTTGGCCGTAGCTAGTCGTCAACAATGGCCATATCGTTTGCTGTCGTTGATGACCAAACACAATCAGATCTGACCATCAATGGTCAGATCTAGCCGTAGATCTAGCATTTTCCGGTCAAATCCACAGTGGATTTGGTTGGAAAATGTCATTGCAGTACACAATCAGTGAGATCTAGCTGATTGCATACCAATATAGCGACTCTGGCCATCCGTCGACGGTGGTGGCAGGCTATCGGTATTTAATAGGTGAGTGGGGGTGTTTTTATAATTTTTAATGTTTTTATTATAGGCGTGTTTAGTAAATAAACAAATCCATGAAGTGTATTTGTTAATTTTTAAATTCTACCTCGTTATAACCACTTAACTCTTACTTTTTCAAAATACTATCCAAAATACTAAAACAAACACACCCATTCATCAGCGCAATTTACCCCCTCAGAATGAATTTTTTATTTTTCAGCTACTTATGAGACCGAATTCTTTTGATATTTTCTGGCAACTTTCACATGCCAGCAGCTTACTCGCATATTCAAAAGGAAAATGAAAGCACATTGTGTCGGTTTCTTTAGGCTTCAGGATAAAGAAAGCACGTTATTAAAAAGTGGGGGTTCATAAATTGGGCTTGTTGACTCTTTTTTGTAATCCTTTCTCTTTCCTTAGGACCTGATATCGGATATAACTTACTCCTAAGGAAATCCAACTATATATATATATATGTCAAATGTAATACAAATACATCTTCTTGCAATTTTCAAATCAGAACCCATTATAAGGCTTCTATAGGCGATAAATTTCGGTCTTAATCTTTTGTTTTTTGATCAAGTGAAGTAGACCCACATCTAAGAAGCTATGTTAGTAAATTCACAAATAAAACGCGAATTATACGTCCAATCATATAATTTACATATTATTTGCCAATTTTCATATTTTATCAGCACATCTGTATTATTCACGAACTATACACCTCAAATGTTTTATTTGGGAATTATTCTTGTATCTGAAGTTATGATCGAATTTTTACAAACACATTTTTAACCATTTGTTGTATCATATCTGTAAAATTCTCGTACCATTTTTTTGCTGTGCTCATATTACTAAGTTTCTATTATAGACTATAGTTTGAATCTTGATTATATTATTTATTTATTTTATTTGTTTGGAGCTCTAGTTCGACTTTTAATTTTAGTTTTGTTATGTGTTTAAATCTTGAAGTTTGTGAGTATTTTAACTAATCTCTTAGGATCCTGAAACTATCAATAGAAAAAAAAATTCTAATAATCATCCTTATTAAAGATTGTGAGGACTCGGATTCAGGAGATCTACACAATCTCCTATCACTTACTTGGACTTAACAAAAGAGACCCAACAAAAAATAAAATAAAAAATAAAATAAAGGTAAGTTTAACTTGCGCCCCTTTGTTGTGCAATGCACCAAAGATCATGCAAAAAGAAATATTATTTTATATTAAAAATAATAATAATTTTTATGCGTAGTATTTTGTGCAATGACAATAAACCATGGCTTAAGTGTGCCCTCCTCAAGCTTTACTCATAAAATAAAGCAAGCCATTGTTCATCATTCCCATTTCCCACACCTAAACCTTGCCCATCTCCTCGAATTTTGAACTCATTCCCACCAAAGTTTCCATGTCAAGTAATCAAAAATGACAATCCCTAACACAAAAACCATGAAAATTTGAGCATTTTATGAGGGGTCTTTCTGTCGTGCCTTAATTGCATGCTGTGATCTAGGCATTATAGACAAATGAGCTTAATCACTTCAGGAAATTGAGTTTGACCCTCTTTCCATATTCATCTCCATGAAAATTACTTGGTCAATAAAGATCATGAGAGTGTTCACATTATTCTTTAATAGGTTATTTTAACTTATTTTAACATGCCCTACAGGTTAAATGTTTGGTGAATAAAAGATAAAAATCCCGATGGGTCAGATTCATAAATCTTTTTGAAAAACTTAAACAGTTCGAGAGACTTTCATGCAACTAAAAGAAAAGGGACAATTCTTAATTTTCAATTTGTATTTGGATGCAATCAGGGATGTATTCAGATTCTAGCTGTTTCTCTCTTGGACATTCTTTTTTTCCTCGTTGAGATAACTGCTTACAAATCAGAATGGTAATTCTTATTACAATGGATTATTTCAAATCAGAATAGGGTAAGTGTATTTCACTCGCGGTGACATGACATTATATGATTGGGTGATCATACAAACTGTCTATTTTTCCTTTTCTTCTCAATTTTGGTTTGCCAAGTTGGGTAATTTTACAGTAGGCCCAGATTCATGCCAGGAAAGAAGAAGCTTAATTAAAAGGTTAAAGATTTATCCTTTAATTATTGTTTGAAATTATTATTCAGTCCTTGTACAGTTGAAGTTAACGGAAAAATTGGAAGGATAGGTGGAAAACAGTCATTTTGAAACTTTTTGGGTGTAAATTGTCATTAGGCCAAACCTTGGGTGAGAACTTGTCGTTCGCTTATTAAAAGATATCTTGATTTTAGGATTGGGGGACAGTGACCTGGCCGATGGCCCTATAAATGAAGTTTTCTATGGCCCCCCCTCATTTTCTGAACTTAACATTTGACCCCATAATGGAACTTTTCTGGCTCCTTAGATCATTGATATAACTTAACTCCTAAGGAGACCGAATTCTTTTGATATTTTCTGGCAACTTTTGACATGCCAGCAGCTTACTCGCATGTTCAAAAGGAAAATGAAAGCACATTATTGAAAGGTTGTCGGTTTCTTTAGGCTTTAGGGCAAAGAGAGCACGTTATTAAAAAGTGTCGGATATAACTTACTCCTAAGGAAATCTAACCATATATATACACTTGACAATATGATACAAATACATCTTCTTGCAATTTTCAAATCAGAACCCATTATAAGGCTTCTATAGGCGATAAACTTCGGCCAACGACACCTCCTTTGCTCAAAAAATTATATAGAAAGAAGAAACATTAAGCTTTGCATCAAAAGCTCAATCTTTCCATGGCTCATAACTCCAAGTCCTCCACCTCCACCACCGCCAAGTACTCCACCACCACCACCACCACCACCACCACCACCACCACTACCACTAAGCTCACCACCACCCCCAACAAAATAGACCATGGCCAAAAGCATAAGAAAAATTGTAACTTCTTCATCAGCACCAAAAGCTCAAACCAGTCAAGGCACACACCGCCACCACCACCACCACCACCATCACCATCATCAACAAACATCAAAGCCAAAAGCTCCAGGAAAAGCCCTCACTCAACCAAAGCCTAAACTAGCCATGGCACATGCCACGGCCACCATCAAATCCACCACCGCCAAGGCCACGATCAAGTTGGGACAAGGAGTAGATGTCAAAGTGGTAACCAAAGAAGCAGTAATCAAAGGAGGAAAGATAGCTCATAGCAAATAATGGCATGCAAGTTCTCAATTTATAAAGGTATCAAAAAAAAACTTTTTTTCTGAAGTTCTTATGTATGTATAGAAAGTTTCTGTTTAATATTTCTTTGGTTGACTGAATGAAAATTGTGTTTTTATATTCAGGAGTTGGATGCCGCAGATGTGAAGGAATCTTTTGCATAATCTATACTGGGATTATCAGAACTTGTAATATGTTATGAGATTATGTTGAATTTTTTTTTTTTTTTTTTTGTTATTGTTGTACTTGGCGAGCAAAATTATAGAATTATCTCATTATATTAGCAGACGTTTGACGGATCTTGTTGTAGATTTGATTTAGCAAGGCAGTTTTTCCGACTCCCCCTTTCCCATACAGGCCAATAATCGTCACTTGATCTTCTTGATAACATCTCCAAACTTCATGAATTTTTTTACTCTAAACCCACCGTTAGTTCAGAAGGTATTTGATCATCCATTGGATCATCCTTTCTCTGATCAGCCACCTACTTAAATTCTCTACCTTTTTCCTTCAACTCACTCACAACTTCCAGCTTTTGAGATACTCTCTTCTCGAACCTGAAGCTTGCAAACTTGTAGTTTTTGTGACAAAAGCCTCCAAGACATAACCTCTAAACTTCATCAGAGCTGTCTGTAATCAGTTTATCAACATCGCTTTCTGTCTTTTCCACCCTCCTAAAGCACCCTTGCACTTTGTCCAGCCGTTCCCTTTGTGGTAGTTGTTCCTCTTTTTTAACTCTCCGAAACACATCGTTCCTTGCATCACTCAATATTTACAATGCAGTAAGTAAGGTATCAAGATTTATTTTTGAGTTCACGTTTATACTTCAATTTTTTAGAAACATAATCTATGCAACTTGATAAAGCGGCAAGAATTGTGTCATCAGCTGGTTGTGGTATTGAATTGCAGTTAGCCATAGTGGATAAGATTTCTAATATACAGGAGAGGGAGTAGAGAGTGACGAGTTACAGGCAGTTGAAAGATTCAAAGGAAGAAGCACTAGAAAGGAAGTAGAGAGGAAGAATCAATAGAGTGATAGACAAAGCTTCTGAGGTCTTGAGAGGAAGCTTTGACAAATTGGCATGGTGGAGTGGGTCAGATAGCTACTATGAGAACTAAAGTTAATTTGAGACTGTAATTTATCTTTTAATCACTTATAAGTTTAAAAATAATCAACTTTGAATAAAATCCATGACGTGTTTATTTTATTTTATTTTAAGAGAGTAATATAATTAATATTGATAAAACATAATAGTCTATTAAATTAGCAACGTGGGATAAATATAATACTTCTAACATGGACGCAATTGGGTTTGTAACACACCATCTCAAACACCCTCCCTTACGTTTGGTGTGCACAGCCAGGGTCTACAAACCCATCACCACGTTCCCTCCCTCACACTTGATGTGCACAAACCCACCATCAACCTAAAGAAATGTGGATTTGATACCATGATAAACGGGTTTGGATAGAACTTATTTTTAAAAGTTAGTTTAAAGTAAGGGGTATTAAAAAAAAATGCAAAAACTAAATTGGTACCAGTTCGATTATTGTTCTATGGGATTATGGGAACCGGTTTATTATAAAAATAATAAAATAAAAACAATAAAACCAGTTTATTATAAAAATAATAAAATAAAAACAATAAAACCGGTTTATTATAAAAATAATAAATTAGAAAATTGATTTAAATTAGAAAAAAATCAAAATAAAAAATAAGTTAAAGGAAAAACCGGTTCAAAACTGGTTAAGTAGTTTTTCCCTTAATTGGTTTGGTTTCAATTCAAAAATTTTCCTAAACCAAAAAACCAATTCGGTTTAGAAAATCGGTTAACCGTTTATAAACACCCCTAGTTTAAAGAAGAGGAGAGCTCAACCATATATATATATATATATATATAATAACAGCTTTCCGAATACAATTTCTAACAAATATAAAAAGCCAAAATATATTTTTAAAAGATGGGCGAACGACACGTTCCCACCCAAGGTTTGGCCTAATGAGAAGTTCTCACCCCAAAAGTTTCAAAACTACATTTTCCCACCAATCCATCCAATTTTTCCGTTAATTGCAACTGCAGAAGGACATAATGGTAAATTCAGTTTATCTTAATTTTTTTCTTTTAAAAAAATTTGATAACCTGCCGCTGGCCACTATCCCATCCTCTTCCATAACCTCCGTAACCCCCACAAGCAACTCTACCATTTCAGGTACATAGGTCTTCAGAGCATCAAAAGTGTACTCCACCGGCTCCCGAGACGCAGAGGCTGATATGTTACCTCCAGTTGCCTCCACTTTCCTCACAATGTGCAAGTGGCTCCGGTTTTTAGTGCCCTTGAATGCATCTTCTCCAGCAAGTGGGAGGCCTAACATGATATTGGTGTCTCATAAACAGAACCACAACCAAGATATATCCCTATGGAGGCTGCTGGGTTCAATTAATTAGACGGATAACACTCTTTCAAATAGCAAACAACCAAATAAAAACAAGAGAGTAGATCGCTTCCAAATGGCAATTAGGATTTGAATAAAACAAAGCATTGCTATAACTCACACATACAGCTGATGTTGCCGAGGCAATTCTGATTCCATTGTTAAGAGTTGTAACCTTAACCTTTCCTGGTTCAACATAATCAGGCAGTACAGGTGGAAAGGAAACACCTTCAAGTACTGTGTCCAAATATAAGAAAAAGAAGGAAAGAAAAGAAGAGAAGAAAAGGAAAAGAAGAGAGAAAAAGAAGGAAGAAAAGAAAAGAAAAGGGGAAGAGAGAAAGCGACCTGGTGCGATTGAGAGAGGAAAGAGAAGAAAAGAAAGAAGAAAGAAGGAAAGATTCTATATTTGAATAAAATGACGTAATTATCCTTTAATTATTGTTTGAGAAATTATTATTTAGTCCTTGTACAGTTGAAGTTAACGGAAAAAATTGGATGGATGGATGCAAAACAGTCATTTTGAAACTTTTTAGGTGGAAACTTGTCATTAGGCCAAACCTAGGGCGCGAACTTCTTGTTCGCTCATTAAAAGATATCAATAAGTTGATTTTAGGATTGGGGGGACGGTGATCTGGCGATGGCCCTATAAATGAAGTCTGACTATGGCAGACCCTGAGTTTTTGAAATTAACATTTGACCCAATAATGGAACTTTTCTGGTTCCTTAAATCAATTGATCATTGCATTTTAGCCCGTCAGAATAAATTTTTCAGCTACTTATGAGACTGAATTCTTTTGATATTTTCTGGCAACTTTCACATGCCAGCAGCTTACTCGCAGATTCAAAAGCATAATGAAAGCACATTATTGAAAGGTGTCGGTTTCTTTAGGCTTCAGGACAAAGAAAGCACGTTATTAAAAAGTGTCGGTTGATAAATTGGGCTTTTTTATCTATTTTTTTGTAATCCTTTCTCTTTCCTTAGGACCTGATATCGGATATAAGTATATAACTTCCTCCTAAGGAAATCCATATATATATATATATATATATATATATATATATATATATATATATATATATATATATATACTTTTTTTCTTTTTTTTTTTTCAAGTCAGAACCCATTATAAGGCTTCTACAGGCGATAAATTTCGTTAATCTTTTGATTTTTGATCAAGTGAAGCAGACCTCTAAGAACTGCAATGTTAGTAAATTCACGAATATAATGCGGATTATACGCCCAATCATATAATTCGGATATCATTTGTCAATTTTCATATTTTATTAGCATATCTGTATTATTCACGAACTATATATCTCAAATATTTTATTCGCGAATTACTTCTGTATCTGAATTAATGGGCAAATTTTTACAAATACATTTTTCACTATTTGTTGTATCATACCTATAAAATTCTTGTACCTTTTTTTTGATGTACCCATATTACTAAATTTCTGTTATAGACTATAATTTGAATCTTAATTGTATTATTTATTTATTTTATTTGCTTGGAGCTCTAGTTCGACTTTGAATTTTGATTTTGTTATGTGTTTAGTTTGAGATTATAGTTAAATCTTAGTCATATATTGTATTTGAGTCTAGAAACAATAATTTGAATCTCAATTATATATTGTGTTTTATTATTAGGTTTAATGATTTTTGGTTAATTAAATATTTTGCATTTGAAATGTTATATTGATTTTGTCATGGCCAAAAATCGTCTTGGGCTTGACGAGACCCAACAACGAAATACACATGTCATAGCCTAGGGTCTCAACCTAATCCCGATTGGGCCTACGCTTAAAATCATCTTATAAACTACCCACTCTATTATAAGTTAAGCTAAATTAGGTTTCAACTCATTAGTTTGCAATAATCTATAAATAGGAAATCAGAATCTCATTCTATTTTATCTTCTACTAAGATTTCCAAATCTTACTTAAACTATCAAACTTAATCTAATAAAGGTCAAAAAATCATATCTCTTTCATAATAGAGATTATCTCTCAAAATAGGACTTAATGTCCTTATTAAGATTTCAAATTTTATTTAAACTATTAAACTTAATCTGATAAGGTTAAGAAATTATATATCATATCTCTTTTATGATATAGATTATCTCCCAAAATAGGACTTAGTGTTTTACTAAGATTTCAAATCTTATTTAAACTATTAAACTTAATCTGATAAGGTCAAGATATTTCTTTCTTGATAGGGATTATCTCCCAAAAAAAGAGGATTCAATGTCCTACTAGGATTTCAACCCCTTGAGTTCACTATAAAAACAGAGGCTTGCCCTCTCATTAGAGGGGCAATCTCCCATAATCAATCTACAACTCAAAATTATCTATTTGCTCATAAAGTTCTTGCTTCCAAGAACCCGACACCTTGTTGTAGTCCTAGCTTCTGACAAGACTCTTGGTAATTCTTCATCTTCCTTAATTCTTGTCAAATAATCTCTTCAGCCTCGCCGACATTGAGCGTTAAAATGCCTACGCAAATACTACCCTAATGTTTTTCGAAAGCTTTACGCTTGTCCCTTTCATATGTGTAGGTCTAACAGATTATCAGTGACCTCAACTTTACGGGATCAAACTCTATTTTTATGACGATAGATTTTTTGTATCTACATATTTTAATCGAACGGTCCATAAAAAGTGATAAAATCAAGATTAATATTGTGTATATTTTTAAAATGTATTATTGGCAATATATTATATTAAACCTGCATATGGCCTTTATGTACTATATTTTTTTCTTCCAAACTTTAAAACTTTTTTATCATTTATCATATTATAGTATTATACCGTAAAATCTCAGTACCCTAGCTTATAGCTACTCTCAAAGATATAATGAATTAATCTTAAGATGATGGAAGAATCGAGGAGGTCGGAGACGTTGTCTTAACATTATTGAAACCGTGTGGACTCCACCACCTGCCACAAAGTTTGAAGACTGATTGACATGTTGCTTGCTTTAATAATAGGAGGCTGAAAGGAAAACTTAAGTAAGAAGGTTACAGTTTGATTGAGTGAATTTCTTTGAATGATATTTCAGTTATACCATGGCTCCCAACAGCAAGTGCAAGTGCTCTACCTCTACCACAGCCAAGTACTCCAGCACCAAGTCCACCACCAGCAGGTCCATCACTAAGTCCACTACTACCAGCAGGTCCATCACTAAGCCCGCCACCACCACCAAAAAAATAGACCATGGCCAAAAGCATAAGAAAATTGGAGCTTCTTCATCAGCACCAAAACCTAAAACCAGTCAATGCAGACACCACTACCCCGATCACCACTATCATCGACAAATATCAAAGCCAAAAGCACCAAAAAATGCCCTCACTCAACCAAAGCCTACACTAGGCATGGCAAATGCCGGGGCCACCTTCAAATCCACCACCACCAAGGCCACCCTCAGGTTGGGACAAGGAGTAGAATTCGAAATGGTAACAGAAGAAGCAGTATTCATAGATGGACAGCTAGTTTTTATCAGTTAATGGCATGCAAGTTCTCAGTTTATAAAGGTATCAAAAAACACTTTTTTTCTGAAGTTTTAATACATGTATAGAAATTTTCTGTTTAATATTTCTTTAGTTGACTGAATGAAAATTGTGTTTTCATATTCAGGAGTTGGATGCTGCAGCTATGAAGGAATCCTTAGCTGAATCTATCCTGGGATTCATCAGAACTTGTAATATGTTAGGAGATTATGTTGAATATTTTTTTTTTTTTTCCTTTTTCTGGTGTTTGTACTTGGTGAACAAAATAATAGAATTATCTCATTATAACTGTGGTTCCAATGCCGTCTAAATGAAGAGAGTCTTGTGCAGATTAGGCTTCTTGACAAGGATTGTTAGTCCACGAGATCATCAAAGTTGGTATATAAACCATAACAGAGATTCTAGTTTCGGAAACACGATGGATTAAAACGATCCAATTTGAGTTCTATGTCGCTAAGAGAATTTTGAAGTCATTCAGAATTTATTAGATTAATGCAGCTGTTAAATTAAAGAATGTGAAAGCAAATATATTGCAATATGCCCTGGCATTCCTCTCCACTGTCAATCTAATCTGGAAACTTTCCTTCGTATGGTACATGTGGACTATTAACTGACACAATAGCATCTCCATCTCGATCAAAGTTTCATGTTTCGATAACAACAGCCAAACCCTTCTCTTTGTCTGCTCGATCCGCTCTTGTTCCTGTGAAGGATGTGGAACAAGGATTCTCAATCACAAGCAAGTATAGAACGGAATGCCTCTTGCTTGGTCTCTTCCTCGCCATTATTAATCCAATCCGCTACTTCCATGATCAATGTGGCAGGGTAAGTTTCCTTGCTCGGTATCAGCTTCTTCTATTCCTGATGTGGCATTTGGCCTGAAAACAGCTTGCATTCGATGCCTGCTCTTTATATATGTCCCATCCCCTTCCTCAGGAGTGAAGTTACTTTCCTTGGATCAGCCGTGGCATTTCTTCTATAAGATAAGCGGATATTCCTCCAACTTGGGATACCTTTATACGCTAGAAAATATGTGCCTTGCCCTCTCGCATTTTTCACTTTCTGTATACAACAATACCTTGACTCTCCCGCATAAATGATGAATCCACTTGAAAAAAATTGCAACTAAAACCAGTGAGTTATTAATATATTGGGATAAATTTGAATCGGCACATCTACTGTCTTAACAATCCGTGTTACCCAGCTCCCAAAACCGCTAAAGGGATTCTAAGTTCCCTTCTGAAATCCTATCTTTACAAGCGGGTTCAATTGGCGTAGGATCAAGTATGAAGAAGTGAAAGCAATAAATTTTGTTCCTAGGTCATACTGATTCAAGTATTGTGTGTTTCTGCTATCAACCTATAGTTAATCTGTTAACATGGTCACAGAATGGCGAAAAGTAATGTCAATATTCTATAGGAGTAAACCATCAAAAATAATTCAAGATACGGAATATTAACCAAAAAAAACAAAGAGAGAATCATTAAAAACCAATCATGAAATTTCCATATATTAATGATCAAAGACTGAAAGTAATTGTACCAATCTACGTTCCGAAGGAGGGAAAGAAAGCAAATACATCAGATAGTATGTCTCAGATTTTGTATACACAAATTCACATCATTGTATCAAAATTGTCATTACAGGTTCATAGCACAGCAGGATAATATAAGATGGCTTTGAGAGAGAACATTCTGATCAATTGTATAAAGCGACATGCCGATTCAAACTTGAAGTACTCGGCTGCCCGAACAGAAGATGAACACATGCCGGATGAAATCCAGTTTACATAAATGATGAATCCACTTGATTTAAAAAAAAAAAAAAAAAGAGGTTAGAGTAGGATGAGTTCTACAAGAGAAAATTGAGTTTTTATACCTTTCTCTTAATATTTTTGTTTTGATAAGATTAGTTATATTTTTATCAAGGCCAACAATAAGGTCTTGGACATAATATTATGATAATCTTTATTTACTAATACAAATTTAACAGGTCTAAAGTAATAAAAAACCAATTTATTTTATATACTTCTTCATATACATTCATTAAGACTTATTTGAAGAAAAAAATCTTCCTTTTTACCAGACCATACCAAAGAAGAATTTAAGCCCTCCTCAAAATAAAATCCTGGTTTTGTCCCTGTGGAGTGCTCTGTCATTACACTGCATTGTCATTAAACAGAAAACATTATAAGTAATGAACTACAGAGTTAAATTAGGGAAATGCATAATAGAGGGTATGATCAACCTCAATTTATATAAATACGAAACTACTATTAAACTTTTCATTACCTGATATCCAAGTAAGACTTTCATACTATCAGGTCCATTTCCTCACATATCATAAAACCGGCTCCACAAACTGTTCATCTGAGATTAAAATAGTATAATTTAAAAAATTACAGTCAAATTTCAGATAGAATGTATTACATTCAACTGAACCAAACAGAAAGACATCAATGCAAAAGCACTAATTACCTCACTTCAAAATATCTGTACACCAATTAAGCATCTTCTTGACAATTCTGTAAATAAGCATTGATAAGCCAAATTACTGGAGAGTTGAAATGAGAAAATGTTAGTGACAGTTCTCATCAAGTCATGGCACTGATTACAAAAGCCAACAGGGGAAAAAAATTACAGAATTGAAAAAAAAAATCATTTAACTGAGGAAAAGAAAAAAGGTCTAGAAACTGGGGATTCTTTGACTTCCATTTCAACTAATTCAGCAACTAAGTTTACAGTTACTAATTTTCAAGATGTAAGAACCTGACATACCAGGATTAGTGTGAGGAAAGAATGAAGTAATTCTCTGATGTTATTCTATTTTCTTCATTTCTGAGATAAGGAGAGCTCATTCTTCCTGCTCCAGATCTGGATCAGAGATGAATCTGCCATCTATTCGAATGCGAGGAATATGGGCTATTTTGGACCAATCTTGACCTTCTGTCCTTTTGCATCGTTTTTTCAACAGGGGACAACCATAGATATATAATTGTAGAAGCGACGATGGTAAGCCCGCCTCTGGAAGGGATGCGAGATTTGGACAATCGCTGATAGACAAATATTCAAGAGCTGAGAGGTTTTTCAAACCCTCAACATATAGGAATTTCAATCTCTGGAACCTTGCAAGGGTTATCCGAGATAGAGAGGTGGGCAACATCATTGCGTTATCATCTTGTGGAAAAGACACTACATATGGGCATCCTCTGATCTCAAGGTTTCTCAGAGATGTGAGTCTTTGCAAACCCCACTCAAATAGTGGCTTATAAATATTAAGATCTGCAATCAAAAGTGATTTCAGGTTAGTGGGAAAACCTTCTTCTGGAATGGATGCAATATCTGGACACTGCCGTATTTGTAATTCTTGGAGAAATTTGAGGTTGTGCATGTGGTTCGGCAGAGCTTTAAGTTTCTTACATCTCTCGATTGAAAAAATTCTTAAGCTGGTCTTGGGAAGGCCTTCTTCTGGAAAGGAAACAAGATTCGGGCAATCCCATATATAAAAATCACGAAGACTGCTAAGATTGTGGAGGCCCTCAGGTATGAATTTAAGATTGTTACATTTACAGAGCTTAATATATCCGAGAGAAGTGTTATTGCAAAATCTGTCAGCTATCATCTCCAGCTTCGCACAATCAACAATGTTGAGGTGTTGAAGTGTATCCGGTAATTCGCCACTGGTTGATAAAGTTGTGAGCTTTGGGCAACTCCAAATCTCAAGGTGTTTAAGTGCCACAAGTTGTTGGCCTATGGATGATATGCTCGTGAGAGATGGGCACTCAGAGATATACAAGTACTCAAGACTAGATGTATCGCTACTGTGCACTGAAAAAGAAGAAGATGAATGAGAAGTACAAGTATTCTCTTTATAATCCAACAATCGCAGCAATTTTTCACAATTTTTTATCTCAAGCCGTTTTAAAGACGAAGGTAGCTTGTCTTTTACAATGAATCTTAGAGAACGGCAACCTCCAATTCGCAATCTTTCAAGAACTGCATTGTTACGCTGTATTCCCTCAGGCAAGGACAATAGAGCATTACAATTTTCAATCACAAGGACACTCAAATTGGGAAAGAAAGCAGCCTCTGGAAATGAAACAAAACTTGGAAAATTTTCAATATATAGTTCTTTGACAGAGGTGAGGCTGTGTAGCCCTTGTGGTTGCCTCATATGATGAACATCTTTATCCCAGAAACATAAAAGCTCTTCACAATCAACAATCTTCAGATGTTCAACATTATGAAACTCTTGTTTTAACCAATTTCCAACGTCTCTGATATTTGCCAGAGTCATAGACTTCAGTGACTTAGAATCAATCTTTTGACTGCTGCACACAATCTCTTTGCATCCGTCTATTTCTAGTTTACAGAGCATTGGGAAGCTTGAGAATGAAACCACCAATTGCAAACATTGAAAAATAACAAGCTTCTTCAATGAAGGAAGATGACTAGGCAATCTTCCAGACAGTTTGGGGCATCTTAAAATGGAAAGCTCAAGAAGGCAAGGAAATCTGTCAGGTAATCTTCCAGAGAACTTGGGGCATCTTACAATAGACAGCTCACGTAGGCAAGGAAATATTTCAACATGCTTATTTTCTTCGATAGAATCCCAAAGCTCCCATTCATCAAAATCCACTAAAGAAAGAGTCTCCAAACTTTGAAAAGGCTTTGAACAACTTTCCCCATAGATCTCTAGACCTATCCTTTTAAGTCCTGTCATTCCCCTTGATGGTTAAGTCTTTAAGTGACCCTAAGAGCCCCAAAGAAGGCAAGGATGTACAGTTTCTACAGCTTTCCAATTTTAGGGTCACCATATTAGAGAATGATGGATCTCCTAACCAAGAAGGTAGTTCTTTGCCACCGTAGCCTTTAATAGTGAGCTCTTTTAGATTTCTATGAGGCTGTAGCATGGCGAGTATATCCTTTTCCAGTAAATTATTTCTTGAGTCATCAAATTGCAAACTCCATTGTAGCGACAATACTTCTAAATCTTTCTTCTCACTTAACAAGGCCTCTCTTGCATCATGAGAATTAATCACATTTTCTAATCCTGAAATACAAAGTCTTCCACAAAGGAACTTTAAATTCCTCAATTCTTTCAAACTAGCTCCAGTTTGTTTACCCACAACAAAATCAGACAATGTCCGAAGTTGTTTCAGATTTTTCATTCCAACAGGCATTTCTGTTATTAAATATACATTTGTAATATCGAGACGACGAAGATTGATCAACGTTCCTATCTCCAAAGGCAGTTTCTTGAGACGAGAACAAGCATTTAGAAGCAATGTTTCCAAGTGGTATACTAAACCCAATGACTCTGGTAAACATCTAATTTGAGTGTCAGAAACATCGAGATACCTTAGAAGCCTCAATTCTCCAATAGAATGGGGTATTTCAGTGATGTAATATTTTGATAAAGATAGGGCCCTTAAATTTTGTAACTTGGGCAACAAATCAGAAATTACCCTATCAGATATGTAGCGACTGTGACCATCTAGTGGCAATGGTAAAAATGTCCTTAGGCGATTAACTTCATCTAGGACCTGAAATTTACTTTTACTATCATAAGAACCAGTGATGCAAGAAAAATGACGAACCTTCTCACATTCTTCTGACTGCATATAGGCCTCTGATTCATCCTCCAACATAAAAGTAGTATCTCCAGCAGCCCATTCAGCCAGATCATGGATAAGGTCGTGCATGAATACTACAGAATGATCACCTTTGGAATGCTGAAAGAACGATCTTGACAATAGATCATCAAAATATTCACTGCCAACGTCTTCCAGCTGCTTATTTTTTGAGGGGTGAATATAACCTTGCGCCATCCACAAATAGACTAATTGCTCCTTGTAAATTTTATAATTCTTGGGAAAAATTGAACAGTACGCAAAACATCTCTTAAGATGAGATGGAAGATGAAGATAGCTTAATTTTAACACAGTGAGAATATCAGTTTTCTCTGATAAATCCCAAAGTTTGCTATCCAATAATTTCACCCACTCATCTCCTCTCCGCTTGTGGCGTAGAAGCCCACCCAGAGTTCTTGCTGCCAACGGTAGTCCCCCACACTTCTCAACAACTTTTTCACGGATTAATTCCAACTTCGGAAGCCCAGCGATAACTCGGTTCCCACCAACATGATTCTCAAATATATCCCAACAGTCATCGTACGATAGAAGATTCAAATGGTAAGTTTCGCCATTTCCAACCGTTAAAGCAACATCTTTGTTACGTGTGGTCAATACAATCCTACTCCCCCGTTCACCACCCATAAAGGGAGATTTCAGAACTTGCCACAGCCCATAATCAATCGACCAGACATCATCCAAGACCAGCAAATATTTTCGTCTAGAAATTGCTCTGCTCAGTTGTAGCTGCACCGCGTTTAAATCACTGAGATCACAGGAATTACAGGTGACAGACTCCAGAATTGTCTTTGAGATTCTCAGAACATCAAAATCATGGGAGACGCAAACCCATGAGTGTAGATGGAAGTTCTGCGTTGACACTTCATTGTAGAGTTTTTGAGCAAGAGTTGTCTTTCCAATGCCGCCCATTCCCCAGATGGATATAACACGAACGTCTGCATCACCGGCTTCATCGGTTAATAACATGTCAAGAATTTTGGCTTCATCATCATCTCTTCCAATAACAGCAGCTTCAGTTAGCACACATGTACTTGGTGGTCTTTGCCAATCACGAGTTAAAGAGCTTCCAGCAATCTCTTTCAATCCAAGATCAGTTTTTTCATCACAGAGATCTTCCAAACGGCCAGTGATTTTTTGTATCTTGGACTTCATATTGAGCTTGGACATGAGAGCACTTGGAGTCCAAGATGAGAGATGGTCAGAAACAATTCTCCTCGGTTGTTCCGTCACCAACTTCCGCTCCAAAACAAAGGCAAACTCATCCAATACATCATCCGCATCGTAAGCCAAGTGTCGGAGATCATCCAACCATGATTTCACATACACGTTCTTCACTTGCTTCTTTTCAGCATCATCAAGCACTCCCTGAATCGTCAACAATTGCTTCTTTAACTGCTTCAGCTCTGAACTTATCCACTCTTCACATGGCTTCAGAGTCGTCAATCTGTCAAACAACACCTCAAGGAAGGCAGATAAAAAGATATCTCCCACAGGCATATTTTCCGAAACGAAGGAACTAACAATGAGAAACAGACTATTACAGAAAACAGAACGATCAAACTAAGCAAGACCCACTGCAGTGCTATAAACTGTGAGTCTAGAATTATTATTCCATCAAACATTTTTATCAAAATCAAAGACTCAGTCACACTCCATTACCACAACTATGGTTATCCCTTTAACCATGGTTAACTGATCATAGTAAATATTTCCCTTTTTTTTTTTTTTTAAATTATTTAATTTGGTGTCCACTGGTAAAGCCGTGTGGACTCCACCACGATAGAATATGAGACCACCTTTTAACGTTTTCTTTGGAGCGTCTTTTGATATGTGTTTCTTCTGTCCGGGACCAGCTGGCCTCGGTAAATTGACTTTTCTCATCTGGCCCAAAGGCCCGCGTAAATGGCTCTGTAATTTGCTTTCCTTTTTATCTGAAAATTGAATGTTTCTGTTACTTATGTTTGGTAAAAAAATGATTGATGAGTTCTTGAGGTTGAAATCCTTCTAGATCTAGGAACTTATCTGATACGAATCCAGTCCCTTTGAGAATAGGCCTCAGATTTTGAAAAACAATTGCTTATATAGACCACAAAAAAATTGTTATATATATATATATATCAAATATATCCTCATATTTTAAAAAAATAAGAATTATTATACATATATCTATATCCACAAAAAATTTACTATTAATATATATATTCCATACTCATATTATATTATAAATTTAAAATTCTCTTTATGACTCTACCTGCTTTTTATGATTTTATCTCCCAAAGTCTTTACTTTCTCAATCAGGCTATTCGCTCTTAAAATTTTTGAAAACTGAAATTATCGAAGCTTTCACTATTCAAAGTACCACAACTACCTCTATTTTTTGTTTTATCAGTTTTAGGTATGTATATTACTCATTTTAATTTAGTTTATTTTAGGGTTAAATCATGCTTGTTTTTTAAAAGTTTTTTTATTCTAATTTGATGGAAAAAAGCATGGATCTTATGAGTTTGTTTTGTGTTTTATGTTTAAGAATGTTCCTCATTTCCCAAATTAAACCTTAACTATATTTTACTGGACGTTATTCTTTACCCTGCACCCACCACTTTCCTATATTTCAAAGGTCATTGTTTAGCTGCTCAAAATTATTAAAGAAATTTGAGTTAGTATCTATGTTTATACCAAGAAAATTCCCTTTTTTTTTTTTAAATTCATTCGTATCAATACAACGTTAACTTGATTTAAGTTTTGGTTGACTTTAGCTTAGGTTAGGTTAATTAAAATCTTGAAAATTTATATTATAATCTTTGGAAGCCAATATAAAAAAAAATTAAAAGAAAAAAAGAGGAGAAAAAAGAAATTTGTGTGAAATATTTTTTGTGGATTGTGATTATCGTAAACTTTTTTGATTATATTGGATTTAAGTAAATCGTTAGATTTCATGATTTTGTACTTTCTTCACGTTGAAGAGGTTTTTCCATGTAACAATTTTCTTATGTTTTTTTATAAATTGCATGTTATTTTCAACACATTTGCTCAATGTTTTACTTCTCATAGATTTATTCAAGTAAGAAAGTTGCATTCTTTCCTTTCAGGTTCTTGCTATTGTATTATTTATTTTACTTAAGGTTTGATGATTTTTTAAACGTACCCCCTCGGAGAAAAAAAAAAATCTTGGGTCTGCCAGTGTCTGGTCGTCAACTTCAGGTCTTAAAGGATTAATTACGGTGCAAATAAGCTTGCTCGAGCACCTAAGATTAAAAAAAAAATATTTTGAATATTCCAGGATAATGATTAATGAATATGTTTATGGTTTAATGCACACACTGAAACCATCTCATAGAGATAAAGAGCTAAAATATTTTTTATTTCCACTTTTCTAATGCTCTTCTTGTGGTCTCATATCTTGTAATGAGTTAAAAAAAAGAAAAAAAAAAGATACATGAGAGAGCTAACCGGGGCTTCAAAGAAACTCTATGTACAAAAATACAACACTGAAACTTGATTGGTATTACTGTATTAACAAGAAGTCAGTGACACAGGACGAAAATGGGGCTTCAAAATCTTCATCCATGACTGCTCGTTTGTATTAACCTTACCACCAAGGCTTGAAAAAAGGATCAAAAGTACTGCTAATGGTAGGGTCCTCCCATCGCAGCCCGTCCCACCATTGTTGCTCTCCCTTGATGACAATTCCACCTTCCTTTGAGCTTTCAGAATCAAGTGGAAGCGTCTTAAGCTGCGGGCATCCAATTACTTCAATTTCCTTCAACTTCAGGAATGGCAAGGCATTCTCATTGATGCTCTTCAAGTTTTGAAGACCTCGTAATGCAAGAAATTCGAGTTTTTTGAATGGGATACGACCTCGAACCCTCTCTGGAAAATCAACCAATCTGCCCACGCTGATAAGTTCTTCCATTTCAGGGCAATCAGATATCACAATGCGCCTGAGGCTTGTTGCAAGAATAAGCCATGTGAGGTCCTTCAATTTTGAGCAAGCCCTTATTTTTACTTCACAAAGGTTACGGAAACCACAAAATCCTTCCGTGTTTTCTAATCCGTCTTCACAAATAATCTGCAACTCTTCCAAATTTTCACAATCCAAAATATGTAATCTCTTGAGATTCTTCAAATCAGCTAAGAGGACTCTGATGAACCTTGTTTGGGTTAAGTTTTGAAGGCATACAGATTCCAAACAGCTCAGCAACCTGTGGGAGGTCAAAAGTCTTTGGAGAGCAGAAGAACCGTTTAAGCTGATGTCCAAACTATTTAAACGTTGCAAGCAAATCACCTCCCCTACCAAAGATTCCCCATTTTGACTCAGAGCACCGCATTCCAACATTCTCAATACCCGCAACATTAAGAAGTTGGATATCAATGGCTGCGAAATTGTTTGGAGTGCGGGTGTATCCTCCAAAATCAAACACCTTAGTTTTGACAAGGCCCTCAACTCTTCTCGCAGTTCTTTTATACCAGTCCTCGATAGATCAAGATGCTGTAATGAAACCAAAATTGAAATCTCTGGAGGTAGTTCAGTAAGAGAGCGGTTATTTGAAAGCCTTAGAATTGTGAGACAAGACATAAACGTGAAGAAGCCACCATTAATAACCTTTAGATTGTTATCATTAAGAAACAAATCTTCAAGACAATGGGCTGAAGGTCTCTCTGGTAAAATCTCAACTTGATTTTCCATCATTGACACCCCTGTAAGCCCTCCCCATTCTCCAGCCTCAGGTGCTTCAGTTAATCCAGCACCAGTATTAACAAAAACATTTTCCTTCCCTTTGTCATTTTTTATTAGCCACAAAGCCAAATCACGAGTAATACCATTTATTTTCACTCGGTCATCATCTTCTTCTTCCAACAACCCTGCATGGAGAAGAATACCAATTATGTGGTATCCTTTGTTTTGCGCTACATGTTTGTCGTCCAAAAATCTCCGACCAATCCAACAATCTATCAAATCCCTCTTAGAGATTATATGATTTTTTGAAAATAAACTACAATATAAGAAACAAGACTGAATTATCGGGTCTTTAGGCAAGTGATCATAACTTGACCTTAGCACCCGGTACACTTCCTGCATGCCTGAATATTCATGCCCCATTCTCTGAAACTCATTGATAGCATAATCCCATTCTTGAGGTGTCTTCTTGTGAGTCATGGCTTCAGCAACTTTGATAAGTCCCAGTGGCAAACCACCACACTCTTTTGCCATGGTTTCAGCAAGCGAAGGAATTTCTGGATGACTGCCAAGAGCCCAATCTCCAACGGTACTTAGAAATAACTTTAAGGCATTTTCATGTCCCAAGCATTCCACAGGAATCATGTGAGGTTTCATACGGCCACAAACATTCATCAGAAGGCGCGTTGTGAAGAACACCTTCGATACAGCATTTGAATCTGAAAGAGGGACACCTGCTTCGGTCAAATCAACCCACTCCCATATGTCATCTAATAGTAATACGAACTTCTTCGTTTTCAGAATCCTGAGGATATCCTTAGCTTTCTCCAGGGAACTTTTGTTTTTCCATGACTCATCATACAAACGTAGATTCTCCCCAATCTCATCTTGAATGTTTTCAAGATTTTTATTGGTCGCTGATATCCTGATCAAAATAATATCAGCTGACGTCTCACGAATTTTGTTGTAGATCTGATTTAATAAGGCAGTTTTTCCCACTCCCCCCCTGCCATACAGGCCAATAATCTTCACTTGATCTTCTTCATAACATCTCCAAACTTCATCGAAGGTTGATTCTAAACCCACCGTTGGTTCAGAAGGTATTTGATCATCCACCGGATCATCCGGTCTCCGATCAGCCACCACTCTAAATTCTCCTCCTTCTTCCTTCAAACTCTTCACAACTTCCAGCTTTTTAGCTACTCTTTTTCCGAAGCTGAAGCTTGCGTACTTGTAGTTCTTGTAACAAAAGCCTCCAAGACACAGCCTCTCCACTTCTTCAGAACTGTCTGTTATCAGTTCATCAACTTCGGTTAGCGTGTCTGCTACCCTTGTAAGCCACCCTTGCACTTGGCTCAGCCGTTCCCTTTGTGGTTGTTTCTCCTCATTGTCAACTCTTCGAAGCAAATCGTTCTTTACTTCAATCAACCTTTTCAATTCAGCCTTTAAGGAATCAATATTTCTTTTGAGTTCGCGTTTATACTTTAATTTTCTTGAAACATAATTTTTAAAACTAAATAAAGCGGCAAGAATTGTGTCTTCAGCTGGTTGTGGGATTGAATTGCAGCTACCCATAGTGGGAAAGGTTTCTAATATAGAAGAGAGTGACTAGTTACAGGCAACTGAGAGATTCAAAGGAAGAAGAAGGAAGAAGCCCTAGAAAGGAAATAGAGATGAAGAAGCAATAGAGTGATGGAAAAGACATGCTTCTAAGGTCTTGATCAGAGGAAGATTTGACGAGTTGGCGCACGGTGGTGGTGCTACTGCTGGAGAGAGAAAACTCTTTAGAACTACATTTTGTTTAGTAAGGGAGACTTGGGTGAAAATGACCAATTTCTAAGTTGATCATTGTGAGGATTAAGATGCCCTTCTTTTGAAAACTTCTGAGTAATTGTTGAAAGAACATTATTGAAAGTTTGTCAGCTTCCTTTTCTCTTACATTTTTTTTTTTCCATTAAATCAGAACAACTCCATTAATAGATGATAATAAATTCATATTGGTCTTAATATTTTGATCTTTGATCAAGTCAAGCTGACCCAAATCTAAGAATTTTGAAAAACTTGGTAACATTACGTTAATTTCCAGTAACATAGTTAATCTATATTAATCTGATGATCATTCAAGAATGGGGTAGATCACTAATGATGTTTCACCAATGAGTAAACAACATATTCCCACTAGAGGTTTAGTAAAATCCCAAGTTGATACCTCTGATTGCATTAATTCCAGATTCTCACCCTTAAACTAATACTGTTAGTGATCGTTGGAGGTGATTGGAAATGGTGAGTGAGGTTGACAAGTGAATGAATGAGTTTTGTACAGGAGGTTATAAGGAGTCCACCGGTGGTCTTGGAAGTGATTTTGGACATCGGAATCGACAAAAAAAACCAAAAACCATCGGCTTGGACATTACTAATGTGAGCCGTGTTTTGTTAGCATGAGCCCATCTTTTGTTAAAGAAAACATTAATACACTTTAGTGTGATAACATGTATCGTGTTATGGTGAAAAGTAAAAATTTTGTTAAAATAATAAAAATAACATTACTTTAAGAATGAAAATCTAAAATAAATATAATCAAGTGCATCAACATAAGACTTTGCTAAACAATGAGTGGGTATATGTCATTTGCTGTTTTAATCAACAATTTCTCTTTGACTCCTTCCACATGCCATGAACTTGGAATTACATAAAAATACGTGAAAAATACTTTAACTAATCCCTTAAAACTGTGGAACTATCGACTGAATAAGAGCTCTAATGATCATTCCCAAACTTCAACTTTTTTCTTTCTTCACATTTCCATTGTTTTTTTTTTTCCATGTTCAAGACAAAAGGTTCAAACAGACACAAAAAAAAAATAAAAGTATGAGGAAATTTTTACTATAACTTGATGTTAAAATGGTAGCTTTTCACTAAAATTTTATTACCCATATTGAGTCAAGTAAATCTTGTTTAAACTTAGTATAATTATTTTTTTTTTTTTTTAATATGTCCAGATTAGTTTGTACGTATCTCAACAAATCTTTAAGATTCATTAAACATCTTACAAGTCTAATGAATCAAGTAAGTCACAAATATGATAGATGATCACTTTTTAAGACTCGAACACAAGACCTTTGGGTAATCCACCTATATAGTTAAAGTCTTATCATCCGACCACAAGTCAAGTGGTTGTAATTTTAAACCTCTTCCCATCAGATTTACTAATGCAGTTCGTTGCCTAATACTGCTGCCAAGTCACTTTCCAAACAAGTTGAGCGAAATGCGATGGCAATTTCTCTGAAGAAAAGGGGTGGACTTCGTTAATTGAATATGTAAATAAGAAAGAAAGTAAATATGCCGACAAATTGATCTACCTTTCCTTAGATTCCTCTTTCTTAACCAAACCTGCTCAATTTAATACAAATAATGGGGATTCTCTTTAGAAAAGGCGCACCATATTTCTGACTGAATAGATATATAGTTTGAACCTAACTACTTTATCAACTTTGATTCACATATGCTAAACAGAGAGAGGAGATCGACTATGCAACACTTTCTATCTTATTTTTATTTAAATCTGGATTTGCAAAATTTTGTGTTTTAACAAATTCACTTGGGTTTACATTTAAAGTAACAAATCAGAGAATTTTTAACCATACGTAAGATTATTTCACATCTCTGGTGTTAATTAGCAAACCCTAATCATTTGCTTCCTTCACTGTTTTTCTCATTTTAGAATGAGCCGGTTGATATTTCAGTTTTATTTTTATATCTCTTAATTATGTTTTTTTAGGTACCTAAAGTATCCAGGCTCACATTGGAGTCTTCCTAGTCCTCAAGGTCAGAAAATCTCCTACAAGTCTAATTGATTAAAGTAATTGTACAAATATGATAGGTACCTCTCTCATGCAACTCGAACACAAGACCATTGGAGTATAGCTAACCCCGATGGCTAAAGGGTTTGTCATCCGGCCATAAGGGCAGAAGTTATATATCTTCATTCTTGAAGCATCTATGTGGAAGTGGAATATTCAAAAAATTTGCCCCGGATAGGGTATCACTTATAATGGCACACAAATAGAACATTAAGTACCCACTTTCTCATACCCTATACACATCTTTCCAGTTAATGTTATTTTACATTACAACTTAATTTCTACTTTATTATAGATCCCTAAGTTGATCATGAAGTATCCCTTTGAAGCAAATAAACATATAAACAAGATAACCAGCACCGGGTGATTTGATGATAAAAGAGTAAAAGGAGGTTCCATGAGCTTCTGAGTTTGAGTCATCCAAACACTAATAGGGGTGATCACTAAGACTCTTACCCAGCCACCAATTCCAAGGCTTTGAGGGATTAGTTAAGCAATGTGCAAGTTGATCTGAACACCTTCGGTGATTAAAAAAAAAAACATATATACAAGATCCTAATAGAATGAACCATACAAAATCTAAATGTTGTTTTGACAATTTAAGGGTTGCGTTTACATGATATGACTTCTTTTAGACAATTTAAGGGTTGCGTTTACATGATATGACTTCTTTTAAGTAGTAAACTTTACAGAAGTAGAGCATTGTTTGATTAACAAGTGAAAGGCTACATATGAATTGACAGATTATTTGGTTGTGCAATGTAAGAGTGTTTATCATATAGAATTATAAACTAATTTATAATAGAAATGTTAAGAGCACCAAGATACGTCAAAAATTTATCATTAAGGCCTGAATTCTTAATAAATACAGATATATTTGAATACCTATGTTAAGCTGTTAACAAACCAAACCCTTTTGATCTTTTCTCAGCATCTTAATTTTCCTTTCTTCATATGCCAGTCGCTAACATCAACTATAATAAAACAAGAAGCGCACCATTGAAATGTATGGCACTTTCTTTTGTCTTACTGTTTTTATTTTTCTTAATTCAAAACCCTAGGGTAACAGAAATAAATAGGTTCTAACTTTTGAGATCTTGATCGAGTCAAGTTGATCATCCACTTCTAGTTCTAGCATTACCTTTATGAACCCCTTAGATCATGTGATACAATGGTCAATTAGTGGACCATAATTTAAAAGGCGGAAAAATATTATTTCACTCTCGATATTTCAACGATATATTTCTTCTCTGCGCATGCCATGAACTTAGGAAAGTCTTTAATGTTTATCCTAGGATTACGTGTAAAGATAAATGAGAGCAATAAACAATCTTAAAACTTTTGTTTTATCTTAACAACTCTTACTAATAGTCATTCCTGCAAGAAGTTTTTATATTTTAATTCATGGTTAGCAACAAGCCACCTGTTGGAGTTGTCGACTACTTCAGCATTAAAGGGTAACGGAGATGCACCCGGAGGTCCCGTTGCCCATAGACAGTTTTGGGCTTTTCTATGTATAACCGCTGTAGGATTTCTTTTAAGTTATTAATTTCTTTTTGGGTTGGGCTTAGGAATAGGAATCCTTGTAAAACTAGGTTTAATCTCTTAAACCTAGTATATAAACATATTTTTCTCTTATTATGAGTGTGAGAGCAATTTATTCATTGTACGAGAGAGGTGAGGCATATTACAATAATATTGACTCAGCTGGACGTAGTCCATATTGGGTGAACTAGGGTAAATAGCGCGTATAATTTTCTTTGTTTACTGTTTGTTTTGTTTTACTATTATTATTTTGTTCCTGTTGTTGTCTCTATTTCGTTCACCACCAACCTTAGATTTTCATTGTCTGTTGCTCTTAACTTATTCAAAAGCACTGTAGCATAAGGAAATTTCTGGGAAGAAAAGGTGTAGACTCAACTACATGAGGATATTGAGACTAGTCCTTAGGATGCCGATGACTCGAAAATTTTTCTGTTTGGTTCACTATTTAAGGAGTTTTTAAAACAGTATTTTGGAAAAAGTTGAGTTGAGTAGTATTCAGACAAGTTTTTTGTACATTTTTTAATAGTATTTTATGAAAATATTTAGATTATTGTTAATCACCTAGATTTGTTAATTTAATCAAACACCCCCAACAATAAAAGTTTATAAATTGATAAAAATACCCCACCCACTCACATATGCTAGATTCTGACCATCACCATCAAGGTGGCGTACGTAATAACGCACCGCCATCGGATATGGTCATCGATCGTAAAAGGCCAAAAGCCGATCGTCCGCGATCTTTTCGTTTGTCATCAACGGCCAAAAGATTTGGCCGTTAACAGCCAGATTTGGCGACCGTAGATCTAACATTTTTCGGTCAGATCAACGCACTACCAGCCATATCCAGCTGGTAGTGCGTCATTACGGTAGATTTCGGCCACCTTTTGACGGTGGTGGTTGGAATTTGATAAATGTGAATGGATGGAAGTGTTTTTGTCAATTTATAAACTTTTATTGTTGAGGGTGTTTAATTAAATTAACAAACCTAGGAGTTAAAAGTAATTTAAATAATTTGAGTTGAATAAAATAGTATTTTGAAGAGAATTTTGAATATTGAAACAAATGTATATTTGGATAGGATAATGGAATATGATAGAGTAAAAATAATGAACCAAAGGGGTCCAAATTTTTAATAACTTACAATTTTACAAATTCTTATAAACTCTTACATGCAAGAGTAAAATTGAAATCTAGAATCAAAACCAGTACAATATATAGCCATCCTTTTGCCTTAGTTGTTCAGCAAATTCCAAGAATAGGAACTCGTTAGAGTGAATACATCTATGGATTTAATTAGCTTAAATTATTTGGTTCAATCTTTGGCCCATTTGAGAAAGAACTACTGAACCAGCGGATCATTTCAGGCAGGGGCGGATTCAGGCGGCCCACCCTCAATTTTTTTTTAAAATATTAATATATATAATTTATATATTTTGGTCAATTCTAACAAAAATATTAATGGACAAAAATATTAATGTATAATTAATTTTTATTTTGGTCTACTCTAATAGGAATTTCTGGATGCGCCACTGATTTCAGGTTCATTGTTCACTAGTACTCTCATCTTTACCTGAATTTAATCCATCTCTATTTGACATCTCTTCATCCTTCAAGCATCTATTCTACCCAGCTCTCAACTCTTCAACAATTTCAATTTATTTGGAGTTTTTCCTACAGTCTAAACTGTACATTTTCAATGTTCTGACCAAGTTCTTTCGTAGGTTGGGCTTTGTTGAGTTGCTTTCTGCTGAGAATCCACTATTGCACAAGACTATGCTTGGGCCTTATCCTATAACAACCTGAGCTGGATCCAATACCAAAAGTATTGGAAGTGCTCTTCACCGGGAGAATAAGGATTCTAGTGCTTTTATTTAAACTTCACCAACATTTTTTTTTTTTTATATAAAAAGGGTATATAAAGATAATTTTCACTCTTAATTTTTATGATTTCTCTCTCTCTTTCTCTCTCTCTCTTTTTCCGTTTTTTCTTTATTTTTTTCTTTTGGATGATGTCACTTTGTAGCCCTCTTTGTATGAGTCTTTATAAGGATAATATTTTTCTTTTTTTTATGCCCGATAATATTTTTTAAAAATTACCATTAAGACCATAGAACACTGACAATGGACCAAAATAATTAGACAAATATGATAGGTGTCCACCCCACAATTAACCCACAAATTTTTTTTTTTTTAAAGATAATAGCATAAATATGATAGATGTCTACTTCGCAACAAATATGATAGGTGCTTACCCCACAACTCAAATAAAAAACTCCTAGTTATAGCTAATCCCAGTAACCAAAGGGCTTGCCATTGACTATAATAGAAGAGATCATCGGAACTTTTAGTTATCTCATATATTATAAAACTGAATTTCTCAATGCTTGAAATTCTTTGTTTGGAAATTATGTTTTCGCGATTAAAAATTCTTTGAACGAATGAAGACCGAATCAAATAATAAGAAATAATAATAGATATTTGCATTAACCGTTCTTGCTGAGGGTTTGCTTTAAAAAATTTATTTTAATCTTGTTTTAACTTGTAAGTTAAATAATGATTGAATAATACTTTGCGTACTAACGGATTTTACTAACCAGTGTGCTAACCTTTGTTAAAATCACATATAGTATCCGTACTATGCGTATAATACTCATACTATACTTTAAGTTAGTACATTGGTTAATAAAATCTGTTACTACGCATAACATTACCTATAATGATTAAGCTGTTGTGTATGTTAATTATATGATTATATTTGGGCTTAAGCCCACTGTATAGTCTAAGTTTTCTAGTTGGGTCTCCTTGTTAGAAGGTTTTGTAACACATCATCAAGTTGGTGAGATTATTATTCTTATTGAACACTATATATGAAGGCTCTTTTCACCAAAATAACTTCTAATCTTCCCGGAAACATGACATTAAAAATAACCCAGGAGAAAAAATATTCTGCACCTTCTGCTGTGAGCATCTTGTTAAGGAATCAATAAGTCATCCTTGATAAGTGAAAATTACCCGACGAGGCCACTGTAAGTTAAACATGTAACAAGTTGGTCACTTGAGAAGGCAATGGGGGTAGGCCGGCCAAGACTGGGTACCCCTTGGCTTGGGCTCAAGCCTGTCCCCATGACAAAAGCCCAATCCCAGCTTGGGCCGGTCACGAGGATGATAGATAAAGCCTAAACCCAATTCGACAGGTTTTTTGTAATCTCAGTCTTGGCTCAAGCTCGCCATTTTTATAATGTGAATTTTTAAATATTAATAAATTTCAATTATATATATATATATATATATATATATATATATATATATATATATATAGGATAATTATGTAATTAGATATATAGTATAAGGGTAATTTAGTAAAATTAATAGTAAAATTGTCTGGCCGGGCCGGGACTGAAGACATACCCATGCCCAGCCCGTACCCAAGGGTAGGTCTTAAAATTAGTCTCAGGCCCAAGCCCAAGCCCGCTAACATAGGGTAAAGCTAGGCCTTTTGGAGTCGGGCCGGATACCCAGAAATACCAGGCCTATTGCCATCTCTATTGGTCACCTTATGAACTTAAGACAGAGAACTAAATAACAAAGACTGGATAATGTAGAAAAAAAATTATATGGTTCAGTAGCTACAGAAATTGACAAACCTGAGATGAACAGTACAAGGTCGAAATGTGGTAAATCTCTGAATTTTACTCTCGTAGCTTTCTATTCTGGGTTGTAGATGTACTTGTGATCTATCTTCACTTCAGGAATGTGAGCTATCTTGGACCACTCTTCTCCTTTATCTCTTTTGCACCGTTTTTTTAGCTGATGACAATTTATAATATACAATTGCAAAAGTGAGGATGGCAAGCCCACCTCCGGAAACCATTTGAGCTTGGGGCAGCTCTTAAGCCACAAAATTTCAAGTGAAGTGAGGTTCTGAAAACCGTTTGGAGATAGCTGTTGCAAGTCTGAGACGTTCTCAATTTTTAGCGAAGTTAGAGAGGCAGGCAACATCATTCCCATCTCTTCTTCTGGAAAAGACATTACTTCTGAGCATTTAACTATGCGGAGTTCTCTAAGAGATGTGAGCTTGTGCAACCCCCACTGAACTAATGGCTTATAGATATTAACACCTTCAATTGTAAGTGATGTGAGGTTGGCGGAAAAACCTTTCTCCGGAGAAAGTATGAGACTCTGGCAGTTGCGAATTCCAAGAGAGCTGAGCCAGTGCATATTATCAGGCAGAGCTAACAGTTGATCGCATCTGCGGAGTGCAACGGTTAGACTGGTGCTGGGAAAGCCTCCATTTGGGAATGAAAGAATATTCGGACAATACCCTATAGAAATCTGCTGAAGGCGACTTAGATTGTGTAGGCCGTCGGGTATAAATTTAATATAGCAACTGCGGATTGCAATGTCTCGGAGAGATGTGTTATTGTGAAAGCTCTCCGCTATTGACTCCAACTGTGAACAATTCCTGATCCGGAGTACTTCAAGTGACTCAGGTAACTGACCATTCAGCGATAAGGTTCTGAGCTTCGGACAGGTACTGATCTTCAGGACTTTCACTGCAGGTAACTGGCCTTTTGATGATAAACAAGTAAGAGATGGACAGTTGCCGATGGACAAGCTCTCAAGAAGAGATGTGCTAGTGTTGTTGATCTTCTCCTTGTACATCAATGAAGAAGAAGAGGAAGAAGAAGCAGAAATATCCTCTTTATCATCCAACAACAGCTCCAATTTCTCGCAACTTCCAATATGAAGTTCTTTCAAAGACGAAGGTGGCTGGCCTCTTACAAAGGATGTCAGGCCATTGCAATTTCTAATCTCAAGTTTCCTGAGAATAGGAAGAAAACAAGCATCTGGGAAATAAACAAGACTCGAGCAATTCTGAATACACAACACTCGGATGGAGGTGAAGCTATGCAGCCCTGCAGCTAGAGACTTCTCCAGACAAATCTGATTCATCCAAAAATGTACAAGCTCTTCAGAATAAATATTTAAATGTTCTACTTTTTGGAAACTTTGTGTTAACCAATTTCCAGTCTCTGAAATATTTGAAAAAGCCATAGACTTCAGAGATTTGGAGGCAGCTAAACCACCCCAAAACATGCCTTTGCATCCTGCAATTTCCAGGTCACAGAGCATTGGAAAACTAGAAAATGAAACCATCAACTGTGCACATTCACGAATCACAAGTTTTGTCAAGGATGGAAGATGCTCTGGTATTCTCCCACAAAGCTTAGGACAGTTAAAAATGAAAAGCTCGCGAAGGCGTGAGAACACTTCAACACGTTCATTTTCTTCGATCACATTCCAATGCTCCCATTCTTGCAAATTCTCAAGTCTAAGAGTCTCCAATGTTGTGAAAGGCTTTGAGCAACGATTCCCATAAATCTCAGAACTTATACTTTTTAATCCCCTCATCCCTCGAATTGTGAGGTATTTGAGTGAATTTAAAAGTCCAATCGAAGGCAAGGATGTGCATTTCTCACAATTATCCAATCTTAAGAGAACCATGTTGGAGAATGATGGATCTCCTATCCAAGATGGAAATTTTATGCCACAATAGCGTTTGATTGTGAGCTCCTTTAGATTTCTGTTAGGCTGTAGTATGTCAAGTAAATTTTCTTCCATTGCCTTGTTTCGCAAGTCATCGAATTGAGACCCCCATTCTAGTGTCAACACCTTAAGATCTTTCTTATCAACTAAAATGGCTTCTTTTGAATTCTGTAAATCAGTTGCATTCTCTATTCTGGAGATGCAGAGTTCTCCACGAAGAAACGTTAAGTTCTTCAAGTCCTTCAACTACTCCCAACACCTTTGCCCACAAAAAAATCAGTTAGTGTCCGGAGATATTTCAACTGTTTCATTCCAATTGGCATCTCTGCCAATAAGTTTGCACCTCTAATATCAAGGTGACGTAGATTGATCAAATTCCCCATATTAGAAGGCAACTTCTTAAGATAGAAATAATCTCTTAAAATCAGCATTTGCAAATTAAGCAGTGAACAAATCGACTCAGGCAAACTTCTGATATAAGTATTGCAAAGGTTGAGATATCTTAAAAGCTTCAAACTCCCAATAGAATCAGGTAATGCAGGGATGTAATAATGCATTAAAGATAACACCCTTAATTTTTTGAACTTTGGCAATAGGTCAAAAAGAATTGTATGGGATATGAAACGAGGACGACTATGTAGTGATATTGGAAGGAATGTCCTCATATTTTTAACTTTCTTGAAAACTTCAAATTTATCTTTGCTATCACCTAGAAAAGCACAAGTATAAGAAGAGTATCGAGCATTTTCATATCTTTGCAATTGTATGTTGGACTTTGTTTCATTCTCCAATCTAAAACATGATTCTCCGGAAGCCCATTGAGCCAGATCATTGACAAGATCGTGCATTATGTATTTAGAACTATTACTACTTGATTGTTTAAAAATTGACCTTGATAAGAGGTCCCAAAAGTACTCACCTCCCAGATCTTCTGATTGTTTATCGTTATCAGATTGTTGAATGAAACCTTCTGCCATC
The DNA here is from genome assembly GCA_026225825.1 of Pistacia integerrima. Taxonomy (NCBI): domain Eukaryota; kingdom Viridiplantae; phylum Streptophyta; class Magnoliopsida; order Sapindales; family Anacardiaceae; genus Pistacia; species Pistacia integerrima. The sequence continues at coordinate 1,402,830 of CM047738.1, read as the reverse complement.
CACAAAAGTATGAGCTCTTTCTCTTCAAATTCATAATCTTTTGGGAAGATCGCACAATAAGCGAAACATCTTTTTAGATGTGAAGGAAGATGATTGTAGCTTAACTTCAACACTGCAGGAATCTCACTTTCATCTGCTAAGTTCCATATTTTGTTGTTCAATATATCTTCCCACTCATCCAATCTTTACGTTCCACCAAGAGCCCTTGCTGCCAGGGGCAAACCTTTGCATTTCTCAACCACTTTCTCGCGCATTAATTCTAAACTTCCATACATCTCAGTATCTCTACTCTCAAAAGCATGTCTTTTGAACAAGGTCCAACAATCATCATCTGATAGAAGCTTCAAGTTATAATATTCTACTGGTCCCATTGTTAACGCGACTTCTACATTACGAGTGGTCACAATTATCTTACTTCCTGGTGCTCCAGCCATAAAAGGAGACTTCAAAGCTTGCCACAATTCATAACTCTTGCTCCAAACATCATCTAAAACAAGCAAGAATTTTCTTCCAACCAGTATATTGTACAGTTGAATCTGCACCTGATTTAAATCCTTTAGATCACAAGGAGAAAGGGTGACTGACTCAAGAATCGCCTTAGAGATTCTTAAAACATCGAAATCGTCAGAGACACAAACCCATGCTTTTGGGTCAAAATCTTCTACTGCCCTGTCATTATACACCTCCTGCGCCAGCGTCGTTTTGCCAACGCCTCCCATCCCGACAATGGATATAACATGAAAGTTGGCATCAGTTGGCTCCATTCTCAACAACATTTCAAGTACATTCTTTTTATCTTCATCTCTCCCATACATAACAGGTTCATTCACCAAACATGTACTAGGAGTTCTCTGCCTAACAGCAGACCTTGATCTTCCTCCAGCAATCTTCTCCAATCCAAGTTCTATCCTTTGCTTGCAAATTTCTTCCAAGCAGCTACTAATATCTTTTATCTTGGATCTCATACTAAGATCAAACTTTACAGCGCTGGGGTTCACACAAGAGAAACAAGCTGGGACGAGGCTCCGAACCTTGCTAGTGCTGGATTGATCACGTTCTGCCATCAATTTGCGGCTTGAAGCTTCGGTTGCAAACTCATCCAGAATATCCTCAACATCATACGCCAAGTCTCGGAGATCATCCAGCCACATTTTCACAGCTCTGTCAGTCAGTTGCTTCTCCTCCGCATCCACGAGCACTGCCTCAATCATCTTCAACGTCTTCTCCCACCTTTTCAGCTTGGAACGCACACCCTCTTGACTTGCAAACTGCAGCAACTCACGGGAGGCCAATCGGTCGAACAACACTTGAAGAAACGCAGAAAGAAAGAGCTCTGCCAGAGCCATGATTTTCCCAGAAAACACAAGAATAAAAGCTAACAAAAGCTAGTAGTTTTTGGTTCTATGGATACTTGAAAATTTTCAGAATGGCTTCAAATCAACTTGATGAAATGATAAATAGTATAGTATAACTAAAAAGTCAAAACGGCATGGATTTCACCATAAGACAAAACGGTGTGAAATTGACCTTATGTTAAAAGCTAGGAAAAACACAAACCAATTAGGATTTTTCTCCTCTATAATCAACTAGGCCTGGACAGATGAACTAGGAATAGAATTAGGATTCTAACAGTAACTATTTATGATGCTTATGAATAATGTTATACATGTGATGCATGTTTTGAACAGACGGGCAGTTCAAACATCTACCAACAACAGCTTTACAGCCCTTCCTATCCAGGACACAACTAGAAAGAGAATTCCCACAAATCTGCCAACCATCTCCAAGATTAATATATTTTGGATTATCTTTTTTCTGCAAATTTACAATTTTTTGACAAGTAAAACAGATAAGAGTCCCATTAGAAAAATGAGATTTACAAAATGGTCGATCCCAAAAATTTCGGGCCATTGGTGCTTCCTGCAAAATGTATCAACTTAAATTATAATATGATAAATATACTAAAAATACTTAACAATTTACCACATACATCATAATGGTCAATATTAGCGGCCCTGGATGAGTGCAAGGAGAATTAAAAAAAGTAAGAGACAGTTCTAAAGTGATATAGTTTCTCAAACAAATGGATGGAATGTTCTATGGTGAAAGATTGGGGGGGAATATGTAATTCAGCCCATTATCTGGGCTGAATCGTACTTCCTGAGCAGGGCCCATTTGGTCACGAAAGCCCATTAACTTTTCCTCGTTATTTTCTCCCTTAATCTCTCTGTTTCTAGACTCCTCAAAACAGAAGAGAGCAGAAGCCATGGCTTCTTCTTCAATCTCTTCCTCCCTACGTTTATTCACTACCAAATCGATTCTCACACCAAAACCCCGGAAAAACCTCTCTCTCTTTTACAAACCCCTCACTTTTACAAACATATCACTTTCTCCCTCGCTCGTCTGCCGCTCTTCTGCCTCCTCCTCTCTTCAGCCCCTCGAACAGCTCCCTCCAAAGCTCCAGGACATCATCAAGCTCTTCCAGTCCGTGCAGGAACCCAAAGCAAAGTACGAGCAACTCTTGTTTTACGGAAAGAATCTCAAACCGCTTGATACCCAGTTCAAAACGAGGGAAAATAAAGTGGAAGGTTGTGTGTCTCAGGTCTGGGTTAGAGCTTACTTTGACGAGCAGAAGAATGTTGTGTTTGAAGCTGATTCTGACTCTGTCTTGACCAAAGGGTTGGCGGCTTTGCTCGTTCAAGGCTTGTCTCATCGACCCGTAGAGGAAATTGTTAAGGTTTCTCCGGATTTTGTTGTGCTTCTTGGTTTGCAACAGAGTTTAACTCCTTCTAGGAATAATGGGTTCTTGAATATGTTGAAGTTGATGCAAAAGAAGGCGCTCGAACTGTTTTTAGAGGCTGAGAAGGCCAAAGGGTCGGTTCAGGGTTCCAATTCAGGGGCGGAAATTGAGAGTAGTGGTAAAGATTCAATTTTGATTGATGATAATGGTAAAATTTCAAATTTGGAGGGGACTTTGGAGTCAAGTGTTGAAATGAATGAGAAATTGGAGGAGTTGGGGAGTAGAGGAATGAGAATTAGGGAGAAATTGGAGAAGGAGCTGAGGCCTGTTGAGTTAGAAGTGGAAGATATTTCATATCAGCATGCTGGGCATGCTGGTGTGAAAGGGAGTGATGGAGAGACACATTTTAATGTGAAGGTTGTGTCTGAGGAATTTGAAGGGAAGAGCTTGGTGAAGAGGCATAGATTAATATATGGTTTGTTGCAAGATGAGTTGCAGAGTGGGCTGCACGCATTGTCGATAGTGGCAAAAATTCCATCTGAAGTTGAGGGGAGATGAATTGGTTGTAAAAGTAAAGATTATAGGTTCATTTCTATGTTTTGCTTTGATTCATTTGAAACAATGGGTTATTAAAAATAAAAGGTTTATGTATTGATGAGTTATATGAAATGAATAGACTCCACCTATGTGGTTGTTTTTGCTAAGACTTGGCCAATTTTTTTTTATTGACCTGTGATGTGCTCAATCAGGTATGTGTTGGATAGTTAAGTTGAGCTTATTTTGCTTGGTATGTGCACTTATAATGCTTTAAACTACAGACTTTAGTGTAGTTTTTCTGTGCTGTTGATTCAGACTGTGAGGGTTTGGGGCTGCTTCTTATTGTATATAATAGGATGTTTTTAAATAATTTCTTTGGTTCTCTGAGACTAGAAGTCGGTAATAAATGATTGTGGTAAGCTTAAGGTGGTTGGAAAGTCTCCAAGTTTCATCTGATGCAGGATCTAAATATATAACTTCAAAAAATTTCTTGATAATGCACTAAAAGCAGATTGGATTAACTATATATTCTTGGTAATGTGAAGGTTCAGCTATGAGATCCAGTGCTTGTTTTCGTTTGCTACTTACTCACAATTTAAACTGATATGGTTGGCCAGTGTCATCATACAAATGTTGGTTGGAGTCAAGGAATCTTTTACTTTTTATTTCTTACTTTTTCATTTGCTCTATTACAAACAACTGTGTTGGACTAAAATTCTGCAGAAATGTGGAATCAGAAGAAAGGAGAGCGGGTGATTGGAGAAGTCTTAAACTGCTAAACTTTCTGTGTAGTCATTTTGAAGCTTGCTTTGAGTGCACATATGTATCAATTGTATGGCTAGAAAGAAACATGACGTTGAACCACTAACACTTTAAATGATGCAGATCATATCTTCCAGTCAACTTCAACAGGCATCAAGCATATAATCATGGCCTTTTTGTTGGGGTCATGAAATCATTTGTCTTTAATACTACTCAGGTATCTTTGTGGTTAAGTATTTGTCTGTTCATGTACTGAGTTTTCTTAGTGGCAGTCATTGTTTTGTTCTTTTAGCTTTTGTAAGGGGTTAGGCTCCTGCTTTATTTGGTTTTTCTGAATAAATAAATTCATTTATCCAGGCACAAAAGATAAAGAGCTTCCCACTTTTGATCCCCCCCAGATTCTCTTACTGTATCTTTCTGCAATTATAGATAGCTGCTTTAGCTGCTCAAAGATTTCAAATATATACTGCTGAGGCAATGAAGACTTCGAAATTGAGAGAATTGATATCTTTTTGGGCCCATTAAAAATTGGATTCTAACATGGTTCTGCTGTTTTTTAAAGCTGACAACTTACTATTGAAAATTCTCAAGAGTGATAAAGATAATTACTGTATCTATAGTCTGTATTCTGAGTTTGCGCTTGTTGAATATGAAAAACACTCCCAGGGATTAGTTTGTTAGAACTGAAAATAATTCTTTTGTACGTATAGAGCTTATCAGAATGTCCTTTACATCAGAATTGCTTTAGTCGCCTCTTAGATCTAATATCTGACATAAAATGGTGAAATACAACAGTGTCAACACATGTTTCTGCATTTTCATCTCTTTGTTCTGCAGTTGTGAGCAACTAGAACGCCAGTTGGTGGACCTGTCATCTCTATCTGGCATCGGCTATGCAACCAGTAAGAATAATGAAAAGCACCAAATCTTGCTTTCACCTTAAAACTTGCTCTTATGTTATACTTAATCCGGTTACTCTGCACCTGCTTCCGAAGTTCCACACCAAAATTTTGTGGTATGTAGACCAAGCTTGATATCATGTGAACCGATGCTAACCTTTGTTCCCCAGGTTGCTGACTGAAAGGCTGCATAACCTGAGTCGAGATCAGCTTGTCAAAGAAGTAAAGCTCTATTTCCAGGTACTGAAATCTCACACCAATTTTCCGATTTGGGTTGGAAAAATTTGCCAGGAAGGTTAAGTCGCCGTTGAAATACTCTGGCGAGTCAAAGTAGATGGTGCTGAGAGTAGCACTGGGAGTGTCAAACACAGGGCTTCTTGGTTTAACGACCAAGAAGATGATCAGAGTTGTGATTCCAAAGAAGATGAGAAGAAGACTAAATATGAGGCAAAAAGCTGCACCAAACCATATAAATAGGTTGGTGCGGCGGTGGCGAGGGTGATGGAGTATTGGTGCCTTGGTTGATCTTATGATGTCAGGATTTTGTGCAGCTAATGTTGGACTATGTTGTTTTGTTATAGATGGCTTTGAGATGACAATTTGTTTAAGAGGAGCTTGAGTGGTCTGCTTTGCGGGTGGTGGTGTAAGTTGTGTTGGTGGTGAAAGGGGTGGAGGAGGTGGAGGCGGCGTAAGTGATGATGGCGGTGAAAGGGGTGGAGGAAGTGGAGGTTGGAAGGGAATTCATTTTGAGACTGAAGTGCTTTGGAGAAGCTTTGGAGAAAACAACTTGTGAGTTAAGTAATGAGAAAGAAGGTGGAGAGTAAGTAGGTGGTTTGTTTAAATAAATATATTAGTGGACTAAAGAAAGTGATATGAAAAAAGAAGCTTTTGATTGAGGGGCAGTAGGACCAATGTGTTGTTTTTGAGAGTTGCAAAAGGAAATGCAGGTGGATCTAAAGTTGGGCAGATTACAGATGTTAGTTTGAATTTGCTTTTTGGCTTTTGAAATTGTAGAAGTTGCTTAATTATGTACATATGCTCCTGCAAAAGTCCTGAAGTGCTTATTGCTGGAGTTACGAATATGGTTTGTGTTAAATAGCTTATATAAAGAGAAAATTTTACTTACTGAGACCATAAATGAAGTTATCAAGGGCTTATCAATTAAATTTAAAGAAAATATTTATAAAAAACATAATTCCAGAATGTTAGCTTATAGTGGAGGAAGAAAGCCTTGTTCAAAGCCCAAAATTCAATACACAAAGTAACACATGAGCCCAATATAAACAGCCTAAGTATAGCTTGCTCCAGCCCACAAGAACATAATTCTTTGGATGGTAACATTCCTTTAAACCGCCGTCATATGGGTACTTGTTCTGAACCCCCTGCCATTAGTGACTTCTCATTAATTTTAACAGAATTAAGAGTAAGAGAGTAAATGAGCTGGTGATTGCCGTTCAGGGTTGGGGCTGGGGTTGCTGGGCATGAATGGTGAGGTTTTTAAAGTCATTTACCTTCATACAGTAAAAATTAATGAAAAGTCTGATGGCAGGGGTTCATATTCAATACCCATATTACTGGGGGGTATATGTGATTTTGGTAAACCTCGAGGTGTTTAAATAATATCCCTTCTTTTGACAAATGATTGTATAGTTGACAATATAATTGAGCATAATACGACCAATGTACAACTTATAAGTTGTCCCATTACATCCTTTCAAAATGTGAGGATTACTGGTAGCCATTGTTGCTGTAGGTGGTCTTCTCTCAAACAAGAACAAGGTTGCCTAGGAATGAAAAATTTCATGAATAGTGTGGACTCAAAGTCAGAAGTGCACAGCACAGTTTCATTTGAAAGTTATAATGATCAACCTCACCATCTCAAGTCATGTTTCTTGTATTTTGTTTTGTTTCCAGCCAGCCACTTTACTAGTTATTGGACACTAATTTGCAAATGGATAGCTGAGGGCTTTGTTCCATACTCTAAACGCCACCCATTTGAACACATTGCAGAGAATTCTTGGACAATCTAATTAGCAGAAGCTAGGATCATTGGAGCCAATGTGTAATATATATTTGATTTGGTTTTCGTTGTGTCAATGTATTATTTTTTCAGGTAATGCTATTCCAGCTACAGCATTGGTTGCAGGTGTTCATCAACTTCCTTGTGTAATATAAATTTATGATACTGCATTGATATAACTGAAATTTATCTACTGGCTTGACAAAACTTCTGTCCTGTAAAGCTTTCCTTTTCTTATTTATCCTATGAATAATATAAACGTTTCATTTCTTAAAATTAAACTGATAGCACTGTATTCTTGAAATGACTGTCATGAACAGATGAAGTATCTACAGTCGTGAGAATAAACTGATAAGTCATCTTCCGAATTCATCAATAAAAACTGCAATGGCCAGTTCTTGTCATGGTGGTGAAGTACCGCTTGCTATTAGAATGTAATATCGATTGTAATATTTGCTAGCTAATTTGTCAATGTTTTACTTGTTACATTGTCCAGGTAATTTGTAGTATGATGGGATCTGGTATCAATACACAGTTAACATTTGAATTCACTTGTAATATGAACGGAGAGTGTCTTGTTTCTAACGTCATAGTTGTATCCATTATGTTGTTCAAGAATCAAGAGATATTGAATTCTTTTCTTTCTCTTGGGTTTCTATAGCACTTCTATTTTACTCAATCCGCGTAGAGAACTTTTAATTTGTATATAAAACTCACATAATGTTCTCCAAAGTAATTGAAATGAAAGAGGGAGCATCAGGCAAGGCACAAAACAAGAACTCAAAATTAAGATAGTGTTTGGTTGGCAATTAAACAAAGCATAGATACTTTACTTCAAATTGCCAAAAGATGAATAAAGAAAAATTCTTTTCGCTTCCAAGTTCCAACCAATTCCCACCTTTTGAAAACTAGTATGTAAAGGCCAACGTAAGTCCCCTCCTGCTTGATGTTGCTTATACAACTTGGCTTCTTGTCTCAACTACAATTCTGAACTATTCAATATTTCTAAAGTTAAAACAGTTGATACCTTGAATTTGGTTTGGTGGCTCAGAAAATTTTGAAGGTGCCAGTTTTCTGTTGTTTTTGCAATTTTTTTTTTTTTAGTTATATTTCTTTTATTCTGACAATGTGATTAAGTTTTAACTTTCCTTTTTTTTTTTTTTTTTTAAATATTTATTGAAGGCTTCTGTAAACAAAGAAGATCCAGGTGCTATTTCTTAGATCACATTCAAATATCATCCAATAACAAGGTAATCATATAAACTTTGCTTCTTTAGTGGTTATAATTTATGCTTATTTATCACCGCAAGAAATATGAATTTCATATCAAAATCATTGTAGTTATTGAATGCATTCTATTATAAGTATTGTAGAAATAGATTAGCTAGAAATTAATTTTGGTTGGATTAGATTTTTAATTCTGTTTTTAGTTTAGGACATAGGGATATATGCTTTGTTAAAATTGTATTGAGGAAGCCAACCTTGATGATACGAAAAAAAAGCATATATTGATAGAAAAAAATTTAAATAAATTTAATAAATCATATTGTGCTTTCCCCATTAATACATATATTATGAATTAAAACAAAAAAAGCACAAAAAATAATAATAATAATAATTTAAAAAAAAAAAAAAAAAACTAGCAAAGCAGAAATTTTAGAAACTTTTGATATCAATGCAGTGAGCATCAAGAAAAAGGTGAGATATGGCAGAGGGTGCAGTGAACTCTGTAATACAAATCTTGAGTTCTTTGCTTGTCCAAGAAATCAAGTTATTGGGAAATGCAAAACAAGGAGTTGAAGACATCAAATGTGAACTGGAGAGCATCAGATCTTTACTCAAGGATGCTGATACAAGAGCTGCACAAGAAGCAGAAACAGGGGGCAACGAAGGTGTCAAAACTTGGGTGAAACAATTGAGGGAACAAGCTTTCCGGATTGAAGATGCCATCGATGAGTACACAATGAAGGCGGTGAGACTTCCTCATGGCAGAGGTTTCGTTGCTTATATTCATAAAGCGTGCTACTTCATAAAGATTCTAAAGCTTCGACATGGAATCGCCACTGAGATTAAAGATATCAAACTCTCACTTGTCGAAATACAACGAAGAGGAGCAATCTACAACTTCAGGTACATTGATCAAGGGTCAGACAGTGGAGGGAGAAATGTTATCCCTCATGACTCTAGAGTTGATTCTTTTTTCATTGAAGAAGCTGAAGTTGTAGGTATTGAATCTACCAAAGAAAAAATGATTTCTTTATTGGTGGAAGGAACATCCAATATTCGCTCAGTGATTGCAGTGGTGGGCGAAGGAGGACTAGGCAAAACCACTCTTGCCGGGAAAGTTTATGACAACGATGTGGTGAAGAAGCATTTTGATTGCCAAGCTTGGATCACAGTTGGTAAAGAATACTTGAAGAAAGATTTAATACGGACAATTATACAAGAACTTTATCGTTCAACAAGGTCCACTCTAATGGAGGCAGACAAAATGGAAGAGAAGAATTTGATCACGATATTGAGAGAGCATTTAAAGGACAAGTGTTACATGATTGTGTTCGACGACGTGTGGAAAATTGAATTTTGGAGAGATGTAGAGCATGCTTTACTTGATAACAAAAAAAACAGTAGAGTAATGCTAACGACACGGAATAATGCAGTTGCTGAATTCGTGCCGTTCTCAATAGTTTATATTCACAAGCTTGAACCCTTGTCTTCAACAGTGGGATGGAAACTTTTTTGTAGAAAGGCATTTGGCTCTGATGACTCTTGTCCTCCAAACTTGACAGAATTATCTGAGCATATCATTGGAAAATGTGGAGGTCTACCCCTAGCAATTGTTGCGATAGGTGGGCTTCTCTCCAGAAAAAACAAGATTGCTTCTGAATGGAGAAATATACTTGATGCTCTGGGCTCAAAATTAAGCAATGATTTGCATCTTAAATATTGCAACAAAGTTTTGTCTGAAGGTTATTATGATCTCCCTCACCATCTAAAGTCATGTCTCTTATACTTTGGTGTGTTTCCAGAAGGCTACGAAATTAGATTTGGGAGATTAATTCGCCTCTGGATAGCTGAAGGCTTTGTCCAATGCAACAACCACCTGACATCTGAGGTTGTTGCCGAAGAATACTTGAAAGAACTTATTGATAGAAGCTTGGTTCAAGTTTCAAAGAGAAAAGCTTCTGGACGAGCTAAAAGTTGTAGAGTTCATGATTTGATGTACGAGACCATTCGTAGAAATATGAAGGAATGTTATTTTTGTCATTTCTTTGATGAAAAAGACTTGAGTCACTTTAGTAATCCTCGGCGTATTTCAATACAAAAATGCACTAATGGTGTTTTAGAAAGCATTAAAAATTCAAAGATCCGATCCATTTGTCTTTTCAATGTTGACAAATTGTCTGAGTCTTTCATGTCTGCATTTGTTGCTAATTTCAAGCTTTTAAAGATACTTGATTTAGAAAATGCCCCTTTGGATTGTCTTCCTGAAGGAGTGGGAAAGCTCTTCCATTTGCACTACTTAAGTTTCAGAAATACAGAAGTTAAGGAACTTCCCAAGTCCATAGGCATGCTTGTCAACTTAGAGACTCTTGATTTGAAGTGGACTTTTGTGAGTGAGCTCCCAATTGAGATCAAGAATTTGAAAAAATTGCGTTGTCTAATTGTACGACGCTTGGACAAGAAAGGTCCTTACGGAGAAATAGCAAAAATACAAGAAGGTTTTGGGGCTTTAACAGAGTTGCAACAGCTGCGGTATGTATATGCAAACACTAAAGTACTTGAAGAGCTTAAGAAACTGAGGCAGATGAGAAAGTTGGGCATTAGGGTCGCAAATAGAGATGCGAAGGATTTGTTTGCTGTTGTCCAGAATATGAAAAACCTTGAAGGTTTGTATGTATCAGTGTTCACAAGTGGAGAAGAGCCTCTTGATACGCAATCCTTGGCTCCTCCTTTATGTCTTCAACAATTTTCTTGGCGAGGGATGTTTATTGAAATTCTACCAGTTTGGATTTCTGAACTTCACAATCTAATCAGATTACAATTGGATTTGATTGGATCTACCAATGATTCCATGACAATCCTTCAAGCTTTGCCTAATTTATTGGTGCTCATGCTCTTTGTGCGTGACTCTGATGAACAATTGCATTTCAAAGAAGGTTGGTTTCCAAAGCTCCAATACTTGTATCTCTTCGACTTTAAAGGATTGAAATGCATGATGATAGAGAAAGGTGCAATGCCTAGTCTTACAGAGTTGTATATTGGACCATGCCCATTATTGAAGGAGATTCCAACTGGAATTGAGCATCTCAATAACCTAAAGGAACTTGTATTTCGTATGATGTTGAAGGAGGTTTATTGCATGTTAAAAAAGGAGAATTGGGAGAATGTCACTAAACACATTCCAAAAATACATGTCAGCTTTGATGAGACAAGTACAGAATACTTTTGTTACACTAGTAAATATCTTTCATCTCTTTCGGAAGAAGATTTTGAGAAGCTATTGAAGAAATTGAGGCTAGTCTCGTAATGAGTAGCCCCATCACTCACAGAACAACAGGTTAGTCTCGTAAAACAAGTAAGCCTCTTGAATATTGTGTTTCTCTTAAATTCATTTCTCTGCTATTAAATATTGCAGTTTTTTTGTTTTTTATGAGTAAACAAATAAACATTTTTCTAAAAATAATTTAATAGTTGGATTAGCATCATTCTAATCTGATAGTAATTGTAATTAATCATCAATTATTTGAATTTTTTTTTTATAAATACATTTTTTTATTATTATCATAAATAAAAATACTCTTATAATTTATTTTATTTAAAACATTAATAAAAAAAATTACTTAATTAATTGATTAAGTTCTGGCTGTTGGAATCCGGTATCGGCAGCTGTGGGTCCGTCACCGGAATTTGTTTTGGCGATATTAGGTAACAATATTGGTATCAAAATAATTCAATTTTAACGATCTATCTATATCTGCAATTATTTTTAGCAATATATTCAATCAAATTATCAGCTTTTTTTTTTTCTTTTTTTAATATTTGATTTTTACTTATTATATGAATTAATTTAGCTTACTGATGTAAATCTTCTATTTTCATGAGCAGATAGAGAATGATGCTGATGAATCCATCTTTTCAAGTGATCACCCAGGATGACTATGGCTTTTTCTTGTAATAAAAGTTCTATATTGCTTGTAATTCATGAGTGTAGTGTCATCAATAATGGTGTAGTATTGCTTGTTGTCGGCACGCAATATCTACTGTCAATGTTTTCTTGTTGTAGGGCAGGGAGTTTTCTTAAACCTTCTATGTAATATCTAATTTGAAATGTGGTTGTTGTTGCTACTGTTATGGTCATTTGTTGTCTGTCTATAAAAAACATCTCCCCGTTTTACCCTGTTTCAATGGATTTAGTTGGTTTTTTCTATGAACCTGCTTTTACATATAATTTATTGAGAACACACCTTTGCCAATCCAAATGATATATGATGCAATGAAAGAAGTGTAAATCACATACATTCATATTCCAATATTCATTTACAATACAATCAATTTCAGTTTAAAAACTCCATGGAATATATGCGGAAATAAATGACAAACCTCCAGCCATAGCAATTACTTCTTTGATCTTCTTGCTCCTATATGAATTACAGGATCTTCCACTTGACTGCAATTTTGGGTGATGGTTTTGGGAATCAAAAATTAAAACTGCATCAATGGGGACCTGTAAACTTCTCTTTCTTATATGCAGTTGTCTTTCCATCAAAGACAAGCGCCCAAGCATCTAGCAAGAAGTATGACCACATCAACAGGGGACCAAAATGTAATTATATGAGAAGTGTAGGACCATATTGTAAAAAGTCTAACATTCTCCCACTTGGTCCAAACTTGTATAATATAATCCAAAACACAAGAGATGTATATGCGGTATGTTCAATTAGAAAGAGGAAAAAGTACATGAATCATAGCGGTAAGTCCCTTTTAAACAAGTATTACCTTCTATGTATTACAATGCAATTTTACTCTTTCTAAATAAACGCTTAAATGTGGAATACCACTTTATGAACAAACCTTAAATGTTTATTCTAGGTCCTCTAGAATGTTTGTTTGTCTCCAACCAAAATGTATACAACTTAAAAGAGAAAACAAACTAAATTACAAAGTTTCAGACAATGAAAGTATTACCTCTCATAGTGACAAAGCGGGACATAGTCCCATTTGGACAACATGATCCTTGAACGTCTTTGGTGGCATGCCTTTCATTAGAGGATCAGCAATCATCTGCTCAGTATGTATGTGTTCAATGAGCACTTCTTTGGCTTTAACGTGCTCCCTTATTGCTAAGTACTTAATGTCGATGTGTTTACTTCGACTTCCACTCTTATTATTCTTAGCAAAGAATACAGCAGCTGAATTGTCACAATATAACTTTATTGGCCTAGAGATAGACTCAACAACTCCAAGCCCAGAAATGAAACTTCTCAACCAAATACCCTGTGTTGTTGCCTCAAAACAGGAAACAAACTCAGCCTCCATGGTAGAAGTGGCAACTAAAGATTGTTTGGCACTTCTCCAAGATATAGCACCTCCGGCGAGCATAAAAACATAACCGGATGTTGATTTTCGAGAATCAACGCATCCAGCGAAGTCTGAGTCTGAATATCCGACGACTTCTAAAATGTCGGAACGTTTATAAGTAAGCATGAAACCTTTAGTTCCTTGAAGATACCTCATGACCTTCTTTGCAGCTCTCCAATGATCCAAACCTCGGATTACTTTGATATCTTCCTAACATGCCAACGCAAAAGCGATGTCGTCTAGTACGACTTGAGCATACATTAGGCTTCCAACAGATGAAGCATAAGGAATAGTTTTCATTTGTTCCTTTTCAATCTCAAGTGTAGGACATTGGTTCAAATTGAACCTGTCACCCTTAACAATGGGTGCAACACTGGGTGAACAATCTTTCATCCTAAATCTCTCAAGAATTTTATTAATATAGGCTTCCTGAGATAGTCCCAAAATATGTCGAGGCCTATCCCTATGAATCTTAATGCCAATGACATAAGACGCCTCACCCATATCCTTCATACTAAAATGTTGAGAGAGAAATTGTTTCACCTCATGTAGCAAACCCAAATCATTGGTTGCAAGGAGAATATCATCTACATATAACACAAGAAAGATGATTTTACTCCCACTGACCTTGTGGTATATACACGATCCATGACATTCTCTACAAAACCAAATGAAGAGATAACATGTGAAATCTTAAATACCAGTCGGGAGGCTTGTTTAAGTCCATAAATGGACTTCTTAAGCTTGCAAAACAAATGCTCACCAATCACTTGAAATGAACCCATCAGTGTTTCATATAAACCTCTTCCTCCAAATCTCCATTGAGAAAAGCTGTTTTAACATCCATTTGATGTAAATCTAAATTGAAATGGGCAACTAATGCCATTATGATACGAAAGGAATCCTTTTTAGAAACGGAGAAAATGTTTCTTTGTAATCTATTCCTTCCTTTTGCGTGAACCCCTTGGCAACAAGTCTAGCCTTGTATCTCTCAATGTTGCCTAATGAATCCTTTTTGGTTTTAAATACCCATTTACAACCAATAGGTTTCTTTCCAGAGGCAAGTCAACAAGGTCCCAAAGCGTATTATCCGCCATAGAATTCATCTCGTCAATCATGGCATTATACCACAACTCGATTTACTATGTTCATAGCTTGTAAAAACGTGTCCGGATCATCCTCAATACCTATGCCACGAGACTCTTGCATATACACTTCATAATCGGTAGGAATTGCTGATTTCTTTGTTCTAGTAGATCTCCTTAATGTTGTATCAACTGATCTCTTGAGATCTTGCACAACTAGTTGTTCCACTTGTATTGGAGGTTGTTCAAAATGATCTTCTAAAACAATTGCATCGAATGTGGATTTTGATTGAGTGGTTCCTCATTATTCACCCCTGTTTGGATGAACAACCAATCTTTTACTTGATGTAGGAGCATTGTCGAAATATCAATTTTCTCGAGAGTCTCGAGTTGATCACTCCCACGACCACATCATTTTCAAGAAATTTGGCATTTCTTGATTCAACAATTCTCTTGGAATGGTTAGGACAATAAAACTTATATCCCTTGGATTTTTCTGCATATCCAATAAAATATGCACTAATAGTCCTAGGATCTAACTTCCGTTCTTGTGGATTATAAACTCTAACCTCAATCGGGCAACCCCAGATGCGTAAATGACTTAAACTTGGTTTCCAACCTTTCCATAATTCAAATGGCGTTTTGGGAACCGCCTTAGTTGGAACTCGGTTTAATATATACGCGCAGCTTTTTAAAGCTTCAATCCACAAAGAAGGAGGAAGTTTGGAGTTACTTAGCATACTCCGTACCATATCCATTAATGTTCTATTTCTCCGTTCTGCTACACCATTCTGAGATCGTGTGCCAGGCAAGGTGTACTGAGCCACAATACCTTGCTCTTGAAGAAATTTAGCAAATGGACCAAGTGCTTGTCCTATACCAGTGTATCTACCATAATATTCACCACCTCTATCAGATCTCACGATCTTAATTTGTTTTCCACATTGTTTCTCTACTTCTGCTTTATATATTTTGAAAGCATCCAACGCTTCATCCTTGTGATAAAGCATATAGAGATACATATATCGTGAGTAATCATCAATAAAAGTGATGAAATATTTCTGACCACTAGAGCTCATGTCAGGGCAACAAATATCTGTGTGTATGATTTCTAAAAGTTCAGAACTCTTCCTGGCACCCTTCTTGGATTTGTTAGTCTGCTTTCCTTTAATGCAGTCTACACAAGTATCAAAGTCAGTAAAGTCAAGAGTTTCAAGAACTCCAGCATTTACCAACCTTTTAATCCTATCAATGGAGATGTGTCCTAATCTCCTATGCCACAAAAAAGAAGAGTTTTCATACATAATATTACGTTTCATACCAGCGTTAGCATGTGAAGTCATAAGACTATAAGGAACAGTATCACTTAAATGAATTTTAAACAAACCATCAACCAAAGTACCATTTCCAACAATAGATGAGTTCTTAATTAAATTAAAAGAACTACCATAAAAGTTGAAAGAGTATCCACATGGTACAAGTTTAGAAACTGAAATTAAATTCCTAGAAAAACTAGGAATATAAAAGGTTCGTTCCAAATCCAAAACATAATTAGTACTTAAAATAAGTCTAAAAGTTCCAACAGCTTCAACACGTGAAGGCATCCTGTTTCCTGAATAGATGCTGCATTCACTTCCCAATGGCTTCCTTTGGTCCAGAAAACCCTGTATGGTATTAGAAACATGGATTGTAGAACCAGAATCAATCCACCAATCATTATGTGAAACACAAATCATATTAGATTCATAACACACAAGAGAAAAGAGGTTACCTTTCTTATCAAGCCAGGCCTTCCTCTTAGGACAATCCTTCTTCATGTGTCCCGTCTTTTTATAGAAGAAACACTTGATATTGTCCTTATTACCTTTGCTCATAACCTCATGCAGCTTGCCTTTTCCCTTCCACTTCTTATTTTTTGTTTGAAGCGTACTTGACATTTCCCTGTCACGGATGTCTTCTTTCATTCACTTCCCTGCGATCTCTCCTCCTCCCCGAACACACATGGTCAAAAGCTCATTGATTGACCATTTATCCTTCGTGTGTTATAAGATATCTTGAAAGGAGTATAATGAGTCGAGAGAGTTCAGGGACATAATGCACCAGAAATCATCATTAATCACCATCTCAAGGGATTTCAACCGAGCAATATGTCCCTCATTTTCATAATATGCTCACGGACACCTTTAATACCACCAACTTCATGGATGTCAATCTACTCATTAGGATGCTTCCTAATGCCTTTTCTGATGTTTCAAACTGTGCATGAATTGCCTCCATAAGATCCTTGACATTTTCACACTCCGGTATCGACCCACGGATACTACTCGTAATGTGAGATTTGATGAACATCATGCTTAAACGGTTAGATCGCTCCCACCGTTCATACAAAGCAATCTCAGCTTGAGAGCTAGTATCGTAGGTGTTGGTGGCTCTTCCTTACGAAGAGCATAGTCAAGATCTATGCACCCTAAATGAAGGAGGACAGCCTCTCTCCAGGATTTGTAGTTATCACCATTTAAATTAGGAACCTTATCCTCAACCATCATCAAAGTTTGATCAACTGTAGGTAATTCAATAGACATGCTTACTAAATAAATTATGAGGCACAAACCATCAATAAAAATTATAAGTTTACCAATGTAAAACAAATAATAAATCATAAATGAATCGACATATCATAAAATCTCCCTGTGGGTAAAGACATTACATATTATGATTCATTATCCTTTAATGATGAAACTAGAAATTATTAATATTTCATAATGCGTGGGCTAATTAAGAAATAAGAATAATTTTTATTTCATCCCTAATTAATCATAAAAAATATAACATTCCCTGTGGGTAAAATGATTATACTAATATGATTAACTACAACCGATGTTATTAACCTTAATATGATCACAACTAATATTTCTTAATGCATATATTATCATAATTTAGATGTCATGGCTACTCTAAATTAATCAAAAAATATATACGATCATAAAACATCAAATAATTTATAACATGAATTTGTATAATATAACACAAATCAATGCAAGAATAATACATTATTTATGCATAAAAAAGTAATATATAACATAAAAAACCATCATACAAGCTGTCACCAACTTCCACGCGCCATCGTGACCAAAGGACACTCCCCCACGCGCCGCCAGAAGGCAGCACACTCTCTCACGCGCCCCCACGCGCCTCCACGGCCCCTCCCTTCACGCGCTGCGCTCACGCGCCCTGAACCCTAAACCCTCACGCGCCCGACGCAAGCGCAAGTCCCGCACGCGCCTTCACGCTGGGTCTTGAAGCAGGTCGGGTTGACCCGCCAAGTCCGGTTGACCAAGGTTCGCCTCATTACCGACCGTGGCCGTTTGACCGATTGCCGGTCCGTTGACCCGTTGACCCGATTCATTGACCGGTTTGACTCGTTGAGGCCGGTTCATTGACCGGATGCTGACGTTGACCGGTCGGGTTGACTTCCGGGTTTGGGCCCTGAGTTGAGGGTTGTTTGACCCGGTTTGACTTTTGACTTTGGAACCGGTCGTTTTGACCCGTTTTCCTATTGGGTCGGTTCTTCTTGACCCGGTTTTCTGCAACTTTTACCCAGATTTTCAACAGCCCGTTTCCGGCGTTTTCGATGGGAAACTCAAATGTGGACTTATAACATATATCAGTGACATCCCAAATGACAATTTCGTCCTAAATCGATGCCATAATTGGCTTCCGAAAACACCCAAACAATAACTACCAACCAAAACTTTAAACTAGCATAACTTTGCATCCAGAACTCCGTTTTTGACAAATAATATACCGTTGGAAAGCTTTTTCAACAAGGATTCCAATGACATCAAAATCGAAAACAAATTCTATTTATAATAAAAGTTATGCTTGATTTACAGTACGGGTTTTAATGGAAAAATTCTAATTTTATGCAATATTTTTCAGATTTGCAACAAACAACTTTATGCTAGGCAGAGATTCATATAAAGCTCTGATACCAAATGTAAATCACATACATTCATATTCCAATATTCATTTACAATACAATCAATTTCAGTTTAAAAACTCCATGGAATATATGCGGAAATAAATGACAAACCTCCAGCCATAGCAATTACTTCTTTGATCTTCTTGCTCCTTTATGAATTACAGGATCTTCCACTTGACTGCAATTTTGGGTGATGGTTTTGGGAATCAAAAATTAAAACTGCATCAATGGGGACCTGTAAACTTCTCTTTCTTATATGCAGTTGTCTTTCCATCAAAGACAACTGCCCAAGAGACACAACCGTATGACCACATCAACAGGGACCAAAATGTAATTATATGAGAAGTGTAGGACCATATTGTAAAAAGTCTAACAAGAAGAGCATAAGAGACATTTCAATTTTTCTTTGAAAGAAGACCATCTACTGCAACAATGGCAATTGGTAAGCTCCTCTACTTTGATGACTACATTTAGAGAAGACCACCTACTGCAACAATCATACTTGTATTCATTAATATGCTTAAATGTAGTCATCAAACAGGTCCCCTGTCCATCGGTAAGCTTCTCTACTTAGATACTTTGAACTTGCAGCATTCCCTTATCAGTGAGCTTCCCATTGAGATCAAGAATCTAAACAAATTCCGTTATCTATCTGTATTCAGGATTGTCAATTATCATCGCCAAATGGTAAAAATATCTGAGGGGTTTGGTTCTTTAACGGATCTGCAGAAGCTATATTTTGTGCATCCTAATTCTGAAGCACTCAAACAGCCGAGGAAGTTAGGCATTAGGGTGACGAATGGAAATGAAAAGATCTCTTTTGCAGGCCAACATGACTTATCCTAGACTTAGGATATCCTCTGTTTGGAGTGTGGAGTACTAGCCCAATTGACATTGATTGAGGCCCAAACATAAAACCGCATTAACTTTGGACTTTCTTGGACCCGGTCCGACCGGTTTGTACCAGAGATTTTACCAACCTTCCTCCTCGTAGACTGGTGAGTGGCACTCTCTTTCTCAGATTTCCTCCCTATTTTTATATTTTCTTGATGAAAGAGCACATGCTGCATTTCTTCTATTTCTTGGCGTGCCTGTTCAAGATCATCCACTTTACCCTCTAAACCCTTTGAACTCTCTGGTATTTTATCCTTTTTCCCCTTCCTGCATGTTATATTGTGCTCATGGATTATTCTTCTTTTTAAATTGTTGGGTTTATGTGCTTTTCCTGGACCTGACTGCTTGTATGCTTGGTTCATAAGTTAACTCAAGAAAGTGAGAAAAAGTAAATGTTCTTTTGTTTTGGTGTAATCTCTACGGTTAATAAAGGCTGACTGAAATTTTTAACTTAAACCGCACTTAATTTTCCAATTCAAGATAGACTGAGACTTTGTATCTCGTGAAATCAAAATTTTAGGTTACAATGGTTTTCACTTGTTTGTAAATTATTGGATCATATGTTTTGACGACTAATGTATGAAAACTTTAGATTTTCTTTCTTCCTTCTCATAATAATCACCTTCTTTTGTGATTATAGATGCTACTGAATCTACATAAAAATGGCTAAGAAAAGAGTACCAATGAATGAGGCAAGATTTAGGAACATTTCTTGCTTTTTTTTTGTTTTTAAATTTATTCTCATTATTATTTTCAGAGGTTTTGAGGTTAGAGTATTAGAGGTTTTGGGTTTTCCTATTATTTTGTTGATTTTTGCAAGAATTGGAAGTTAATTGGAAAAGTGGTTTTATTCGGCAAAGTACTGTCGTTGATGATTGATTCTAACAGGGTTTAAGATTGTTCCTATATCTTTATGGCTTACATTCCACCACACAAGCGACACTCAAAGGATTTGAACCATCCATCTCCAACTGCAGAGCTGCTTGCTCCACATTTCAAGAGAGATTTGAACTTGAGATCATCTCAGCATAATGTAGACAGGGTTCGGAAGATTATCTATGCAGACCAATGCGTATACAGATGGTTCGTTGTTGATTTGGATGATAATCACCAATTTCCTTCATTTGTCCACCTTGAGCTGATTTCAGAACCCATTGAGCAACTATAGGAGAAAAGTCCCTCATTTTAGTGAACAATCATGCAGATAAAGGTGGTGTTATGCCCTGTTTAGTATAATCTTAATGTATTATATTTTTTTGTTTGAATTTCATTCTAGTGTTTAAAGTAGTAGTGTTGATTGTTTTCTCTCTTGTTTGTAGGTAACGATGAAGTGGGCGGGAATATATCAAGATGACCTTGGGAATTTGTTGCTAAAAATGCACGGCGAGATTTATTGACTTTAACAATTTGAGGAACAAAATGGAGTGCAAAGAACTGGAGAAGGTAAAGCCAATATTGGTCGCTAGATTTGGCAAAATTCTTTTTTGTGGGTAAAAATTGATTTGCTTCATTGGCTTGAATGTTATATAATGCATCCTTGATTTCTCTTTCTTTAGGAATGTTACGTAAGCCAAAATGACTGAGACTGTCACGAAAATCTTATAGAATCTTATGGTCAATTAAGAATTAGCAGTTGAAATAGAGGGAAATTATATGGTTGTCCCCTGCCTATTCCCACGGAAGGGATAGGAGTGAATTAAATCTCTGAATCAGAAACTCTGGGTAATATTTCTTAAAAACCAAAGTAAAGAAAATTAAAACAATGATTTATCATGCATGCTACCTCTTGGCCTTGGAATTTGCCACTTTTTTTTGTTATGATTTACTAGTTCACTCAAACCCGTCGTTTGACTTCCATTGTCCTTTGTGAAGACAGAAACACTTTGCAAAAGCACATAGATAGCATTGCCGTTGATGCCTTACCTTACCTGAGAATTGCTTGATTGTTGGTGCTAGTAACTCATTTATCATTTCCCCAGCCTGACCTTTTCTTGACTGACCAGTCGCGAAACGTATTGAATTGGGAAAACAATCATTTTGCAGGGTGACCTATTTCTAGCGATATAATGATGATCCTCTATGTACCAAAGGTATTTCCCCTTCTAGTCATGTATGCAGCTCAATTAGTTTGTAATGTGAAGCAAACATATGTACTAATAGTTGGTGACAAAAAATTTGGACTGAGCAGCTATTATAAGTGAAATTGTGCCAAAAATAGGAGTGTATTTTGAAGCAGATAAGGATGTATACTATATCTGGGTAATTGTTCTTCTAAACACCTGTCTATTACAATCATGTTACTTGTACTTCAGATGACATAGCTATTGACTTAAATTTCATTGTCTAGGTGATTGACAGCAAACCACGAAAGTCAAATCTTATGCAAATGTAGAGTAAAAGAAGATAAAACGTTTGAGCTAGATATGGCAAGTTTACTGTTACCTACATGCTTATATATGTGGATAATATATCAGATTTTGCATGTATGTTGCCATTATTTTAACCTATTATAAAAATAAACCAGTGTTGTGCAAATAGGATGCTGGAGGTCGATGCTTCAATTTGATAATCATGATTCTTAAACATTCAGAGTTGGTTGCTTTAGAAAAGTTAATGAAACAAGGCCTTTGCTAAAGTTAATTATACCAGGAACTGTCGAGGTAAACGAAGCTGTTAGCGGTACCTATATCTATGTTTTTGAATAAAAAGAAAATGGATTGAACTGAGTTTGTGCAATGAATTTTGATATAAAAAGTGATGGAACTACTATAATATAAACAAGAAAAGATGAAACAGGATAAGGATATAAATTTTTAGAATCTGATTAAGACCTTTTTTAAAGTCTTTCTAGAAACATTTACATGGAATTCACCATTAACAGAAGAAAAAAAAAATAGTTTTCAACTCTTTTGAATTGTTTGTAAAGGACGTGCTTATACAGGAGTAAGAAGTCCTGATATAAACCAAACAAGTCAATTTGACTTAGCCCTTCGATAAGTATCTAATAAACCCAAGTATATATATCGTTATAGGTGCGATCCTGAGTGTTAAATTAAAAACGTTGCTGATTATGAACCAACTTTAATTTTCCCTTCTTGAAAAGTGCCTTTTGCTTCATGGGATTTGGATCTGGGTAATATATCAGGGACATAAAGAAATATTAAGTACCTCATTGGATTCATTTGTTTATTTATATTTTGAATTGCCAAAAATATTTTATATTCACTTGAAATTTATCTTTGTTTTGTATGTAGAGCCTCATGCTCAATGGGAGATATTTTTCTTGTTGATTGAATTAAACCATGCTTGTCAAATGGCCATAGACATACCATGCGAGGATAAGAATTTAGACCTGGGGCTGATGCTATGGACTAAGAGTATTGTCACTAACTTGACTTTAAGTTGATGTGCAACCCTACGCATTAGATGCTTTAGGTAGAATAATTTAGCGTAACTTTGTTTCTATTTTCTGTTTTTCTTTTCATCATGTTAATTTTATCTTTGCCATTACTAATCTGAATTTTTATTCATTTCAAACAAAGAAAAAAACAACTTTAAAGCAGTAGAATCTATAACTTGGTTTTATCTGGCCAAAGTCTATTTTCTAAGGGATGAAGAAAGAAGAAATACAAGACAAAGCTCAAAGAGTTAAACATACAGTCATATATATAATACCTTTTCACTGAGGATTACAATCTATGAGAGTTTTCTCTCCAGACATCATGGAAGTTAACAAATGTTTGAAGTGAAAAACAAAATCGTCAGAATCAAAGTTTAATTGCCAACTTGTAGACTTAAAAAATTGTAATTCTTTTGCATTGTATAATGAGGTTCCTTATTTTATTTTTATTTTTCTTTTTTTGTGGGAGTCGATCTTTTGAGAGGAGTAATTATGTAAAAACAAAAGGAACAGTAGTTTAACATGTATCTATCCAATGTGTTAGTTTATAGTTTTTTCAGTTATCCTTAAGAATGGTATCTATGATCAAACTGATTATGTGTGTTCTTCCAGGATGAAGAAATGCAGAGCCTTAGAAATCTGATTAATTCAGCTTTTTTAGATCCATGAGTGAAGGGTGGTTTGAGATGGCCCCTAGGAAAGTCAAACTTGAGGGTTCGGTACCGTGTTAGTGGGGTTTGGCACAAATACGTTAAGTTGTATGAAAGCTCATCACTGAGGCTCAAGGTAAGACATGCTGATCGATTTAGTTTTGAGTCTTCTACTGGGGAGTCTGCATTGGAGATTACTCTGAAGTTGAAGCGATTAGCTTCAGACATACTGGTAATTGTTATTTATTGCATTCGACTTTTTCCCTTGACCTACTCTTTTTATGTGGGACTTATAAATGTTGAAATTACTGCTATTCAGAAATTTATCATTGAAGTGATTGTTTTCCAGATCTTGTTTCTAGTTTCACTGTTGAGTTGCAAAATTTTAGTGAACTGCAAAATTTTTCCAAAAGTTTTATGAAGAATTTCAACTATGAAAATATTTTAAGTTTAGCTCTGTTTAAGTTTAAAGATTTTTTTGCAATGAATCATATGGAGCAAGCAATTCCTTCTGTTTATTTCATATTTCTGCACTTATCATTATCTAATTTTTTCAGTACACAGAAGATCTTACATGCGTTTATTGTTTCTTTTTTTTGCAATTTCTAGGAGCAGAAGGTGGATACTGATACTATCTATAATATGTTTAAGGACACCTTAGGGTTGATATGGGATCATTTTCTGTGTTGTGAGCACTTCTTGACATAAGTAACTCGTGCCAAGCTTTACCTACAGTGAAAGATGTTAATATGTTAATGTCAGCAATGGGAATAACCCATGTCCGTCTCCAGTGGTGGAACATTCCTTGTGAATATTTGTTACAAAATATTTTTGCTGCTTATTTCTTTCTTTCTGTTTTAATCCCTTGTAAGAGCTTAATGGTATGCTTGATGACTGGGGAAGCTGAAGAAATTTAGACAATTTACAATCTGGAAAACTGATGTTGACTAGTTCAAGTGACTGTTTATTTCTATTAGGAGCCATTCAAAGCATTGGGAGAGGTCATCCCCAGCTCAAAGGCAGCTTCATCCTCGGTTCAATAGACTTTCAATTGAATCGGAGAGTTAAAGAAAGTATAACTGCTTTACTCTTTCAATTAAAAAAGGTCAATGAATTTTAAACCTTTGTGGAAAGCTTCGCATAAAAAACTCCCTGTTTTCCCTTCTTTTGATTTTAACTGAGATTCTGCATTTCTACAAGGAATCTGCTATCATACGAGGCCCATCTATTTGTCATAACAAATGATTGTGTAGTTGAGTTCGATTATTTTATCATGCTGGTAGAATAATATGGCAAAATGTGGAGGATTACAGGTAGCCATTGTAGCGGTATTTGGTCTTCTCTCAAACAAGAACAAGGTTGCCTATGAATGGAAAATTTCACTGAATAGTGTGGACTCAAAGTCAGAAGTGGGCAACACAGTTTTATCTAAAAGTTATAATCTGATTAGCAGAAGCTAGGATCATTGCATTCAATGTGTAATATATAATTATTTTATCTACTGGCTTGACAAAACTTCTGTCTAGTAAAGCTTTCATTTTCTTATTTATCCTATGAATAATATAAACGCTTCATTTCTTAAATTTAACCAACAAAATTATATTCTTGAAATGACTGCCATGAACAGATGAAGTGTAGTCGTGAGAATAAACTGATGAAGTACATTGTATTCTTGTCATAGTGGAGAAATATTGCTTGCTATCAGAATGTAATATCTACTGTAATATTGCTACCAAATTTGTCAATGTATTAATTCATAATTACTTGTTACGTTGTCCAAGTAATTTGTAGTATGATGGGATCTGGTGTCAAAACACAAAGTTAACATCTTAATTCACTTGTAATAGGAATTGAGAGTGTCTTGTCTCTGTTGATATAGTTGTATCCACTATGTTGCTCAAAAATCAAGAGATATTGAATTCTTTTCTTCCTCTTGGGTTTCTATAGCCCTTCTATTTTACTTTATTCACGGAAAGATGAAGGAATGTGATTTTTGTCATTTCTTTAATGAAAAAGACTTGAGTCACTTTCGTAAAACTCGGCGTATTTCAATACACAAATGCGCTAACGGTGTTTTAGAGAGCATAAAAAATTCAAAGATCCGTTTCATTTGTCATTTCAATGTAGACAAATTGCCCGAGTCTTTCATGACTACATTTGTATCTGATTTCAAGCTTTTAAAGATGCTTAATTTTGAAAATGCCCCTTTGGATTGTCTCCCTGATGGAGTGGGAAAGCTCTTCCATTTGCACTACTTAAGTTTGAGAAATACAAAAGTTAAAGAACTTCCCAAGTCCATAGGCATGCTTCTCAACTTAGAGACTCTTGATTTGAAGTGGACTTTTGTGAGTGAGCTTCCGGTTGAGATCAAGAATTTGAAAAAATTGCGTTGTCTAATTGTACGACGCTTGGACGGGAAAGTTCCTTACAGAGATAGAGCAAAAATACAAGAAGGTTTTTGGGCTTTAACAGAGTTGCAGCAGCTACGGCATGTATATGTAAACACTGAAGTACTTGAAGAGCTTAAGAAACTGAGGCAGATGAGAAAGTTGGGCATTAGGGTCGCAAATAGAGATGTGAAAGATTTGTTTGCTATTGTCAAGAATATGGAAAACCTTGAAGGTTTGAGTGTATCAGTGTTCACAAGTGGAGAAGAGCCTCTTGATATACAATCCTTGGCTCCTCCTTTATGTCTTCAGCGATTTCATTTGGGAGGGATGTTTATTGAAATTCTACCAGTTTGGATTTCTAAAGTTCAAAACCTAATCAGATTAGAGTTGAATTTGAATGGATCAACCAATGATTCCATGACAATCCTTCAAGCTCTGCCTAATTTAGTGGTGCTTATTCTCACTGTGCATGACTGTGATGAACAATTGCATTTCAAAGAAGGTTGGTTTCCGAAGCTCCAACAGTTGTATCTCTGTGACTTCAAAGGATTGAAATGCATGATGATAGAGAAAGGTGCAATGCCTAGTCTTACATTCTTGTTGATTGGACCAAGCCCATTATTGAAGGAGATTCTAACTGGTATTAAGCATCTCAATAACCTAAAGATACTTCTATTTCGCATGATGTTGAAGGAGGCTTATTGCATGATAAAAAATGAGAATGAGGAGAATGTCACTAAACACATTCTAGAAATAGATGTCAGCTATAAAATAACATCTAGAGGAGAATACTTTTGTCATACTAGTAAATATCTATCATCTCTTTTGGCGGAGGATTTTGAGGATCTTATTGAAGAAATTGAGGCGAGTAACGAGTAGCCCCATCACTCACAGAATCAATAGGTTAGTCTCTTAAGACAAGTAAGCCTTTTGCATAATGTATTTCTCTTAAATTCACTTCTCTACTATTAAATGTTAGGTTATGCCTATGATATGAAGTTTAATTTCTTTCATAATATTTGTTGCATTCTTTATACTAGGATAATTAGTTATATGTTCATGGGATCGATTAGAGAAGAGAAAGTTTTCATCCACATAAATCTTGCTTGTCCAAGAAACCAAGTTCTTGACAAGTGTAAAGAAAGAAGTTGAAAGCATCAAAGAGAAATGGAGTTCTGGTGCTAAAGTTTTTACAATTTCAATTTCTTACATATTCCATGAATCATACACTCTTTTCAGACTTTTATTGAGCTCCCTGTTTTTTGTCTGAAGGTTATTATGATCTCCCTCACCGTCTCAAGTCATGTCTCGTACACTTTGGTCAGTTTCAAGAAAGCTGCAAAATTAGATTTGGAAGATTAATTCTCCTCTGGATAGCTGAAAGCTTTGTCCAATACAACAGCCACCTCCCATCTGAACACGTTGCAGAAGAATACTTGAAAGAGCTTATCAAAAGAAGCTTGGATGTTTGTACGAGCTAAAACTTGTAGATTCCATGATCTGATGAACAAGTTCATTTGCAAAAAGAGGAAGGATTTGTCCAATACAGTCACCACCTCCCATCAGAGCATATTGCCGAAGAATACTTGACAGAACTTATTGACAGAAATTTGGTTCAAGTTTCAAAAAGAAAGGCTTCTGGACGACCTGAAAGTTGTAAAGTCCACGATCTGATGTACAAGTTTCAAAATTTGTATCTTTACAACTTCAAAGGATTGAAATGGATGAAGATTGTTAGTGAAGCAACGATCAGAGACAACTGAAAAATCAGAAGAAAACAGTTTGGAGAATTGAGCTTTAATATCTGGTTCAGCAGCAATTTGAAAGGGTTCTGTTCTGGATTCTGGAAAATATACCAAGTGTTATTGTTTAAAGAGAGTAAGCGGCTGCTAACGAAAAAGATACAAGTTCTGTTACATGGACGTTAGCTCTTATTCGTAAGTCCAACGGTGTCTTTTTCCGTCTTCTTCTTCTTCTCTTACTCTGTTGTTGCACAAATCCGACGGCCTGCAAATCTGAGTTTTGTGTTTATTGATTGAATGTTGAATGGATGAGATCTTTTAATATTGCAAATCAAATGGATTTCCAAATCAAAAGCTGTCGGTTATCAGATATGGCAGACTTTACAGTGAACTTTGCTATAGAAACCTCGGGCTCCTTGCTTGTCCAAGAAACCAAGTTGTTGACAAGAATAAACTGTAAAGAAAGAAGTTGAAAGCATCAAAAGAGAATTGGAGTTCATCAGATCTTTCCTCAGGGATGCAGATACAAGGGCAGCAGCCGAGGAAGAAGGAGAAAGCAATGGAGGTGTCGTCAGTACTTGTGTAAAACAAGTAAGGGAAGAAGCTTATCACATTCAAATTCAATGCTAATGTATGTTTTGCTACTAATGGTGAAAAATGTTCTGATGCTTATGTTTTTATTTATCCTATGAATCATATTCAAATTCAATGCTAATGTATGTTTTTTGTTGCTGCTGTTACCATTGCTGTATTTATTCGTACGTACTAAGATTGCAATGGCCACTTCCTGTTTCAAGATTACCAGTGTGTAATATCTACTGTATGTTTTTGTTGCTGTTGTTATTGTAAAGCTTACTGTATGTGTTAGGGCCATTGTATCTATTCATTGTACTCTCAATCAACTATTAAGTTCTATTCTTGATATTACTGTATGAACAAGCTTTAATTTATGGAAATGGTTATGTATATTAATTTATTGATCAAATGATTTAATAAACTTTTTTTTTTTTTTGCTTGGGATTGATTTGAATTTTCTGGGTTACTCTGTTTTGTCCTGTTTCTAATCAAAGACATGTCGCCTGTCTTCTTCCAAGCAAGCATCTGACAACAATATTACAACATAACAGCAGAAAAACTATAGATAAAATTAAGTCTCTAATATGCCCGCTTGTAACGTGTAGCCTATAGGAAGAAGATCGACATATCGTCGTCTTCCAAATTAATTAAATTCCTCTGTTTATCTCTTGGACCATAACCTGCTACTTTCTCAATTACAAATTAAATGGCTCTTCTCAAATAAATTATATCTCTAAAGACTGCAAATTTTGCAACTAACATCCGGTAGATAATACTTGTTAAAACCTAATTTGTCTAATTGTGATCCATCTTCTCTTTTAAGATTGCAACTGCCAGATAGTGTTTCCGTATAATTAGTTGACCTTAAGATACTTGTATTTATTAATACGCTCTATGTGCATGACTGTGATGAACAATTGCATCTCAAAGCTCCAAGAGTTGCATCTCTACGACTTCAAAGAATTGAAATGCATGATGATAGAGAAAGGTGCAACGCCTAATCTTACATACCTATCGATCGGACCATGCCCATTCAAGAAGGAGATTCCAACAGGAATTGAGCATCTCAATGACCTAAAGAAACTTGTATTTGAAATGATGTTGAAGGAGGTTTATTGCATGATAAAAAATAAGAACCGGAGAATGTCACTAAACATATTCCACAAGTACATGTTAGCTATAAACAAAAATGCAAAGGATACTACTTTTACACTAGTAAATATTTGTCATCTCTTTCAGCAGAAGATTTTCAGGAGCTTATTGAAGAAATTAAAGGCTGAGTAACGAGTAGCCCCATCACTCATAGAATCAACAAGTTAGTTTTCTAAAACAAGTAAGCCTATGATATGAAGTTTAATTTCTTTCATAAATTCACTAGGATAATCAGGTTATATGTTCATGGCATAGTTTAGAGAAGAGAAAGTTTTCATCCACATAAATCTTCTTTACAAGCATCGATTATTTCACTTTTTTTTATAAATACACAAGTCTAATTATCATAATAAAAGTAAACTTAAATAAAAATACTCTTAATGATTTGTTTTATTTAAAACAATTTAAAAAAAAAATTATCTTAATTGATTGATCAAGTTTCGGTGTCCATAGGTCCATTTCTGGAATTTGTTTTGGCGATATTAGGTAACAATATTGGTATCAAAATAATTCAAGTTTAACAATCTATTTATGTTTAGAAAGTTTGGGTGGCCACACTTTATTAGTCAGATTCAGCTAAGTGCAATCATTTTTCTAGTTTAATATTATATTGATGGATAGATCATTTAGAGATGATCATTTTAATATCAATTTTTTTTTTACCGTAATGCACCAAAAAAGTCTCCGATTACTAGAAAACCCCGCTCGCTGCTGTCAGAACGAAATTATCAGTTTTTTTTTTTTTTTCTGTTTTAACATTTGTTTTTTACTTATCCTATGATTTAATTAGTTGATGGATGTAAATCTTCTATTGTCATGAACAATAAAGAATGATACTGATGAATCCATCTTTTCCAGTAATTACCCAGGATGACTATGATTTTTTCTTATAATAAAGGTTCTATATTGCCTGTAAATTGTAATTCATGTGTGTAGTGTCATCAATAATGGTGTAGTATTTACTTGTTATCAGTATGCAATATCTACTATCATGTAAATTGATAGTTATTAAATGAAATAATTACTTAGTATGTATGCATATATTGACATATGACACTAATACTATCGTGATATCATGGGCTTCGTTTGGTTTGGATTTTGGGAATACTACTTTTAGTATTCCCAAAAAAGTTAAACAGTAAAATACCCAAAAACTCATAATATTATTCAATTTTATTCAATTTTTTTTAAACCCCCTAAATTTGTTAATTTAATTAAATACCCCTAAATATTTTTAATGTTTTTGTTACAGCGACTCCGGCCACCCTCCGGCGGTGGTGGTCGGCTGTCCGTATTTGAGGGTGGGTTGGAGGTGTTTTTGTTAACTTTTAATGTTTTATTATAGGGGGTGTTTTGTAAAAAAATAAACATAGGGGGTATTTTATGAATTTATAAATCTTACATAGTAATACGCGTCCAATTCAACTTTTTTTTAACTTTTTTCAAAAAACTTTTCCCAAAAACCTAAAATTTTGAACCAAACGAAGCCATGGACTTTTACTGCTTTTTTTTTATCTAAAAGGGAGAACTATTCTTTCTCATTTTTCTAAGGGTCTGCTTGAGAGTTTTTTTTCATTGGTTTTGGGAGGTTTTTAATTAGACTGGTTTTGAGGTGTTTAAAAACCATTACTTGTCAGATTTTTTATGGATTGGTTTTGACTGGTTTAAAAACCCCTCAAAACCAGTGTAGTGTATTTTTGAGGGGTTTATAAAACACCCAAAATCGGGGTGTTTTGGCTGGTTTAAAAATTTTATCCCAAAAAAGACCCCTTTCCACAATTATTCATATACAATAATCCCTTTGCTGATTTAAAAATTTCTTCAAACTCCATTCAATCTTCAACTTTTAGATGACTGTTACAATGCTTTTGAATCTTTTATCTTAGGCTTTCTAATCCTTCATTAGAGATATGAAGGTTTTTCTTTCTTTCTTCTTCATTTTCCCCTTCAATTTTTTGTTCTTTTAATCTGGTAAACTCTCTGCAGACTGTATATGATTTAATTGCATTTCTTTACAAGTTGTTTTACAAAATTAGGTGGTTTTTCCTCTATTTGATTATTTCTATTTGTGTTTAGGCGATTGATTGAATCCTTGTTAGTTTGTTAAATAAAAATTATTTTTTATGACTTTACTTCACTGATTGAAGAAAAGAACAAAAACTGCTTTTTAGAAATCTTTCATTATTGGTAAGTTATATTGATAATTTGCGAAGTCCAACATTGTGGCAGCATATTTATTCTCTTAAAATGACAGATTTCGAATGATTGTGTGATGAAATAAATAATATACAATGCAAGAACTTACAAATAAATTAAACATGGAAGGAACTTTGATACTAAGTATCGGTAATTGAAAAAAAAAAACTCCCAAATATTGATTGAAGTTGGGGTATTTTTATGGACATATATGTAAATTTATCATTTTAAAAAACTGTCAGAACCGTTGGAAAATAAACTCCCAAGCACAAGTTGGGATGTTTTAAAAATCGCTACTAAAAACCCCTCAAAACCGCTACGGTGGTTTACTCTCAAAACCGTTATGATAGTTTACCCTCATAACCGCTACCATAAAACTCTCAAGCAGACCCTAAAGTAAATATACACTTAATAAACCGTTGATTCGACTATAGATTGACTTCAGTATGGGAGAGAACATCTAATAACCCTAAATCCCTTACTACCATGACTTATCTTTTCTTGACGCTTCTCTTTTCCAGGCCAACATGACTTATCTTAGACTTAGGGTATCCTCTTTTAAGAAGGCCTAGGCCCACTCTTTTGGTGTGTGAAGTACTAGCCCAATTGATATTGATTGAGGCCCAAACATAAAACCGCATTAACTTTGGACTTTCTTGGACCCTGTCCGACCGGTTTGTACCCGGGTTTTTACCAACCGTCCTCCTCGCCCTGGACTGGTCAGTGCCCAGTGGCACTCTCTTTCTCAGATAGTGGAACACTGGAACCTAAACCACTCTCTTTCTACTTTCACTTTCACTTCCATCCAATCCACTGTTACTAAAAGCAGTCTTTTCAATTTCTCCATTTACTTTACCCAACCCCACTTTTATCTCTTCTTGATGAAAGAGCAAATGACTGCGTTTCGTCTATTTCTTGGCGTGCATGTTCAAGATCATCCACTTTACCCTCGAAACCCTTTGAACTCTCTGGTATTTTATCTTTTCTTCCCTTTCCTGCATGTTATGTTATGCTCATGAATTCTTCTTCCTTTAAATTGTTGGATTCTACATTTCGTTTATGTGCTTCTCTTGGACTTGACTGCTTGTATGATTGGTTCATAAGTAAACTCAAGAAAGTGAGAAAAGGTAAATATTCTATTATTTTGGTGCAATCTCTACTGTTAATAAAGGCTGACTGAAAATTTTAACTTAAACAGCACTTAAATTTCCAATTCAAGATAGACTGAGAGTTTGTATCTCGTTTGAAGTCAAGATTTTAGGTTACAATGGTTTTTACTTGTTTGTAATTTATTGGATCATATGTTTTGACGACTGATGTATGAAAACTTTAGATTTTCTTTCTTTCTTCTCATAATAATCACCTTCTTTTGTGATTATAGATGCTACTGAATCTACCAAAAAATGGTAACAATGCACGAGGCAAGATTTAGGAAATGGCAAGCCATTATGCGTATTGGTTAAATATGTAATTGTTAGTAAAAGTAAGAGCAACATTACTTTTAGTTTTTGTTTTTGTTTTTTTTTTTAATTCTCATTATTATTTCAGAGGTTTTGAGGTTACAGTATCAAAAGGTTTTGGGTTTTTCTATTATTTTGTTGATTTTTGCAAGAATTGGGTGTTAATTGGGAGAGTGGTTTTATTTGGCAAAGTTCCGATGTTGAAGATTGATTCTAATAGGGTTAAGATTGTTGCTATATCTTTATGAATTATATTCCACCACACAAGCGACACTCAAAGGATTCGAACCGTCCATCTCCAATTGCAGAGCTGCTTGCTCCACAATTCAAGAGAGATTTGAACTTGAGATCATCTCGGCATAATGTAGACAGGGTTCGGAAGATTATCTATGCAGACCAATGCATATATAGATGGTTTGCTGTTGATTTGGATGATACTTGCCAATTTCCTTCATTTCTCCACCTTGAGCCGATTTCAGAACCCATTCAGCGGACTATACAAGAAAAGTCCCTAGTTTTAGTGAACAATCAGGCAGATAAAGGTGGTGTTATGCCCTGTTTAGTATCATCTTAATGTATTATACTTTTCTCTTTGAATTTCATTCTAGTGTTTAAAGTAGTAGTGTTGATCGTTTTCTCTCTTGTTTGTAGGTAATGATGAAATGGGAGGGAATATATCAAGATGACCTTGGGAGTTTGTTGCTAAAAATGCATGGCCAGATTTTATTGACTTCTTTTAACAATCTGAGGAACAAAATCGAGTGCAAAGAGTTGGAGAAAGTAAAGCCAACATTGGTCGCTAGATTTGGAAAAATTCTTTTTGTGGGTAAAGAATTGATTTGCTTTATTGGCTTGAATGTTATATAATGGATCCTTGATTTCTCTTTCTTTAGGAATGTTACATAAAGTAAAATGCTTGAGACTGTCATGAGAATCTTATGGTCAATTAAGAATTAGCAGTTGAAATAGAGGGAAATTATGAGGTTGGCCCCTACCTATTCCCATGGAAGGGATAGGAGTGAATTAAATCTTTGGATCAGAAACTCTGGGTAATATTTCTTAAAAAGCGAAATTAAAGAAAATTAAAACAATGATTTATCATGCATGCTACCTCTTTGCCTTGGAATTGGCCACTTTTTTGTTATGATTTACTAGTTCACTCAAACCCTTCGTTTGAGTTCCATTGTTCTTTGTGAAGACGGAAACACTTTGCAAAAGCACATATCTAGCACTGCTGTTGATGCCTTGCCCCACCTGAGAATTGCTTGATTGTTGGTGCTAGTAACTCGTTTATCATTTCCCCAGCCTCACTTTTTCTTGACTGACCAGTCACATAACATATTTAATTGGGAAAACAATGAATCTGCTGGCTGACCTATTTCCTAACCATTATAATGATGATACTCTATGTACTAAATGTATTTCCCCTTCTAGTCATGTCTGCAGCTCAATTAGTTTGTAATATGAAGCAAACATGTGTACTAATAGTTGGTGACAAAAAATTTGGACTAAGTAGCTATTATAAGATTAATCTTTGTGATGCAGGACCTATTCTGTGAACATAGAAAAGGTGAAAAAAAGATCCAGTAGCTGAAACCACTTTGAAACAATTAAGGAGAACATTTTACACAGATGTTCCTACGTCTTATATGGAAAACATTATAACTGAAGTTGTGCCAAAAATAGGAGTTGATTTTGAAGCAGATAAGGATGTATACTATATCTGGGTAATTGTTCTTCTAAACACCTGTCTATTACAATCATGTTACTTGTACTTCAGATAATATAGCTATTGACTTAAATTTCATTGTCTAGGTGATTGACAGCGTACGATGAAAGACAAGTTTATGCAAATTTAGAGTAAAAGAAGATAAAACATTTGAGCTCTATTAGGCAAGTTTTCTGTTAGCTTACATGCTTATATCCGTGGATAATATATCAGATTTTGCTTGAATGTGGCCATTATTTTAACCTATTATAAAAATAAATCAGTTTTGTGCAAATAGGACGATGCCTCAATTTGATAATCATTATTGTTAAACATTCAGAGTTGGTTGCTCTAGAAAATTCAATGAAACAAGGCTTTTGCTAAAGTTAATTCTACCAGGAACTGTAGAGGTAAAAGAAGCTGTCAAAGGTACCTATATTTATGTTTTTGAATAAAAAGAAAATGGATTGAACTGAGTCTGTGAGATGAATTTTGATGTAAAAAGTGATGGAACTACTATAATATAAACAAGAAAAGATGAAACAGGATAAGGATAGATATTTTTAGAATCTGTTTAAGACCTTTTTTGAAGTCTTCCTAGAAACATTTAAATGGAATTCACCATTAAAAGAAGAAGAAAAAAGAAATAGTTTTCAACTCTTTTGAATTGTTTCTAAAGGACTTGCTTATACAGGAGTAAGAAGGTTATAATGAATATATTTTTGCTACTTCTTTTTTTAATCGTTGTAAGAGCTTAATATTGTACAAGTTTGGCGTTTCAACAATGGTATGCTTGATAAATCATCAGACAGATTACGTATATGTGCTAAAGACACATGCTGATCCTCGGTTCAATAGACTTTCAATTGAAAAGGAAAGGCCCTCCTCAACTCGAAGGGAATTTGTTGAGGAAAGTTAGAGAAAGTATTAACTGCTTTACCCTTTCCATTAAAAGGTCAATGAATTGTAAAGATTTGTGGAAAACTTCGCCAATAAAATAGAGTCCCCTGTTTTC
>CM047738.1:1286794-1366940 GCA_026225825.1 Pistacia integerrima | reverse complement strand
TGTCTTTCTTTTAATCATGTTAATTTTATCTTTGTTGTTACTAATCAGAATATTTATTCATTTCAGACAAAGGGTGCGTTTCTAAGGGATGAAGAAAGAAGAAATACAAGACAAAGCTCAAAGATGTAAACATACAGTCATATTTATAATACCTTTTGACTGAGGATTACAATCTATGAGAGTTTTCTCTCTAGACATCATGAAAGTTAACAAATGGTTGAAGTAAAAAACAAAATCATCAGAATCAAAGTTTTAATTGCCAACTCGTAGGCTTAAAAAATTTTAATGCTTTTGCTTTGTACAATGAGGTTCCTCATTTGATTTTTTTTTTTTTTTTTTTTTTGTGGGAGTCTATCTTTTGAGACTCCCATAAAAAACGACATGTATTTATCCAATATTTTAGTTTATAGCTGTTTCAGTTATCCCTGAGAATGACATCTATGATCAAACTGATTATATGCGTTCTTCCAGGAGGAAGAAATGCAGAGCCTTAGAAATCTGATTAATTCAGCTGTTTTCGATCCAGGAGTGAAGGGTGGTTTGAGATGGCCCCTAGGGAAGTCAAACTCGAGGGTTCGGTACTGTGCTGTGGGATTTGGCACTCAGAAGTTAAGTTGTATGAAAGCTGATCACTGAGGCTCAAGGTAAGGCATGCTGATCGATTTAGTTTTGAGTCTTCTACTGGGGAGTCTGCATTGGAGATTACTCTGAAGTTGAAGCGATTAGCTTCAAACATACTGGTAATTGTCATTTATTGCATTCGACTTTTTCACTTGACCTTCTCTTTTCATGTGGGACTTAATAAATGTTGAAATTATAGCTATTCAGAAATTTATCATTGAAGTGCTTGTTTTCCAGATCTTGTTTCTAGTTCCACCGTTGAGTTGCAAAACAATTTCAGCATAGAAAATTTCAATGAAACGCTAAATTTTTCCCAAAGTTTTATGAAGAATTTCAACATAGAAGGTTATAATGAATATATTTTTGCTACTTCTTTTTTTAATCGTTGTAAGAGCTTAATATGGTACAAGTTTGGCGTTTCAACAATGGTATGCTTGATAAATCATCAGACAGATTATGTGTATGTGCTAAAGACACATGCTGATCCTCGGTTCAATAGACTTTCAATTGAAAAGGAAAGGCCCTCCTCAACTCGAAGGGAATTTGTCGAGGAAAGTTAAAGAAAGTATTAACTGCTTTACCCTTTCAATTAAAAGGTCAATGAATTGTAAAGATTTGTGGAAAGCTTCGCCAATAAAATAGAGTCCCCTGTTTTCCTCTATTCCCTTTTAACAGAGTCCTCACAAATTTCTCCCATCCACATATTTCATTTTGAACATCTTCTGCAATAAAAGTTCTAACCGAAGTGACATTATAGAAGATTATCCCTTGCAGTAAATGTAATGATATGAAGTATCACTGAAGTTATCATGGATTCATTGGGAGATTAGCAATTTGCATGCACAGAAACCAAAACTTCAATCCGAGAACGATTAGTCTGAATTTCAGATTGGAAATTCTTCCCCATATGTCAGGGAATAAATGAATTCGCTAAGATATTTCCCATATCAATTCTAGAGAATCCTGTTGAGAATGAAGTAGAGTTTACCCCCAAACCTTGGTAAAAAAACTATGGTAAACTGAAAACCCAGGCCAGAATCTTACTTGAGTCAATGAATATGGACTGTATGGTTTGTCGTTTTACAAGCGTTCTGAGTCCTTTATTTTGTAGGCAAGACAGTGTTAAAACATCCCCCCAAAAAAAAAAAAAAAAGAAAAGCATAAATTATTGAAGTTCAGGAATTATTCATAAATATACAGGAAGTTTGTGAATTAATTATTTAATTAACTAATATTCATTCTAACTCAAGTTAAAAGAGGAAAAAGTTAAAGAGTTGGTCTAGCTGGAATTAATTATTTATTAATCATTTGTCAAGTTGCTGAATCAACCCATGTTATATTCATAAGAGTTTAAAGAAAAAAAAAAAAAAATCAAATATATTAAGTCATTATTAATAAAAAAGTAATAATTATATTTGTTAACAAAAGCACTTAAAACAAAATTACCCATATTTGTATCTGCACAATAACCGCTGGTTTCCTGAAACAAATTTTCGATGTACACACAACAGTGTATCCATGAGCAAACATCTTAAACATGGAGTGATCAAGAAAAAGGTTATCAGATATGGCAGAATTTACAGTGAACTTAATTTGCTATAGAAACCTTGGGTTTTATGGGAGTTTGATAGACACAAACTAAAACTGGAGAGTCTAACAGCATACCTGACCATTTTACTTTTAAAAAAAAAAAAAAACAACCATGAACCACTAGGAAGAAAATACAAAACATTAAAAAAGCAACCCAAACTTTTACTTTAAAAAAGCAACTACTATGAAGTTGAATTATTGCAATGGTGGAGCCAAAACTTTAACACTAAAGTTGCAAATAGTTACTTGGACTCTCTGCTTTATGAGTACACTGCCCATTTTACTTTTTCTTTATCTTTCATAAAGAACACTTGACTCTTGGATGTCCATTTTCCATTTTATTTTTCATAGTGAAGTGTTGAGAGAAAAAGGAAGAAACCTCTCAAACTCTTCATTTTCTGAGTCTCTATCTTCTTCTCCCAAACTCTTATCACAAATTCACCTAAATCTTAAGACTAGTCAGACACAAAATGCCATCTCTTCATTTGCACATATTTCAGACTCTTAAGAAATTGACTGTGGCAGTAAGCTGAGAGTTGCATTGGAAACGTAGATAATTCTTCCTTCAGTTTAATATATACTGTTATTGATGATCTCTGTGTGTTCAATCTTCAAAGTATGTTTTTCAAACTCAAATAAAATGGCATCGTTGAGTTTAAGTAAACTAACGGGATTATACTTCTATTAACAAATAACCCTCTACTTCTAGTTGCCGTCAACTTCCTTAACCAACTTTGATAAACTAATTCTGCTTCTCAGTACAGAAGTATTTTGATGTAGGTTGGGCATGCACACCAACAATGCCACTCAACATCGCAATGTAATATCATATAAATTTTTATTATATACAATAATATTATCCTTACTCACGAACTTATTAACCATCTTACTCACCTTTGTAAATATAAAGCATAGTACAAGTATCATATGTAATTTTAACAAATATGAGTAAAGTGATTAGTAAATTCGTGAGTAAGGATAACATTATACATATATATATATTTCATGCAGAGGATATTGATTCTGCATACCGACTGATGTGGAATGCAACATGGTCGGATTGGAGACTCCCCACGTCACACTCCACGACAATCAATAAATGTAGTATTTCCTTTAATGTATATTAGACTAATAATTTTGTTGTTATATTAATTGAATTATATTATATTATTTGGTGTCATGTTATATTTTATTGTGTAAGCAGTAAGTTTATATCACATCAATTAATTCAATCCATTTGAGTTTTCATTAAATTTTTATCCATGTTTTCCTTTAACATTTGGTAGATACAACTTTTTCATAGTAATATAGGTTTAAAACCATACATAACCTTAACCAAATTAATTAATAACAGCATCTTCTCAAACTTTATTAATTATTAATTAATCCAGCTGTTTACAAATAAGTTTACGGAGTCCCAGAAGTTTTACTAGTCAACAAAACCATCTAAAGAATTGTGTTTCCAACCCACTGTTTTCGTAACACAACAATAAAAAATTTGTTAAACATGT
This sequence comes from Pistacia integerrima, assembly GCA_026225825.1. NCBI lineage: Eukaryota > Viridiplantae > Streptophyta > Magnoliopsida > Sapindales > Anacardiaceae > Pistacia > Pistacia integerrima. Next base: position 1,363,218 of record CM047738.1, on the reverse strand, counting down.
GAATCCTACGGTGTCGTTTTACCTTTCAACTGACACGCTGCCGTTTTGGGATGTTGAGCTCAAGCAATCCTGGCCTTTGAATGAATGCAAAAGTTTTACAAGTCAACAAAACCATCTAAAGAATTGTGTTCACACCTCTGTCCAACTCACTGTTTTCGTAACACAACAATAAAACATTGTATGCAAGATCCGTCTTCTGTACCCTGTTGAACAAGAAAAAGGTTATGAGATATGGCAGAGTTTACAGTGAACTTTGCTATAGAAACCTTGGCTTCCTTGCTTGTCCAAGAAACAAAGTTGTTGAGAAGTGTAAAGAAAGAAGTTGAAAGCATCAAAAGAGAATTGGAGTTCATCAGACCTTTCCTCAGGGATGCAGATACAAGGGCAGCAGCCGAAGAAGAAGTAGAAAGCAATGGGGGTGTCGTAAGTGTTTGGGTAAAACAAGTAAGGGAACAAGCTTATCACAGTGAAGACGTCATAGATGAGTACAAACTTAATGAGGCGAAGCATCATGAACATGGTGGCAAAGGTCTCACTGGTTTCCTTCGAAAATTGTGTTTCTTCGTGTGTGACCTTAAGGTGCGTCATGGAATTTCATCTGAGATTAAAGATATCAAATCATCACTTGCTGATATACGAAGAAGAGTGGAAGATTATAAATTGAGGAACATAGATCAAGGAGATGCTGTACTGCACGACTCTCGAGTTGGTGCCTTTTTCATCGAAGAGGCTGAACTTGTGGGCATCGAATCTACTAGAGACCAATTGATTGGTTCGTTGGTAAGTGGAAAATCCAATCGTTCAGTGGCTGCAGTTGTGGGTGAAGGAGGACTAGGCAAAACCACTCTTGTCGGGAATATTTATAACAGCGATGCGGTGAAGAAGCATTTTGATTGCCAGGCTTCGATCACAGTTGGGAAAGAATACTTGAAGAAAGATTTACTAAGAAAAATTTTACGAGAATTTTACCGTTCAACAGGTTCCACTCTAATGGAGGCAGACGAAATGGAAGAGAATGATTTTATCATGAAGTTGAGGGAATACTTAAAGGACAAGCGTTACATGATCGTGTTTGATGACGTGTGGAAAATTGAATTTTGGAGAGATGTCGAGCATGCTTTACTTGATAACCAAAAAAATAGTAGAGTAATGCTAACGACACGGAATAAAGCAGTTGCTGAATTCATACCGTTCTCAATAGTTCATGTTCACATGCTTGAACCCTTGTCTTCAGAGAAGGGATGGGAACTTTTTTGCAGAAAGGCATTTGGCTCTGACGGCTGTTGTCCTCCAAACTTGATAGAATTGTCGGAACGTGTTGTTGGAAAATGTGGAGGTCTTCCTCTAGCAATTGCTGCGATAGGTGGGCTTCTCTCAAGAAAAAACCAGAATGCTTCTGAATGGAGAAATATGCTAGATAGTTTGGGCTCAAAATTAAGCAGTGATCCCCATCTTAGTGATTGCAACAGAGTTTTGTCTGAGGGTTATTATGATCTTCCTCACCATCTCAAGTCATGTCTCTTATACTTTGGTGCGTTTCCAGAAGGCTACGAAATTAGCTTTGGGAGATTAATTCGCCTTTGGATAGCTGAAGGCTTTGTCAAATGCAACAACCACCTTCCATCTGAGCATGTTGCAGAAGAATACCTGAAAGAACTTATTGATAGAAGCTTGGTTCAAGTTTCAGAGAGAAAAGCTTCTGGACGAGCTAAAAGTTGTAGAGTTCATGATCTGATGTACGAGATCATTCACAGAAAGATGAAGAAATGTGATTTTTGTCATTTCTTTAATGAAAAAGGCTTGAGTCACATTAGTAAAACTCGGCGTATTTCAATTGACAAATGCGCTAATGGTGTTTTAGAGAGCATAAAAAATTCAAAAATCCGCTCCATTTGTCTTTTCAATGTAGACGAATTGCCTGAGACTTTCATGACTACATTTGTTGCTGATTTCAAGCTTTTAAAGATACTTGATTTGGAAAATGCCCCATTGGATTGTCTTCCTGATGGAGTGGGAAAGCTCTTCCTTTTGCACTACTTAAGTTTGAAAAATACGAAAGTTAAAGAACTTCCCAAGTCCATAGGCATGCTTCTCAACTTAGAGACTCTTGATTTGAAGTGGAGTTTTGTGAGTGAGCTTCCAGTTGAGATCAAGAATCTGAAAAAATTGCATTGTCTAATTGTGCGACTCTTGGACAACAAAGGTCCTTACTTAAATAGAGCAAAAATACAAGAAGGTTTTGGGGCTTTAACAGAGTTGCAGCAGCTACGGTATGTATATGCAAACACTGAAGTACTTGAAGAGCTCAAGAAACTGAGGCAGATGAGAAAGTTGGGCATTAGCGTCGCAAATAGAGATGTGAAGGATTTGTTTTCAATTGTCCAGAATATGGAAAAGCTTGAAGGTTTGAGTGTAAAAGCGTTGACAAGTGGAGAAGAGCCTCTTGATATACAATCATTGGCTTCTCCTCCTTTATGTCTTCAGCGATTTGATTGGAGTGGGCTGTTTATTGAAATTCTACCAGTTTGGATTTCTAAACTTCAAAATCTAATCAGATTAGAATTGTGGTTGAATGGATCTACCAATGATTCCATGAGAATCCTTCAAGCTTTGCCTAATTTATTGGTGCTTATTCTCTCAGTGCATGACTGTGATGAACAATTGCATTTGAAAGAAGGTTGGTTTCCAAATCTCCAAGAGCTGTATCTGTACGACTTCAAAGGATTGAAATGCATGATGATAGAGAAAGGTGCAATGCCTAGTCTTACATTCCTGTCTATTGGACCATGCCCATTGTTGAAGGAGATTCCAACTGGAATTGAGCATCTCAATAACCTAAAGACACTGGTATTTAAAATGATGTTGAAGGAGGTTTATTTCATGATAAAAAAGGAGAACTGGGAGAATGTCACTAAACACATTCCACAAGTACATGTCAGCTTTGAAGAGGCAGATAGAGACGAATACTATTTTTACACTAGTAAATATCTGTCATCTCTTTCGGTAGAAGATTTCAAGAAGCTTATTGAAGAAATTGAGGCCGAGTAACAAGTAGCCCCATCACTCAGAGGATCAACAGGTCAGTCTCCTAAAACAAGTAAGTCTTTTGAATAGTGTGTTTCTCTTAAATTCATTTCTTTGCTATTAAATATTGCAGTTTTTTTATGAGTAAACAAATAAATTTTTTCTAAAAATAATTTAATCATTCTAATATGGTAGTAATTGTAATTAATCAACAATTATCTGATTTTTTTTTTTATAAATACATTTTTTTATTTTATTATCATAAATAAAAATACTCTTATAATTTATTTTATTTAAAACATTTTTCTAACAAACTACTTAATTAATTGATTAAGTTTCGGTTGCCAGAATCCGATACCGACAGCCACGGATTCATCGTTAGAATTTGGTTTGGTGATATTAGGTAATAATATTGGTATCAAAATAATTCAATTTTAACGATCTATCTATATCTGTAATTATTTTTAACAATATATTCAACGTTTGGTAGGGATCTAATGGAGAAAGTTTTGGTGGTTGCACTTTCTCGGTCAAATTCTAGCCAAGCAGTCATTTTTCCAGTTTAAAGTTATATAGATAGATAGATTGTTTATAGACGATCATTTTAATTTTGTTACCATAACACGCCAAAAAAGTCTTTGGTTATCGGAAACCATCTGTTGCCGCCAAAAACAAAATTATCAGTTTTTTTCATTTTTTTTACATTTATTTTTTACTTATCGTATGAATTAATTTAGCTGACTGATATAAATCTTTTATTGTCATGAGCAGATGAAGGATGATGTTTATGAGTCCATCTTTCCAGTGATCACCCAGGATGATTGGCTTTTTCTTGTAATAAAGGTTCTGTATTGCTTCATTGCTTCTAATTGATGTAGTGTCATCAATAACGGTGTAGTATTACTATTATGGTCTTCCTTCTTGTCTGCCTATAAAAAACATATCCCCTGTTTTACTCTATTTCAATGGATTTAGTTTAAGTTTCTTCATGAAATATATAATTTTGCTAACATGATGTATAATAAAAATTAATAAGGGAGTCATCCTATCTCTTTAACACTTTGAAAAATGTCATCTTGATTTTACTTCTTTTGTCCAGTTATAAAACGAAATATCTGGCTAGAAGTAAGTCCTTATATTTTCATAGCAATTTGCTGTAGGCTCTAAAAATTTGTTGCAGTAGGATTCTCGTCCTTAATTGTTTTTTTCTTAAAATATCGCCATGTGTTCTAATGTAGAACTTTTGTTACCAATGGTGAAAAATGATCTGATGCTAATGCTTTTATCTATCGGATAGATTCTATCCTATGAATCATACTCAAATTCAACGCTACTGTATGTTTTTTGTCGTATTTATTCATGTCATCATGTGTACTCTCAATCAACTGCCAAGTTCTGATGCTAATGGTTTTATTTTATCCTATGAATCATTTTCTCATTCAATACTTAAATTCCAAGTATCGATTGTGTTCCTGCTTTATGTTGTTGCTGCTGGCATTGTAAATTTTACTGTATGTGTTACCGCCATTGTGTCTATTCATTGTACTCTCAATCAACTGCTATGTTCTATTCTTGATATTACTCTATGGACAAGCTTTTAATTTATGGAAATGGTTATGTATATTAACTTGTTTTGATCAAATGATTTAATAACCCCCCCCTTTCTTTTTTTTTTGGCTAGGGATTGTTTTGAACTTTCTGGGTTACTCTGATTTGCCCTGTTTCTAATCAAAGACATGTCCCCTGTTATTTGGGTTATGATATAGCAGCTGTTTTCAAGGGAATAATACTTATAATGGTTAAAATGTTGACTATACAAACATCAAATTAGGGTGTTCGGTACGTGGGCCGCGGAAGGTGATTGTGGTCAGTTGACTCTTTGAAATTTTTGTTTGAAAATAAACTAAAGAAATTTAATTTTATGTTTATAAAATTCAAAAATATTTTTGATATCATATTCTTTAAACTATAGATATGTTAAATTGAAAGAAAAGAAAAATATGTTTATATAAAATTATTTTAAAATGAAAAAAATTAGTTTAATGTATAATTATGATGACACCTTGTTAATATTCCTAATTTAACCATTAGTTTGTGGCTAGATGGTAAGATTTTAGTCATTTGGATAAGTTATTTATGTTTCTATTTTATTAAGTTTATAAGATATTCAATACACTATGAGGGTTTGTTGAGGTGCGTACAAACTGGTTTGAATATCGCAATTAACAAAAAAAAAAAAAAATTCCTAACTTGAATATATAAATTTTTAAAATGTAGTTTTACTTTATTTTCTTAAATTCATATTTTAAAATAAAACATGACTAAGACTTAAAATTCTAAAGACTTCGTGTGGAACCTGCTACTGCTAGGCCACACTATTACGAGTCACTAAAATTCTTTAAATTCAATGAAACCAGCAATCTCTTAACTCTTAAACTTAAAGCTAATTGCAAGCTAAACATGCCTTCTCTTTCTCTTATCTTTCGAATGCCATCTCCCACTGCAATGGGCCATGCAAAACCCTTGACGACTGCGACGGTCAGCTCATTTGCATCAACGGCAAGTGCAACGACGATCCCGACGTTAGGACTCATATATGTGCAAAACCTGGCCCTACGCCCAGCGGTCAATGCCAGTCCTCAGGTACACTAAGTTGCAACGGCAAAAATTTTCCTCAACTCAAATGCTCCCCTACCGTCACCTCCTCAACGAAAGCCAATCTAACAAACAATGACTTTGGCGAAGGTGGCGATGGGGGAGGTCCATGGAAGGGTGATGACAAATATCATAATAACTCGGAACTGATTGTGGCGCTATCGACTGGGTGCCTGGGTATTATAATGGAGGGTCAAGGTGTGGGAAGAATACAAAGATAAGGGCTAGTAATGGAAAGAATGTGATAGCAAAGGTGGTTGATGAGTGTGACTCAGTGAACGGATGTGATCATGATCATGATTATCCGCCACCTTGTAGTAATGATATTGTTGATGGGTCTGATGCTGTATGGCATGCTTTGGGGCTCAATATTGAGGTGGGTGTTGTGGATGTTACTTGGTCCATGGCCTAAATCTAGTATTAGAGTGGTGTGAATATAAGAAACTCGAAATTTGATCAGCCTTGTCTATTACGACAATCAGCTGATCGACTGTTTCATGGTGTTAAGGATCAATTGCTGTTAACTAATAGCAGCTTTTAAGTTTCATAATTAAAATGTAAAAGTCAACGTTAGTTTGTGTTTTGTATAAGTACTTATAAAAAGTGAATGAAGTGTGTAAGGTTGCTAGTTTACGAAAATTTGATTTCTCTGTTTTTCTTCTCTCTTTGTGTTTCTTTTTCTCTTATATTGTATTAGAGCAAATGACTAACATCTAGTCTGAATTTCCTTCATTTTCTCAGCAACCAAACAGGCCCGGGAAAAATGCCAAATTCATCTTCTTAACAGCTCACGTCATGTCACGAGCTTGAAGAGCATCTTACCCTGTTTCCCTGGATTTAGTTGGTTTTTTTGTATGAAATAGTTTTGTAGCTAATTAAGCTATCGTGAATATAGTTCTATAGGAGTTTGACAGACGTAGAACTAAAACCGGAGAGCCTAATAGCACACCTGGTCTTTTCTAGGTAAATAATTTAAGGACACCTGGTCTTTTCCCACGTTGGGACTCATATATGTGCAAAACCTGGCCCTACGCCCAGCGATCAATGCCAGTCCTCAGGTACACTAAGTTGCAATATTGCTAATATGGAAAAACTTGGATATTATTTGGAGATAGGGTCAACAAATACAGAAGAAATTCGTGTTGATAGCGAATAAGAAGAAGCTACCTGACTGGATTTTGAAACTTGAATAAATAATCAAAATTCGTTTGGATATTTCAGGATAGGGTCGACAAAACAGAAGAAATTACTGATAATCCTATGAGAATCCTTCAAGCCATGCCTAATTTATTGGAGCTTATGTCAGTGGAGACACACAATGATGAACGATTACGTATCAAAGAAGGCTGGTTTCCAAAGCTAAAATTTTGAGTCTTCTTTAATCTTTACTTTAAAGGAGTGGAACTGATGCAGATAGACAAAAGTGCAATGCCTAGCCTTGAAGACTTAAGGATTGGACCAAGCCCACAATTAAAAGAGATTTCAGCCGGAATTAAGCATCTAAAAAACCTTAAGATTCTTGGATTTTTTTTTTTCATGTTGATAGAAATTTGTTATATGATAAAAGATGAGACTGTGGGAGAAAGTTACCCAAAATATACCAGAACTCCATGTTACTTTTAAGAGCGTAGAAAAAGCAGTTTATCGCACAACTAAGTATCTCTCATCTCTCTTGCCTGTGGATTTTGACATGTGAGAACACAATGATGAATTTGCCGTCCTTATAAATAAATCAGGTATCAAGATTATATGCATTTCTTTCTTGTGAATGGTGTAGCTGGCGATATTTGTATCATAGACACTGTGTAGTATATACTGAAAGTTCAAGAGAGTATAAGCCATTTTGAGAATACACCTTCTGCCAATCAAAATCAAGTCCCCTGTTTTTCCCTGTTTCAATGGAACTATAGAAGATGTCAATGTAGATGGTTTTGATTTAGCTTTTGATCATGCAGTTGCACTTATGATGGCTTGAATATGCTTCGCTCGGGTTTAAGTTCATCGATTTTTGGCCCCGTAGGCTTCTGTTCTCCTGGAAATTTTACAGGTTTTCTGCTAATTAATTTGACATGTAATTTCATTACTAGGTGACAGCAAATGCATGAGTGAGCATCAGGTAACCTTATGCAGTGTTTCAAATACGAAGTTCCAAGATTAAGATTTCCATAGGATGCATGTTCTCTGCTTTACTCTTCTATTTCCTTCAACATTTCTATAGGATAAATGAAATTGTTCCAAAATTAATTGTTTAGACGATCAATTTGGAGCAAGTCTAGCAGCATTCTTAATTTCTTTCTCTGAATATTCTCAGTCCTCTTACAATTCAAAAGAGAAGATTTAGTCCTTTATGGTGGAAGGTGTATTTTAGAGCAGCAGCTTACTTGTTTAAAGTTAAAAATCAAGTTGATGGAAATTTATGATTCAAATTTTTTGAAGCCCCACCATATATCTTTTTCTATTGATTAAATCTATCACATATTCATTCTTCATGGAAAAATTTCTCCTTAGGCCTCAAATGAATTATAGTGTCCCTGTGCCCCTCTAGCTTTTCCTCGAAAATTTTGACACGAACCCTTATAATGGTCGTATGTTGACTATAAAAACATCAAATTAACATAGACCCTTGGATGATGGTCAAATGTTGACTTGACCTCAATCTAAAAGTGTAGCCATACATGTGGACTCTGTCTCTTTAGAATTATATACGTTTAAAACCAGACATAACGGCATCTTCTAAAAGTTTATTAATTATTAATTACGTGGAGAGACAGAATTAATAAGTCCAGCTGTTTATTTCAGGATAGGGTCGACAAAACAGAAGAAATTACTGATAATCCTATGAGAATCCTTCAAGCCATGCCTAATTTATTGGAGCTTATGTTAGTGGAGACACACAATGATGAACGATTACGTAGGAAAGGCAGTTTATCGCACCACTAAGTATCTCTCATCTCTCTTGCCTGTGGATTTTGAGCAGTTTATTGAATAACTTGAGCAGAGTAACAAGTCATCCCATTTGTGAACAACAGCTTTTCCTCTTGACTCATATAAGACTTTGAAATGTTTATCATTATATGTGAAGTGTTTTGAAGTGTAAGTTTTTCGATCCGACGACTATGAAATGAAGTATGCAATTTTGTTATGCTATAAATAACTAACTGTTTGGTGTTTCATCTATTATAATAAACAGAAGACGTATCTTCACACGTGAGAACACAATGATGAATTTGCCGTCCTTATAAATAAATCAGGTATCAAGATTATATGCATTTCTTTCTTGTGAATGGTGTAGCTGGCGATATTTGTATCATAGACACTGTGTAGTATATACCGAAAGTTCAAGAGAGTATAAGCCATTTTGAGAATACACCTTCTGCCAATCAAAATCAAGTCCCCTGTTTTTCCCTGTTTCAATGGAACTATAGAAGATGTCAATGTAGATGGTTTTGATTTGGCTTTTGATCATGCAGTTGCACTTATGATGGCTTGATTATGCTTTGCTCGGGTTTAAGTTCATGGATTTTTGGCCCGGTAGGCTTCTGTTCTCCTGGAAATTTTAGAGGTTTTCTGCTAATTAATTTGACATGTCATTTCATTGTTAGGTGACAGCAAATGCATGAGTGAGCATCAGGTAACCTTATGCAGTGTTCAAAATACGAAGTTCCAAGATTAAGATTTCTATAGGATGCATGTTCTCTACTTTACTCTTCTATTTCCTTCAACATTTCAATATTCGAGATATATGAAATTGTTCCAAAATTAATTGTTTAGACGATCAATTTGGAGCAAGTCTAGCAGCATTCTTAATTTCTTTCTCTGAATATTCCAGGTCCTCTTAGAATTCAAAAGATAAGATTTAGTTCTTTATGGTGTAAGGGGATCAGCAGGTCTATTTTAGAGCAGCAGCTTACTTGTTTAAAGTTAAAAATCAAGTTGATGGAAATTTATGATTCAAATTTTTTGAAGCCCCGCCATATATCTTTTTCTATTGATTAAATCTATCATATATTCATTCTTCATGGAAAAATTTCTCCTTAGGCCTCAAATTTCCTTGAGCTGGCATAGATTCAAAAGATAAGATCTAATCATTTATGGTGGAGAGGCATCAAGAGGTCTATTTTAGAGTAGTAGCTTACTCGTGTAAAATTAAATATCTACAGTTGTTGGGAATGTATGACGATTCAAATTTTTGGAAGCCCCACCATACATACATCTTTTTCTATTGATTAAATCTATCGTATTTTTTATTCGTAGAAAAATAAAGGAAACATCAGCTCCATGTGTTCTGATCCGTTATTTGGTTTATGATATAGCAGCTATTCCAAAGGAATATTATCATAATTTGCATGTTATTTTTAAATCATATATAAATTATTCAAACAATCCTAAATGTAGTTCACCCACCATTAAATTTCATGAAAAACATAAAACTATATGCCTTTTTTCGAAAAACTTCTCAGAAACAAGCTCTTGTTTTACCCTGATTTAGTTGGTTTTTTTCTATCAAACTGTATGTACATAAAATAGTTTTCAAGCTAATTAAACTATTATGAATAGTTGTAGACATAAACTAAAACTGAAAACCCTAATAGCATACCTAGGGGTTTCTAGGTAAATAATTAAGGATAAAATTATATATAATAAAAAAAACACATACTGTTCTACGTTAAATTTTCTGTTTAGCCTATCTAAAAACAATACTGTTTTCATTTGTTACGAGGGAGAACGACTTACACGTACCCAAGGTTTGTCGTAACGATAAGTTGGTACCCAAAAGGTTTTGAAATGACAAATAGGTACCTTTCGTCATGTTCTGTTAGTGGTTTCAGTTTATTACTGTTTATTAATAGTGAAAAGACTAAAATGCCCTTAAAAGTTTGAATTTTAGTTTTTTATAAATTTAAAAATTTCTAAAAAACCCCCTAAGTTTACAGATTTAACTAAATACCCCAATGTATAAAAATTTTGTAAAATAACAAAAACACCTCCACCACCTGCAGTGCCAGATTTCGGCTACCACCGTCGAATACGGCAGAGTTGCGTTATGACACGGCCGTCGGATGCGTGTGCTGCTGCGTCGATCTGGCCTTTTCCGGTCAGATCCGTGGCTGATTTGGTCGGAAAAGGCGAGATCTACGGCTAGATCTAGCCGTCGATGCCACAAAACTCCATCTGCACAAATCTTGGGTATGCACAAATCGTTCGGCCTTTGTTCCGATTACAAATTGATTGGATCTTTCTCTTGCATTTACGTCAGTCAAAAACAACGTTCCTGTTTTCCTCTGTTTTCTAAAGAAAATGAATTATAGTGTCCCTGTGCCCCTCTAGCTCTTCCTCGAAAATTTTGACACGAACCCTTATAATGGTCGTATGTTGACTACACAAACATCAAATTAACATAGACCCTTGGATGAGGGTCAAATGTTGACTTGACCTCAATCTAAAAGTGTAGACATACATGTGGACTCTGTCTCTTTAGAATTATATATGTTTAAAACCATACATAACGGCATCTTCTAAAATATTATTAATTATTAATTACGTGGAGAGACAAAATTAATAAGTCCAGCTGTTTACAACTAAGTTATACGGACTCTCTATCATCATTCAATTCTTATCCTGAACTCCCAAAAGTTTTACCAGTGAACAATCGAAATTGTATACATGATAATACAGCTTAACTCTTAAGAACTAAGACGGAGTGAAAAGGTTATGGGAAATGGCTGAATTTCCAGTGAACTTTGCTATAGAAACCTTGGCTTCTTTGCTTGTCCAAGAAACCAAGTTGTTGACAAGTGTAAAGAAAGAAGTTGAAAGCATCAAAAGAGAATTGGAGTTCATCAGATCTTTCCTCAGGGATGCAGATGCAAGGGCAGCAGCCGAAGAAGAAGGAGAAAGCAGTGGACGTGTCGTAAGTACTTGGGTAAAACAAGTAAGGGACGAAGCTCATCACATTGAAGACGTCATAGATGAGTACATACTTAATGAGGCAAAGCATCATGTTCATGCTGGCAAAGGTCTCTCTGGTTTCCTTCATAAAATGCGTTGCTTCATGAATGAACTTAAGGTGCGTCATGGAATTTCATCTGAGATTAAACATATCAAATCATCACTTGCTGACATACATAGAAGAGCAGAACACTATAACTTGAGGCACATAGATCAAGGAGATATTGTACCGCACGACTCTCGAGTTGGTGCCTTTTTCATCGAAGACGCTGAACTTGTGGGCATCGAATCTACTAGAGACCAATTGATTGGTTTGTTGGTAAGTGGAATATCCAACCGTTCAGTCGTTGTAGTTGTGGGCGAAGGAGGACTTGGCAAGACCACTCTTGCTGGGAAAATTTATACGAATGGTACAATGAAGAAGTATTTTGATTGCCTGCCAGGCTTGGATCACAGTTGGGAAAGAATACTTGAAGAAAGATTTACTCAGGAAAATTTTACAAGAACTTTACCGTTCAACAGGGTCCACTCTAACGGAGGCAGATAAAATGGAAGAGAAGGATTTGATCATGATGTTGAGGGAACACTTAGCGGACAAGTGTTACATGATCGTGTTTGATGACGTGTGGGAAATTGAATTTTGGAGAGATGTAGAGCATGCTTTACTTGATAACCAAAAAAATAGTAGAGTAATGCTAACGACACGGAATAACGCAGTTGCTGAATTCGTACCGTTGTCAATAGTTCATGTTCACATGCCTGAACCCTTGTCTTTAGAGTAGGGATGGGAACTTTTCTGCAGAAAGGCATTTGACTCTGACGGTTATTATGATCTTCCTCACCATCTCAAGACGTGTCTTTTATACTTTGGTGTGTTTCCAGAAGGCTACGAAATTAGATTTGGGAGATTAATTCGCCTTTGGATAGCTGAAGGCTTTGTCCAATGCAACAGCGACCTTCCATCTGAGTATGTTGCACAAGAATACTTGAAAGAACTTATTGATAGAAACTTGGTTCAAGTTTCAAAGAGAAAAGCTTCTGGACAAGCTAAAAGTAGTAGAGTTCATGATCTGATGTACGAGATCATTCGCAAAAAGACAAAGGAATGTGATTTTTGTCATTTCTTTAACGAAAAAGGCTTGAGTCACATTAGTAAAACTTGGCGTGTTTCAATTGACAAATGTGCTAATGGTGTTTTAGAGAGCATGAAAAAGTCAAAAATCCGCTTCATTTGTCTTTTCAATGTAGACAAATTGCCCGAGACTTTAGTGACTACATATGTTGCTGATTTCAAGCTCTTAAAGATACTTGATTCTGAAAATGCCCCTTTGGATTGTCTTCCTGATGGAGTAGGAAAGCTCTTTCATTTGCACTACTTAAGTTTGAAAAACACAAAAGTTAAAGAACTTCCCAAGTCCATAGGCATGCTTCTCAACTTAGAGACTCTTGATTTGAAGTGGACTTTTGTGAGTGAGCTCCCGGTTGAGATCAAGAATTTGAAAAAATTGCATTGTCTAATTGTACGACGCTTGGACAGCAAAGGTCCTGACGGAGAAATGACAAAAATACAAGAAGGTTTTGGGGCTTTAACAGAGTTGCAGCAGCTAAAGTACGTATATACAAACAGTGAAGTACTTGAAGAGCTCAAGAAACTGAGGCAAATCAGAAAGTTGGGCATTGACGTTGCAAATAGAGATGTGAAGGGTTTTTTTGCTATTGTCCAGAATATGAAAAAGCTTGAAGGTTTGACTATATCAGCGTTTACAAGTGCAGAAGAGCCTGTTGATATACAATCCTTGGCTTCTCCTCCTTTATGTCTTCAGCAATTTACTTTGGGAGGGATGTTCATTGAAATTCTACTAGTTTGGATTTCTAAACTTCAAAACCTAACCAGATTAGAATTGTATTTGAATCGATCAACCAATGATTCCATGACAATCCTTCAAGCTCTGCCTAATTTTTTGGTGCTTATGCTCTTTGTGTGGGAGTGTGATGAGCAATTGCATTTCAAAGAAGGCTGGTTTCCAAAGCTTCAATCCTTATATCTCTGGGACTTCAAAGGATTGAAATGCATGATGATAGAGAAAGGTGCAATGCCTAGTCTTACATACTTGTTGATTGGACCATGCCTATTGATGAAGGAGATTCCAACTGGAATTGAGCATCTCAATTGAACGAAATAGAAAAGCAACAGGAACAAAATAATAATAGTTAAACAAAACAAACAGTAAACAAAGAATGTAATACATACAGTTTATTTACCCCTGGTTCACCCAATGTAGGCTACGTCCAGCTGAGTCAATATTATTGCAATATGCCTCACCTCTCTCGTTTACAATGAATGAATTGTTCTCACACACATAACAAGAGAAAAGAATGTTTATATACTAGGTTTAAGAGATTAAACCTAGTTTTACAAGAATTCCTATTCCTAAGCCCAACCCAAAAGGGAATTAATAACTTAAAAGGAATCCTACAGCGGCTATACATGGAAAAGCCCGAGTGCGTCTCCGTTACCCGTTACTGCTGAAGTAGTCGACAACTCTAACATCAATAACCTAAAGAAACTTGTATTTGAAATGATGTTGAAGGAGGTTTATTGCATGATAAAAAATGAGAGCTGGAAGAATGTTGCTAAACACATTCCACAAGTACGTGTCAGCTATAAACATACAATTAGAGGAGGATACTTTAGTTACACTAGTAAATATTTGTCATCTCTTTCAGCAGAAGATTTTGAGAGGCTACTGAAGAAATTGAGGCCGAGTAACGAGTAGCCCCATCACTCATATAATCAACAGGTCAGTCTCCTAAAACAAGGAAGTCTTTTGACTAGTGTGTTTCTCTTAAATTTACTTCTCTGCTATTAAATATTGCAGTTTTTTTATGAGTAAACAAAATAAACTTTTTTCTAAAAATAATTTAATATTTGGATTAGCATATTCTGATCTGGTAGTAATTGTAATTAATCATCAATTATTTGAATTGTAATTTAAAGTTATATAGACAGATAGATAATTTAGAGGCCATCATTTTAATATCAATTTTGTTACTGTGACACGCCGAAAAAGTCTCCGGTCACCGGAAACCACCTGCTGCTTCCAGGGGCGAAATTATCAGTTTTTTTGTTTCTTTTTGTACATTTGTTTTTCACTTATTCTATGAATTAATTTAGCTGAGGGATGTAAATCTTCTATTGTCATGAACAGATGAAGTATGATGCTGATGAATCCATCTTTTCCAGTGATCACCCAAGAAGAATATGGCTTTTTTCTTGTAATAAAGGTTGTGTATTGCTTGTCATCAGCATGCAATAACTACTGTCAATGTTTTTGATGAGACTCCTAGTGTGCTAGTCTATTGTAGGAAACATAAGGGTGTGAAGTAGGGGATTTTGGTGCAGTTGGCAGGAAGTTTCTTGTGTGTGAGGTGTTAAGGATGGTTTATGGAGGGACAGATGGTATTAAGGGAGTGGATGATTGAAGAAGTTTGTTATGAAGAATAGGATAAAAGGGGAGACAGTGGGAATTGGGGGATATCTGAAAAAGTAAAAAGGGGAAAATTGGCAGGGGAGGTGCTGGTTCGTCTTATTTTACTATTCTGTTCTTGTTGATGTTGATTTCGTTGGTAGAATTAACTGGTGTATTGGCTGGAATTCAATCAATGGATATATATTAATTTCGAGTAGTGTTTGCTGGACTGTTCTGGGTTGCTTTAGTTGTGTTAGTTGTGAATTTATATACTCTTACGTTTCTCTTGGGATTGTTTTGGATAAAATAGTTGATAATTTCCAATGAAGTATACACCTTTGGAGAAAGCTTTGCCTATCAAAAACAGGGTCCCCTGTTTTCCTTTGTTCCCTCTTAACAAATTAATTTATTAAATGAATAATGTGCCAACTTCTAATGTGTAGCCTATGGTAAGAAGATTGGTATGGTGGTCTTCCAAATTAATTAAATTCCTCTCTTTATAAGTTGTGCAATTTTCCAATTTGGGTTGGAAAAATTTGCGAGGAAGGTAAACTCACCGTTGAAATACTCTGGCAAGTCAAAATAGATGGTGCTGAGAGTAGCACTGGGAGTGTCAAACACAGGGCTTCTTGGTTTAATGACCAAGAAGATGAGAAGCAGACTAAATATGAGGCAAAAAGCTGCACCAAACCATAGGAACAGGTCTACGCGGCGGGGCAAGGGTGATGGAGTATTGGGGCCTTGGTTGATCTCATGATGTCAGGATTTTGTGCAGCTAATGTTGGACTACGTTGTTTTGTTATAGATGGCTTTGAGATGCTAATTTGTTCAAGAGGAGCTTGAGTGGCCTGCTTTCCTCGCGCGCGCATTGGGTGGGGGGGTGTTATGTTAGTGGTGGTGGTGTTGAAAGGGGTGGAGGAGGTGGAGGTGGAGGTGGCGTAACTGGTGATGGTGGTGAAAGTGGTGGAGGAGGTGGAGGTGGATGTGGGAGGGAATTCATATTGGAACTAATGTGCTTTGGAGAAAACAACTTGTGAGTTAATTAATGAGAAGAAGGTGGAGAGTAAGGAGGTGGTTTGTTTAAATAAATCTGTTACTGGAATAAAGAAAGTGATATGAAAAAAGAATCTTTTGATTGAGGGGCAGTGCGACCAATGTGTTGTTTTTGAGAGTTGCAAAAGGAAATGCAGGTGGATCTAAAGTTGGGCAGATTACAGATGTTAGTTTGAATTAGCTTTTTGGCTTTTGAAATTGTAGAAGTTGCTTAATTATGTACCTGCAAAAGTCCTGAAGTGCTTATTGTGGAGTTATGAATATGGTTAGTGTTAAATAGCTTATATAAAGAGAAACTTTTACTTACTGAGACCAAAATTAAATACGAAGAAAATATTTATAAAAAACATAATTCCAGAATGTTAGCTAATAGTGGAGGAAGAAAGCCTTGTTCAAAGCCTAAAAATTCAGTACACAAAGCAACACATGAGCCCAATATGAACAGCCTAAGTATAGCTTGCTCCAGCCCACAAGAACATAACTCCTTGGATGGTTGCATTACTTTAAACCCCCTGTCATATGGGTATATGTTTTGAACCCCCTGCCATTAATGACTTCTCATTAATTTCAACAGAATTAAGAGTAAGAGAGTAAATGAGCTGGTGATTGCCCTTGAGGGTTGAGGCTGGGGTTGCTGGGCATGGATGGTGAGGTTATTAAAGTCATTTACCTTCATACAGTAAAAATTAATGAAAAGTCAATGGCAGGGGTTCATACCCATATTACAGGGGGTTCACGTGATTTTGGTAAACCTCAAGGTGTTTAAATAATTATCCCTTCTTTTGATAAATCATTGTATAGTTGACAATATAATTGAGCATAATACAACCAATATACAACTTATAAGTTGTCCCATTACATCCTTTCAAAATGTGGAGGATTACTGGTAGCCATTGTTGCAGTAGGTGGTCTTCTCTCAAACAAGAACAAGGTTGGAGAAAATTTAGCTGCCCGGTCCCCCCAAGTATGTATTTAAGAAAATGGCCTTGAAACTGTTCATCAAATTTTTTATAATTTAGAGAAGATGATGTAGCATAGTTAGGATTAATTAAACACGTAAAATAGGTTAAAATGAAAAGATTAAAACATATGTGGGCCGAATCAGAAATAATGAAAGTTTTCAAAATTTGAAATTTCGCAAAACAAGCCCCACTAACTATTCACGTCGCTTAATCGAAATTCATCAGTTGAAAACGCGATTTCTTGAACGAAAGGGAGACGCGATTTTTTCCAATCGAACACCAATTGATTTACACCCTAAATCAATTTCTTGAACCTAAACCGAATACAGTCGCGATTTTCGGCGATATAGTCGCGATTTTCGATCGATTTGTTGAACCCTAAAATCGATTTCCTTAATCAGTCATAGCTGTGCCATTTAAGGCGTCAGATCCATTTATGTCGAAGCGCAAGCGTTGACACTAAATTCAATCCAAAACCATGAGTGACACCGACAATGAGGAGGGAAGCCCACGCCACTTGAATCCTAGATTCCGGTGGCGCAAGCTTCAATGGGGCTGCACCGGTGGATCATCGACCATTGAAGGTGGTCCACATGTAGGAGACGCCGACGGCACAAGAACAGAGGGAAGAACCAGGCAAAGGGGTCTCAAGACGAGGAGTCAGGGGCGAGAATTCAGGGCCGGAAGGAGGATTCCTGGGAGAGAATTCAGGTTCGGGAGGTGGATTCCGGACGAATTCAGGTTGGTAGGGGAGGAGTCGCCGGAGGATCCAGGCGACGAGGAGAAGGCCGGCGAAGATAGGGTACGTAGTTTGGGAATGTTGCTTGTAATTTCGCTTAAGCGATCATTTGTATCGCTTAAGCGATTATTCTGTTTTACTCGTGATCGCAAAGAATGATCGCAAGCGATCGAGATCTGGCAGATGATTACGCCGGACCAAAGATCGCTAAGAGATCATGAGTGTTTACTCTTGGTCGCTTAAGCGATCTTAGGTCCAGGCGAATCCACAGTTAAGAGATTCTCAGTTAACTTACGGTGCATTGCGATTTAAAATCACTTAAGCGATCTTGCGATGCAGGCGAGAATCGCAGTTAAGAGATTCTCGATTAACTTAAATTGTTAAGCGATTTAAAATCGCAACGATCTTACGTAGGCAGTAAAGATCTCTTAAGCGATCCGAGATCGCTTAAGCGACTACAGTGGTTTTGGTTTATTTTTGTTGATGACATTTTATTTATATCGATTGTGCAGATTGTGCGGACCGTAAAGCCGTAGAGAGTACGAGTTGGAGCCTATAAGTGAGAAGGTACCTACTTCCCTGCAAGGGTGACGGTGGTCGAGTGGGAGGTTTTTGATAGAATAAGGGCCATTTTAGCTAGAATGAGGCACGGTGAAAAAGATTTTGGTGGCACTTGTTTGGTCGGTTTTAAGAATCGAAAAAAAGTGGAAAAAAGTCATTTTGGGGGCAGGGAGTGCATTACATGTTGATGCACTCAGTAAAATGCAACAAAAAAAATGAAATGTGGTTCGTGGTGGAGGGAAAGCCACTACGGTTTGGTATGATGGAGTATGTGTTGGTGACGGGCTTAGGATGCGAGAAAGTGCCAACTAAGGCGGAGGCGAGGCGCGTGAGGGGCAGTGCGGGAGCCATAAACTTTTGCAAAAAGGTTTTGAAAGGGGCAAAGTCTATTACAGGAAAAGTTTTAGAGAAGAGGCTATATACAGTTCGGTTTAGTGATGCAGAGAAGATAAAAGTGTGCTTGATATTGTTTTTACATTCTATCTTATTGGTGGTGACTCAACAAAAGGCTGTTGAGAAAGATTAGTTCTTTGTTTGTAAGCGACTTGGAGTTCTTTAATTCTTATTCGTGGGGACGGATATCATTTGAGCGAACCATCAAGAGCTGAAAAAAACCAGGCATGGCGTTAAAGCATGTCGAATGGGGCGGGAAGGCTAAACCAAGCACGTATAATTTGTTTGGCTTCCCATGGGCAATGCAGGTAAATATTAATAGCTCTATGTTATATTTTTGTATAATATGTGTGTTTGAATAATGACATGGACTGTTTTTTTACAATGTAGGCTTGGATGTACGAGGCCATCCCTATCTTCGCTAAGGCGGGGGAGGAGCAAAAATGTGAATGTGCAACAGCAATTTCCTAGGATGTTGCGGTGGCATGTCGAGAGCTGTAACCATTGGGATTATGGCCAATTAGAGATTGAGATTCAAGCATCTGGGGTAAGATTGAAGGATTAAGCTTTTGAATATGCAGTTGCTTTTTTATTTTGCTTCAATCTGATTGATTTTTATTTCTTTTTGCAGGGAGTCGTCCTTCCCCTTTTTACCGCTATTAGGGATGAAGCGGAAGAGGACTATGTCACATCTTTCAGAGCAATGGAGGATGAAAGGGATGAACAGATAGACCGCCTGATGCGGGACCTAAAAGGGGTCATGCATGTGATGGCAGTTGAAGGGTTATTGCTTGACAATGTCGTTGATGCTGAGGATAATGAAGCTCGGGGGGCCGAGGATGAGGAGGAGAAGAGGGAGGAAGAGGTTCGTATGCCTCAGCAAACCGGTATAACAAGTACCGCTTTGCCGAGACATCGGCGTAGGGAGAATGAGGTTGTTGACCTCATAAACGGCCTGTTTGAGAGTTTTACAACAGCCGTTTATGCAAAGCTTGAGAAGATGGAAGAAACAATGAAAAGGGTGGAGAAGAAAGTGGATAAGGTGGGAGGGAAAGTAGGTACAATGGAGGGCGAAGTTGGTACAATGGAGGAGGAAGTTGGTGGAGAATTAAACGCGGTTGAAGTGCAAACTGGCTTGAAAAGAGAGAGCCGAAAGAGCAAGTTTGTGAAATTGCCTTACATGGTAGTGACACAGGTAAAGAAGAAGAAAATGAAGAAACAAATGGAGGAACAACCAGAAATGGAGGAGGTTGAGGAGGTTGGTGGTGGAAGTGGGGCGGTGATAATGGAGGAGGGGGAGTTGGGAGGCGAAAGAAGCGGGGATGTAAAAATGGAGGAAGAGGGAGGAAGTGGGGAAGGGAAATTGGACTCAAATGTCGATTTGTATAGGCCAATAGAGGAAAGGAAAAAACTCTTTTATGCCTATTACAATGGATCGGGAATTGATGGCCATATAAAGTGTAAGACAGGGGATTATCCCCGGGAATGGTTTCAGAAGTTGTTGACGATCGGGACGTGGCTTGAGGACTCGGTGAGTTATTTTCACATAATTTTCCTTATTTTTGCCTGTGTTTTCTATACTTATCTTGTTGTTTTTATTTGATGCAACACATCGATGAGATATTGGCACTGATGAGGCTACGGACGGACTAGTGATGGTGATACATTGTATCCCGTGTGCTTATCACCGATGTGGCGTTTGGGCAAAGCGCTTGTTTCGGCATATCGCACTTTAATTAAAAAATGCCGTTGCTAGTGGTGTAAGAAAAGGACCGGCGAAAAGCGATTGGTGCTGCTGATCGGTTGCATCACGATGATTTTCGGTTTGATGACGGGATTATGCGATGCGTAAGGGGGATCGGCCCAAATATGGCCACGGTTGGGCCTTTGTTAAAAAGAGTGTCTTGCATCATCCTCGTCAAACAGATGCTTGGATAGCGATCGTTGCACATCTAGAGGAGGGGTTTGGGTTTGAAGATCCTTGGCGCAACCCAACCATTTGTCGAGACAAGCGGTTGGAGGTCGAGTTGGACCCACTGTCCCGAGGTTGTTCCCTGTGTTGCTCACAAGAGGGATGTTTGGGCACTTGATGTCAGGTACTAACCAGGAAAGTGGCCAATTCGGCCACTGCCCAATAAATGAGTCAAGGTAAATTTTGTTTAAAACTAACTTACATAATACAATTGTTCTATAAGTTTATTATAATGCTAATGTCTTCTTCCTATTGTAGCTGCCTGAATGTGGGGCATATGCCCTGAAATTTATTGATTTGACATGACCAACGGCCCGATGGACAGCTTGAATGATGAAACAATGAGAGACTATCGGGAGCGATGGGCTGTCGACTGCTTCCATGGGCAGATGGATCCGTTTTGAGTGACCAGAATCCAATCAAAGGGTATGAATGTTGGGACGCTGAATTTTGTAGTTTATGTGATGTTGATGTTCATACTTGGGTTTTTTGAGTTGATTGTATTTATTCTAAACCATATAACTTCATTCGCGACTTGAGTTTTTTGACTTGTAGTTAATGAAAGATGGAATGGTCAATCTCCACAGAAAGTCAACGGAGGCACCATCTTGAATTTGTTGGATGCTAGTTCAGAGCCAGAAAGCATCGGGAAGAATGATGTCGTGGGCATCTTTTCAAGCATGGACTACCCTGATACCATTCATTGTGGACTCTAAACTCTTTGGCATCAAAAACTAAATTAAAGGCGGTTATACGAAATTGTAAATAATTTACTATGTATGGTGTGATCATTGTAAAGAATTGGATCGATATTTGGGATATATTTTTGTTTGTCCATATAAGATAATTCATGCGAGTTTCAATTTACTATGTATGGTGTGTCCATATAAGATATTTTTGTTTGTCCACATATTTCTCTTAAACGACCAAGACTTTTCCAGAAACGATCACTTAAGCGATCTTAAATCGCTTAAGCGACCAAGGTGTGGGCAGATGTCATTTTAGAAAGAATCGCTTAAGCGATACGTAAGGTCGCTTAAGCGATCATAGTCTAAATGAGATGTCATTACGCTCGGAAAAGATCGCTTAAGCGACCACATGTCTTTTAGGAAGAATCGCTTAAGCGATACAGTTGGATCGCTTAAGCGATCATTCTCTGGGCAGAAGTCAATTCTGCCTCGGAAACGATCGCTTAAGCGATCTAAGCGACCACATGTCTTTTAGGAAGAATTGCTTAAGCGATACAGGTGGGTCGCTTAAGCGATCATAGTCTGGCCAGAAGTCAATTCTGCCTCGGAAACGATCCTTTAAGCGATCTATGATCGCTTAAGCGACCACATGTCTTTAAGGAAGAATCGCTTAAGCGTCTGATGGGTCGCAAGCGATCATAGTCAGGCAAGTCGATTTCGCTCCGGAAATGATCGCTTAAGCGACCACATGTCTTTTAGGAAGAATCGCTTAAGCGATACAGGTGGGTCGCTTAAGCGATCATAGTCTGGACAGAAGTCATTCGGCCTCGAAAAGATCGCTTAACCGATCCTAAATCGCTTAAGCGACCATGTGTCTTTTAGGAGGAATCGCTTAAGCGATATATATTGGTCGCTTAAGCGACCATTTGTCTTTTAGGAGGAATCGACCATGTTTCTTTTAGGAAAAAATCGCTTAAGCGATCATAAATCGCTTAAGCGACTATGTGTCTTTTAGGAAGAATCGCTTAAGCGATACAATTCATACTGACGTGTAAAAGAACTATATTAAATATATAGTTCTTTTGCACGTCAGTATAACCCTATAGGGAGGTTGGCTGAATCTTTATGTCTGCATTCGAGTTATTACATTTATATTAAACATATAGTTCTTTTACACGTCAGTATGAACCCTATAGGGTTTACGATTCGTTCAGAGCACCTGTTCCGTTATTACATTTATATTAAATATACAGTTCTTTTACACGTCAGTATGAACCCTATAGGGTTTACGATTCGTTCAGAGCACCTGTTTTTGGCTATACTAAACATATGGGGTTTACGATTCGTTCAGAGCACCTGTTCCGTTATTACATTTATATTAAACATACAGTTCTTTTACACGTCAGTATGAACCCTATAGGGTTCATATGATTCGTTCAGAGCACCTGTTCCGTTATTACATTTATATTAAACATACAGTTCTTTTTCACGTCAGTATAAACCCTATAGGGTTCATACGATTCGTTCAGAGCACCTGTTCCGTTATTACATTTATATTAAACATACAGTTCTTTTACACGTCAGTATGAACCCTATAGGGTTCATGATTCGTTAGTCGAGCACCTGTTCCGTTATTACATTTATATTAAATATACAGTTTTTTTACACGTCAGTATGAACCCTATAGGGTTTACGATTCGTTCAGAGCACCTGTTTTTAGCTATACTATACATATGGGGTTTACGATTCGTTCAGTATATTTTTATATTTGTTTGCTTAATTATTTACAAAATATTAGTATATTTTTAATTAATTTTCGACCCATTAAGTGAATTAATTTCAGAGCATACCAAAAAGTATAAAAATTAACAAAAACACCCCCACCCACCCAACTTCCCAGTTCTGGCTACCGCCGACAGCAACAAACGATCAAAAATATCTGGTAATGGCCACTTGTGACCTTTTCCGGCCAGATCCACCGTGGATGTGGCTGGAAAAGGCCACATCTTGCCGTCACGGACTTTCAATGAAATGTCGCGTTGGACGGTCAACGGCGGCCAAATGTTGGCCATCGTTGACCGACAACGATGGCCATATATTTGGCTGTCGAAGACGGCAAGATCTGGACCTCTCCGTTCGTCTACGGCCAGTTCTGGCGGATCATCTGGCCTTTTCCGGCCACATTCGTGGTCGATCTGGCCAGAAAAGGCCATATAGAGGCCCTAACGGGCAGATCCGACCACTGTGCATCGTAACGGTCTTTCCCGGTAAGATTTTGGCTCCGGTGGCGAATCGCTGAGTGGGAGGTGGGGGAGGGGGTGTATCTGTTAAATTTTAAAACCATTTGCACAAGAATCGCTTAAAGCGTCTACGGTTGGATCGCTTAAGCGATCATGTGATTAGCGAAGCAAATGCGCGGTGCATGATCGCTTGCGTCTGTGATATCGCTTAGCGAATCTTGTCTTTTTCCCATGGTCGATTAGCGATAAAATTGATCACTTAGCGATCATGTGGTTGGCGGTAAACAAATCGCCCGGTGCATGATCGCTTGTATCCGTGATATCGCAGCGAATCTTTTCTTTTTCCCATGGTCGATTAAGTGATAACAGGATCGCTTAAGCGATCATGCACTGGGTAGAATCAATCGGTCAGGTGCGATCGCTTGCGATCCGTATCGCTTAGCGATAAACGTGGGCAATGTATACTTTTGCACCTTTTCTCCCGAATTTTGACAAACTAAAATTACCAACACGTATTAATTCCATAATTTTTCCTCAATTTGACAACCTAATTCCAAACTAAAATAACTAACTTACATATTTAGACCATGTAATAAGAATGCACAATATAAAGGATAATTTATTAAAGGTAGCAATAAAATATAAAACATCAATAATTGAAAACAATAACTCATCAATGGTTGCCCTTCGCAACTCCCTCAATTTCATCCTTCTTTGAACCTAATTAGTTCTGGCAACTGCTTCTCTTGTGGCCAGGTTGCTTGCAAATTGAGCACTTATTCATCTTCCGGGGAAACCTCAAAGGCTGATGGAATACGCTTAACCCTTTTTCTCCCCTTTGGTGTCTTCTTGAATGGCGGCTGGAGGATAATGTCAGCCACCTCTGGTGGCACTACCCACCGCTCTTCTGGAGGCACCGGATATATTGTTTCTGAATATGCTAGCATGTAGTGATCTGTCATATAGAGAGGGGAGCAAAGTTCCGTGTAAATTCTTGAACCAAAATCTGGCTTCCGTTGGTGCTTTAGTGCTGCTAGTGCATGAGGACAAGGTAAACATTGAATGTCAAACACTTTACAGCTGCAAGTTTTTCTAAAAAGGTTAACTAGAGCATCCGGACCATAGCCGCGCACAGTGAACTCTTGAGCATTAAGAGGATAGGCAAACAGTGCATTTGACAGTTCCATACGTTCTCGTAATAATTTTTCATCTGATGGAACAAGGGTTGTAGTAAAATTATCGACTCCGTACGCTCATGGAACCACCGCGACAGTTGTCCTTTGGATTGCATCAAAAAGTGCAACTATTGGAAACTCTCTTTCTATTAACAACTTCGAATTTATGGACTCAGCTATGTTCGTGGTCATGACATCAAACCTTCTTCCAGGAAAGTAAGCTCTACTCTATCTCTCGAAACCAACATCATGCTCAAGATACTTAGCAACTCTAACATCCTTCATTCGGATTTGCTGGAAGTGCTCCTCGAACTCATCAACCCGATAAGCTTTTCTTTGCCATGTAGTATGTGAAGGAGGCCAGCACACTTAAACTTTTGTTTTATGTTCTCACCAAGGTGCCTCATACAGAATCCGTGATGTGCTTGACGGTAAATAGTGGCAATCCCCTTCTTTATAGAGTTGTGCCTATCGGATATTATGCACAACTCGTCTGTCACTATCGCATGGTCGCTGAAAAAACCAAGTCCATGACTCGTCATTCTCAGAGTCAACCACACACCATGCAACAGGATATGTGTGATTCTCGTTGTCCTGTGCAGTGGCCACCAACAATGTACCTCCATACTTTCCCGTCAAAAAGCAACCATCAACAGCCAACACCTTTCTCATGTTTACAAAACCCCTTATAGCAGAACCATAAGCAACAAAAAAATATTTAAACATCATATTCCTGTCCCACTTCAAAGCCGTCTTGCTACCTTGGTTTGTCAACTCAAGCATATAACGGTACGCTTCTAATACTGTGTACCCGTGCTCCGGCGTGCCCCTCACAAAATCTTGTGCATGTTGTCTCCCTTTCCAACATTTCCAGTAACTAACAACACATCCCAACTCATGCGCACAAGTCTCTGAATGTCTTTAGGAGATGGACCTTTCCCTTCGACGAACCGACTTTTGACAAATTGTCCAATAACATCAGCGGACGCTTGTCGATGCTCACCTGAAATATGTCCCAAACCACATGTGTGCTCATGGGTATATGTGCTAAGAATAAACTTTTCCAACTCCGCCAACCTTCTACAATAAATCCGCCACTTGCAATTTCGGTCACGACATGCAACCGTCACAGCCAATGAATTTGACTTTTTGGTGATGAACTCAAAATTACCTTTCACAGCAACAAGTTTTAGCTTCCTCACCACTTCCTCTTTGTTGTCAAATAAATACCCTATGTGCAACTCCGATCCATCCGTAAAGACATGAGCTGATTCACTACTAGCTCCAATTGCCCCCTTTGAACCTACATAAATGACCATAGTGTTCTCTTCCTCACAATGTACGCCTTCTGCATAATCTGTATTTAAAGGAATCTCTACATCTGTGGGAACATCTACGGGGTCCTCCTCCTCAACATTTTCATTCTACCCCCCATCACCAACCTCTTCTATAGTGTCCTCCTCACCACCCAATTCACCATCTACTCTTGATTTTTCGGCTAACAAATCAATGGCCTCGTAGTTCAAATTAAAACCAGGCAAATCTCCGCCTACATCCTCGTTATCCCCTTCCTTGGAACCAATGTCCAACGGTTTTTCTACATAAGAAACCCTTAAAATCGGCCTCGAACCACTATCGGCCATATCAATCATATATAACTTCACACTTTCATCCGACTTTAATATAGCAGGAGGTACCTTATAATTTTCAGGAGCTCTGCTTAAAATATACTTCACAACTATATCACTACGCAAGCAACTCAAATTACCTCTTCTAATTATTTCATCAATCAACTCATCAAAACTAACCTCGTGCTCCACAACAATTGGTATAACTTCTTTGCTCTTCCCATCCACTTCCACCTACTTTCTTCCTCCACCCACTCACCAAAATATTCAACATCCAAAACAACTTGTCCCATGTATAATAATAGCCAACTACCGTAATGTAAGAAAAAACAATATTCTTAAATCTTGTACTAAGGGTTCAAATATTTTAAAAAGAATGCACATTCGCATATTTGGTCGATGTATCGCTTAAGGGATCATGGTTATTTATCTTTGGATCGCTTAAGCGATACACTTGATCGCTTAAGCGATCCAATATAAACAACCATGATAAACTAAGCGATCTTATGCCATTTGCCGATCGCAAGCGATGCATCCCCACCCTCTGCAGACTTTAACCAGCGCAAGCGATCATATGCCACATACCCGATTGTTAAGCGATCTATCTGCGCATTACGGACCTACCGGATCGCTTGCGATACACCGGATCGCAAGCGATCCATCGTACCCAGAACACATTTTCAGTCATCTCCACCTACAATCGATCCATCATACCCAAGAAAATAAATACCCAAAACAAATTTTCAACAAATTTCACTCCTTTCAACTTGCATTACATCAAACACAACCCAACAACCTAAACAACTAAATCAAAATCATAACCCAAACCCCATCCATTATTAAATCTTTGTAAATCTAAATATAAAATGTAAAAAGGAGATACACATACTTAGACAAAATGTCAGGAGGAGGAGGAGGGGGATCTTTGCTGGAGAAGATGTTAATGGTGGAGGAGAAGAAAGTGTTAATGACGGAGGAACAAGAAGATATAGAGGAATGAGGAAGAAGAAGATGTACAGGAAAGAGGAAGAAGAAGAAGATGCGAGGAAGAAGTAGATGTAGACGAAGCCAAGAAGGAGAGGAAGAAGATGAGAGGTAGAGATGCGTTAATGGCGGGAGGAAGAAGAACGTTTTTGGGTTTATTTGCAACAATTTCGGGTTTGTGGAAATATAGTATAATTTTGAAAAGATTACATTAATCTTAATTAAGCACTAATTACGAGAAAATTTAGCTGCCCGGTCCCCCCAAGTCTGCATTTAAGAAAATGGCCTTGATACTGTTCATAAAATATTTTATAATTTAGAAGATGACGTGGCATAGTTAGGATTAATTAAACACGTAAAATGGGTTAAAATGAAAAGATTAAAACATATGTGGGCGAATCGAAATAATGAAAGTTTTCAAAATTTGAAATTTCGCAAAACAAGCCCCACACTCTATTCACGCTAATCGAAATTCATCGGTTGAAAGCGATTTCTTGAGCGAAAGGGAGGAGCGATTTTTCGATCCAACACCAATTGATTTGCACCTAAATCAATTTCTTGAACCCTAAACCGAATACGATCGCGATTTTGGCGATATAGTCGCGATTTTCGATCGATTTGTTGAACCCTAAGAGCGATTTCTTCAACTATAAAGCGGAATCTACTGCGATTTCGATACGTCCCATATTTCCAATCCAAACTACAAATTTTCACACCAAATTCAATCCAAAACCATGGTGACACTCACAATGGGCGCGACAACCCAACGCCACCGAATCCTAGATTCCGGTGGCTCAGCGATTCAATGGCTGCTCGGTCGATCATCGACCATTGAAGGTGGTCCACACGTAGAGGAGGCGGCGGCAGAAGAGAGTGAAGAACCAGCACGGGGAGGGGTGCGAAGGCGAGTCGGGGCGAGACTTGAGGCCGGGAAGGAGGATTCGGAGAGAATGCGAGGCCGGGAGGTGGATTCGGCGATAATTCGGGGCGGGAGGAGTGCGGAGGATCGAGGCGACGAGGAAGGCCGGCGAAGATAGGGTACGTGTTTGGGATGTTGCTTGTAATTTCGCAAGCGATCATTAGTATCGCTTAAGCGATTATTCATTTTACTCATGATCGCGGCAATGATCGCAAGAGATCATGAGTGTTTACTCTTGGTGGCTTAAGCGATCTTAGGTGCAGGCGAATCACAGTTAAGAGATTCTCGATTAACTTTTGATCGCTTAAGCGATTTAAAATCGCTTAAGCGATCTTGCATGAGACAATAAAGATCTCTTAAGCGATCCATGATCGCAAGAGACTACGGTGGTTTTGGTTTATTTTTGTTGATGACATTTTATTTATATCGATTGTGCGGTTGTGCGGACCGTAAGGTGTAGAGTACGAGTTGGAGCCTATAAGTGAGAAGGTACCCTACTTCCTGCAAGGGTGACGGTGGTCAGTGGGAGGTTTTTGGTGAGAATAAGGGCCATTTTAGCTAGAATGAGGCATGGTGAAAGAGATTTTGGTGACACTTGTTTGGTCAGTTTTTAAGAATTGGAAAAAAAGTGGAAAAAAGTCATTTTGGGGGAGGCGGGGAGTGCATTACATGTTGATGCACTCGGTAAAAAGCAAGAAAAAAAATGAAATGTGGTTCGTGGTGGAGGGAAAGCCCACTACGGTTTGGTATGATGGAGGGTATGCGTTGGTGACGGGCTTAGGATGCGGGAAAGTGCCAACTAAGGCGGAGGCGAGCTTGATGAAGAGTGCGGGAGCCATAAACTTTTGTAAAAAGGTTTTGAAAGGGGCAAAGTCTATTACGGGAAAAGGAAAAGTTTTAGAAGAGGCTATCTGATTCGGTTTAGTGATGCGAGAGAAGATAAAAGTGTGCTTGATATTGTTTTTGCATTCTATCTTATTGGCTGGTGACTCAACAAAAGCTATTGAGAAAGATTGGTTGCTGTTTGTAAGCGACTTGGAGTTCTTTAATTCTTATCCGTGGGGACGGATATCATTTGGCGAACCATCAAGAGCACGAAAAAAACCCAGACATGGCGTTAAAGCATGCCGAATGGGGCGGGAAGGCTAAACCAAGCACGTATAATTTGTTTGGCTTCCCATGGGCAATGCGAGGTAAATATTAATAGCTCTATGTTATATTTTTTATAATATGTGTGTTTGAATAATGACATGGGTGTTTTTTTACAATGTAGGCTTGGATGTACGAGGCCATCCTGTCTTCGCCAAGGCGGGGGAGGAGCAAGAATGTGAATGTGCAACGGCGATTTCCTAGGATGTTGCGGTGGCATGTCGAGAGCTGTAACCATTGGGATTATGGCCAATTAGAGATTGAGATTCAAGCAGCTGGGGTAAGATTGAAGGATTAAGCTTTTGAATATGCAGTTGGTTTTTTATTTTGCTTCAATCTGATTGATTTTTTTTTCTTATTGCAGGGAGTCGTCCGTCCCTTTTTGACCCCTATTGGGGATGAAGCGGAAGAGGACTATGTCACATCTTTCAAAGCAATGGAGGATGAAAGGGATGAAGCAGATAGACCGCGATGCGGGACCTAAAAGGGGTCACGCATGTGATGGCAGTTGCAGGGCCATTGCTTGACAATGTCGTTGATGCTGAGGATAATGAAGCTCGGGGGGCCGAGGATGAGGAGGAGAAGAGGGAGGAAGAGGTTCGTATGCCTCAGCAAACCGGTACAACAAGTACCGCTTTGCCGAGACATCGGCGTAGGGAGAATGAGGTTGTTGACCTCATCAACGGCCTGTTTGAGAGTTTTACAACAGCCGTTTATGCAAAGCTTGAGAAGATGGAAGAAACAATGAAAAGGGTGGAGAAGAAAGTGGATAAGGTGGGAGGGAAAGTAGCTAGAATGGAGGGCGAAGTTGGTACAATGGAGGAGGAAGTTGGTGGAGAATTAAAGGCGGTTGAAGTGCAAGGCGGCAAGAAAAGAGAGCCGAAAGAGCAAGTTTGTGAAATCGCCTTACATGGTAGTGACACGGGTAAAGAAGAAGAAAATGAAGAAACAAATGGAGGAACAACCGAGAAAGGGAGGAGGTTGAGGAGGTTGGTGGTGGAAGTGGGGCGGTGATAATGGAGGTTGAGGAGGTTGGTGGTGGAAGTGGGGCGGTGATAATGGAGGAGGGGAGTTGGGAGGCGAAGGAAGCGGGGATGTAAAATTGGAGGAAGGGGGAGGAAGTGGGGAAGGGAAATTGGACTCAAATGTCGATTTGTATAGGCCAATAGAGGAAAGGAAAAAAACTCTTTTATGCCTATTACAATGGATCGGGAATTGATGGCCATATAAAGTGTAAGGCAGGGGATTATCCCAGGGAATGGTTTAAGAAGTTGTTGCGATGGGGGCGTGGCTTGAGGACTCGGTGAGTTATGTTCACTTAATTTTCCTTATTTTTTCTGTGTTTTCCATACTTATCTTGTTGTTTTTATGTGATGTAGCACATCGATGAGATATTGGCGGCGATGAGGCTACGGACAGGACTAGTGATGGTGATACGTTGTATCTGACTGTGCTATCACCGATGTGGCGTTTGGGCAAACGCTTGTTTCGGCATATCGGTCTTTAATTAAAAAATGCCGTTGCTAGTGGTGTAGCAAAAGGACAAGGCAACGATTGGCTGCACGAGTCGGATTGCATCCACGATGATTTCGGTTTGATGATAGGATTATGCGATGCGTAAGGGGGATCGGCCCAAATATGGCCCACGGTTGGGCCTTTGTTAAAAGAGTGTCTTGCATCATCCTCGTCAAGCAGATGCCTTGGAATAGCGATCGCTTGGCATCTAGAGGAGGGGTGTCGAAGATCCTTGGCTGCAACCCAACCATTTGTCGAGACAAGCGGTTGGAGGTCGAGTTGGAGCCCTTGTCCCGAGGTTGTTCCCTGCTGTTGCGTGGCATCGGGATGTTTGGGAGGCGGTTGGGTGATCGGTACTAACCCAGGAAAGTGGCGAATTCGGCGCTCTACCTTGATAAATGAGTCAAGGTAAATTTTGTTTAAAACTAACTTGCATAATACAATTGTTCTATAAGTTTATTATAATGGTAATGTCTTCTTCCTATTGTAGCGAATGTGGGGCATATGCCTGAAATTTATTGATTCGACATGACCAACGGCCCGATGGGCGGCTTGAATGACGAAACAATGATAGAATGTCGGGGAGCGGGCTGTCATGCTTCCATGGGCGAGATGGATCCGTTTTGAGTGACGAGAACCCAATCAAAGGGTATGAAAGTTGGGCGATGAATTGTGTAGTTTATGTGATGTTGATGTTCATACTTGGGTTTTTTTGAGTTGAGTTTATGTGATACATTATAATTATCAATAAGGGTGTATATACATGTTCATTTTCAATGGTGTTTTGATGTGTACTTGAGCGCTTATTTAATTTGTTCTCATTGGCTTGGCTATTTTCTAATTCATGCCTTTCTCATATTATGGTGTTTTACTGCGGGTCACTAAGATGGAATGGTCAATCCCCTCGAGAAAGTCACGAGGCACCATATTAGCCGCCCTTGTAGATATCATCTTGAATTTGTTGTAGATATCATTGTAAAGAATTGGATCGATATTTGGGATATATTTTTGTTTGTCCATATAAGATAATTCATCGGAGGTTTCAATTTACTATGTATGGTTTGTCCATAAAAGATCATATGTCTTTTAGTAATAATCGCTTAAGCGACACGAGAGGTCGCAGCGATCATTCATATTTTAGTAATAATCGCTTGGGATCGAGAGGTCGCTGTATCATAGCGCGATGTCATTCTCGCCTCCGGAAGATCGCTTAAGCGATCATAAATCGCTTAAGCGATCATGAGTCTTTTAGCAATTATCGCTTAAGCGATACAGGTGGTCGCTTAAGCGATCATAGTCAGGCGGATGGCATTCTCGCTGGAAAGGATCGCTTAGCGATCATAAATCGCTTCTGCGATCATTCGTATTTTAGTAATAATCGGCAAGCGATACGGTGGTCGCTTAGCGATCATAGTCTGGGCAGATGGCATTCTGCCTCGGAAAGGATCGCTTAAGCGATCATAAATCGCTTAAGCGATCATGGGTCTTTTAGTAATAATCGCAAGCGTCACGGTGGTCGCAGCGATCATAGTCAGGCGGAGATGGCATTACGCCTCCGGAAAGATCGCTTAAGCGATCATAAATCGCTTACGCGATCATTCGTATTTTAGTAATAATCGCTTAAGCGATACAGGTGGTCGCTTAAGCGATCATAGTCTGGGCAGATGGCATTCTCGCTCTTGGAAAGATCGCTTAGCGATCATAAATCGCTTAAGCGATCATGGGTCTTTTAGTAATAATCGCTTAAGCGATATGGTGGTCGCTTGCTGATCATAGTCGGCATAGGCATTCTCGTTCTTGGAAGGAAAGGATCGCTTAGCGATCATAAATGCTTACGCGATCATGGGTCTTTTAGTAATAATCGCTTAAGCGATACGGTGGTCGCTTAGCGATCATAGCAGATGTCATTACGCTCCGGAAAGGATCGCTTAAGCGATTATAAATCGCTTAAGCGATCATGCGTTATTACATTTATATCAAACATATAGTTCCTTTACACGTCAGAAAGATCGCTTAAGGGTTTAGAATTCGTTCAGAGCACTTGTTCCGTTATTACATTTATATCAAACATATAGTTCCTTTACACGTCCGAAAGATCGCTTAAGGGTTTACGATTCGTTCAGAGCACTTGTTCCGTTATTACATTTATATCAAACATATAGTTCCTTTACACGTCAAAAAGATCGCTTAAGGGTTTACGATTCCTTCAGAGCACTTGTTCCGTTATTACATTTATATCAAACATATAGTTCCTTTACACGTCAAAAAGATCGCTTAAGGGTTTACGATTCGTTCAGAGCACTTGTTCCGTTATTACATTTATATCAAACATATAGTTCCTTTACACGTCAAAAGATCGCTAGGGTTTACGATTCGTTCGAGCACTTGTTCCGTTATTACATTTATATCAAACATATAGTTCCTTTACACGTCAAAAGATCGCTTAAGGGTTTACGATTCGTTCAGAGCACTTGTTCCGTTATTACATTTATATCAAACATATAGTTCCTTTACACGTCAAAAAGATCGCTTAGGGTTTACGATTCGTTCAGAGCACTTGTTCCGTTATTACATTTATATCAAACATATAGTTCCTTTACACGTCAAAAAGATCGCTTAGGGTTTACGATTCGTTCGAGCACTTGTTAAGTTATTACATTTATATCAAACATATAGTTCCTTTACGTCAAAAAGATCGCAGGGTTTACGATTCGTTCGAGCACTTGTTCCGTTATTACATTTATATCAAACATATAGTTCCTTTACGTCAAAAAGATCGCAGGGTTTACGATTCGTTCGAGCACTTGTTCCGTTATTACATTTATATCAAACATATAGTTCCTTTACACGTCAAAAAGATCGCTTAAGGGTTTCTGATTAGATTCGAGCACTTGTTCCGTTATTACATTTATATCAAACATATAGTTCCTTTACGTCAAAAAGATCGCTTAGGGTTTACGATTCGTTGAGCACTTGTTCCGTTATTACATTTATATCAAACATATAGTTCCTTTACGTCAAAAAAGATCGCAAGGGTTTACGATTCGTTCGAGCACTTGTTAAGTTATTACATTTATATCAAACATATAGTTCCTTTACAGTCTTTACCCCCGATCGAAAAACATGCGCTTAGGGTTTACGATTCGTTCGAGCACTTGTTCCGTTATTACATAGTTCCTTTCACGTCAAAAAGATCGCAGGGTTTAGATTGTTCGAGCACTTGTTAAGTTATTACATTTATATCAAACATATAGTTCCTTTACCGTCAAAAAAGATGCAGGGTTTACGATTCGTTGAGCACTTGTTCGTTATTACATTTATATCAAACATATAGTTCCTTTACACGATTGGTATATTTTTATATTTGTTTGCTTAATTATTTAGGAAATATCGGTATATTTTTAATTAATTTTCGACCCATTAAGTGAATTAATTTCATTAATACCAAGAAAAGGTTCAAAAAATTAACAAAAACACCCCCACCCACCCAACTTCCCGATTACGCTGCGCAGCGAGCGGCACCGGAAATGGCGGTAATGGCGATTGTGACCTTTTCCGGCCATATCCACCTTGATGTGGCGGAAAAGGCCACATCTTCCCGTCATGGACTTTCAATGAAATGTCCGACTTTGCGGTCAACGACGGCCAACATTTGGCCGTCGTTAACCCGACAACGGCGGCCATATATTTGGGTGTCACGAGCGGCAACCTCTGGATTTTTCCGTTCCTCTACGGCGATTCGGCGGATCGTGGGCCACCTTTTCAGGCCACATGTCCGTAAGCGATCATGGCCGGAAAAGCCCATATAGAGGCCCTATCGGCCGGATCCGACCTTGTGCATCGAAACGCCCTTCCCGGTCATATTAGGCTCGGTGGCCGTGGGTAGGTGGGGGTGTATCTGTTAAATTTTAAAACCATTTGCGAAGAATCGGTTAAGCGATACAATGGATCGCTTAACCGATCATGTGATTAGCGGCGATCTGCCCATGTCATGATCGCTTAGCGAATATTGCCTTTTTTCCCCACAGGGTCGATTAAGCGATCTGGGATCTCTTAAGCGATCATGCACCTGGGCAGAATCAATCAGTCCAGGTGAAGGATCGCTTAAAGCGATCCTTTATCGCTTAAGCGATCATGCACCTAGGCAGAATCAATCAGTCCAGGTGAAGGATCGCTTTAAGCGATCCTTTATCGCAGCGATCATGCACTGGCGAATCAATCGATCGGTGAAGGATCGCTTAAAGCGATCCTTTATCGCTTAAGCGATCCATCTGCGAAAACACTTTGTCGCTTAAGCGATCGTGGGCAATATATACATTTGCATCTTTTCTCCTGAATTTTGACAAACTAAAATTACCAACACGTATTAATTCCATACTTTTTCCTCAATTTGACAGCCTAATTCCAAACTAAAATCACCAACAAATATTTAGACCATGTAATAAGAATACACAATATAAAGGATATTTTATTAAAGGTAACAATAAAATTTAAAACATCAATAATTTCATCCTTCTTCGAATCGACCCTAATTACTTAGCAGCTTCTCTTGTGACCGAGGGTTGCTTGCAAATTGAGCACTTATTCATCTTAGGGGAACCTCAAAGGCTGATGGAATACGCTTAACCCTTTTTCTCCCCTTTGGCGTCTTCTTCAATGGCGGTGGAGGATAATGTCGACCACCTCGCGGCACTACCCACCGCTCTTCCGGAGGCAGGATATATCGTTTGAATATGCTAGCATGTAGTGATCTGTCATATAGAAAGGGGAGCAAAGTTCCATGTAAATTCTTGAACCAAAATCCGGCTTCCGTTGGTGTTTGATCTTGCTAGTGCATGAGGACAAGGTAAATGTTGAATGTCAAGCACTTTACATGCAAGTTTTTGTAACAAGGTTAACTAGGGCATCCGGACCATACAGCGCCTACGATAAACTCTTGAGCATTAAGAGGATAGGCAAAGCGGTGCATTTGTGATTCCATATGTTCTCGCAATATTTTTTTCATTGAGGAACAAGGGTTGTAGTAAAATTATCGACTCCATACGACGCTCATGGAACCACCGCGCAGTTGTCCTTTGGATTGAATCAAAAAGTGCAACTATTGGAAACTCTCTTTCTATTAACAACTTGAATTTATGGACTCACTATATTCGTGGTCATGACATCAAACCTTCTTCCGGGAAAGTAAGCTCTACTCCATCTCTCGAAACCAACATCATGCTCAAGATACTTAGCAACTCTAACATCCTTGATTCGGATTTCTTTGGAAGTGTTCCTCGAACTCATCAACCCGGTAAGCTTTTCTTTGCCATGTAGTATGTCGAAGGAGGCCAAGACACTTAAACTTTTGTTTTATGTTCTCACCAAGGTGCCTCATACGAATCCGTGATGTGCTTGACGGTAAATAGTGGCAATCCCCTTCTTTATAGAGTTGTGCCTATCGGATATTATGCACAACTCGCATCAGCAGTCACTATCGCACGTAATCGGCTGAAAAAAACCAAGTCCACGACTCATCATTCTCGAGTCAACCACACACCATGCAACAGGGATATGTGTGATTCTCGCCGTCTGTGCGGTGGCCACCAACAATGTACCTCCATACTTTCCCGTTAGAAAGCAACCATCAACACCAACACCTTTCTCATGTTTACAAAACCCCTTATAAGCAGCACCATAAGCAACAAAAAAATATTTAAACATCATATTCCCTGTCCCACTTCAAAGCCGTCTTGCTACCTTGGTTTGTCAACTCAAGCATATAAGCAGTGCGCTTCAATACTGCGTGCCGTGCTCCGGCGTGATGCCCCTCACAAAATCTTGTGCATGTTGTCTACCTTTCCAAAGATTTCCAAGAACTAACAACACATCCCAACTCATGCGCACAAGTCTCGAATGTCTTTAGGAGATGGACCTTTCCCTTCGACGAACCGACTTTTGACAAATTGTCCAATAACATCGGCGGACGCTTGTCGATGCTCACCGAAATATGTCCCAAACCACATGTGTGCTCACGGGTATATGTGCTAAGAATAAACTTTTCCGACTCGCCAACCTTCTACAATAAACCCGCCACTTGCGGTTTCGGTCCACGACATGCAACCGTCACACCAATGAATTTGACTTTTTGGTGATGAACTCAAAATTACCTTTCACAGCAACAAGTTTTAGCTTCCTCACCACTTCCTCTTTGTTGTCAAATAAATACCCTATGCGCAAGTCCGATCCATCCGTAAAGACATGAGCTGATCCACTACTACCTCCAATTGCCCCCTTTGAACTTGCATAAACGACCATAGTGTTCTCTTCCTCACAATCTACGCCTTCTGCATAATCTGTATTTAAAGGAATCTCTACATCTGTGGGAACATCTACTGGGTCCTCCTCCTCAACATTTTCATTCGGCCCCCCATCACCAACCTCTTCTATAGTGTCCTCCTCACCACCCAATTGACCGTCTACTCTTGATTTTTCAGCTAACAAATCAATGGCCTCGTAGTTCAAATTACAACCAGGCAAATCTCCGCCTACATCCTCGTTATCCCCTTCCTTGGAACCAACTTCCAACGGTTTTTCTACATAAGAAACCCTTAAAATCGGCCTCGAACCACTATCGGCCATATCAATCATAAATAAGTTCACACTTTCATCCGACTTTAATACGGCGGGGAGGTACCTTATAATTTTCAGGAGCTCTGCTTAAAACATACCTCACAACTATATCACTACGCGAGCAACTCAAATTACCTCTTCTAATTATTTCATCAATCAACTCATCAAAACTAACCTCTGTGCTCACAGCAATTGGTGTAACTTCTTTGCTCTTCCCAATCCACTTCCACCTACTTTCTTCCTCCACCCACTCACCAAAATATTCAACACCCAAAACAATTTTTTCCCATGTATAATAATAGCCAACTACCCGTAATGCAAGAAAAAACAATATTCTTAAATCTTTGTACTAAGGGTTCAAATAGTTTAAAAAGAATCTGCACATTCGCATATTTGCTCTGATGTATCGCTTGAACGATCATGGTTATTTATACTGGATCGCTTAAGCGATACACCTGATCGCTTAAGCGATTAAGTATAAATAACCTTGATCGCTTAAGCGATCTTATGCCATTTACTGATCGCGTAAGCGATCTGCTCCCATACAGCAGACTTTAACCAGATCGCTTAAGCGATCTTATGCCACATACCTGATCGCTTAAGCGATCTATCTGCTGCATTACCAGACCTACCGGATCGCTTAAGCGATACACCGGATCGCTTAAGCGATCCATCGTGCCCAGAACACATTTTCAGTCATCTCCACCTACAATCGATCCATCATACCCGAAAATAAATACCCAGAACTAATTTTCAACAAATTTCACTCCTTTCAACCTACATTACATCAAACACAACCCAACAACCTAAACAACTAAATCAAAATCATAACCCAAACCCCATCCATTATTAAATCTTTGTAAATCTAAATATAAAATGTAAAAAGGAGATACACATACTTAGGCGAAATGTCAGGAGGAGGAGGAGGGGAATCTTTGCCGGAGAAGATGTTAATGGTGGAGGAAGAAGAAAGTGTTAATGGCGGTAGAGATGCGGAAGAAGAAGATGTAGAGGAATGAGGAAGAAGAAGATGTACGGGGAAGAAGAAGAAGATGCGAGGAAGAAGAAGATGTTGCGACGCCAAGAAGAAGAGAAGAAGATGCAGGTAGAGATGCGTTAATGGCGGGAGGAAGAAGAAGGTTTTTGGGTTTATTTGCAACAATTTCGGATTTGTGGAAATATAGATAATTTTGAAAAGATTACATTAATCCTAATTAAGCACTAATTACCCTTAATCAATAATATGGCTATTTAGTTAACATTTCAAAACTTGATAGCCTTTTAATTAAATGTAAACTTCAAATGTCTTTTTAATAACTTCCCCCCACTAATTACCCTTAATCAATAATATGCCTATTTAGTTAACATTTTAAAACTGATAGCCTTTTAATTAAATGTAAACTTCAAATGTCTTTTTAATAAACTCCCCCAACAAGGTTGCCTAGGAATGAAAAATTTCATGAATAGTGTGGACTCAAAGTCAAAAGTGCACAACACAGTTTCATTTGAAAGTTATTATGATCAACCTCACCATCTCAAGTCTTGTTTCTTGTATTTTGTTTTGTTTCCAGCAAGCCACTTTACTAGTTATTGGACACTTATTTGCAAATGGATGGCTGAGGGCTTTGTTCCATACTCTAAACGACACCCATTTGAACACATTGCAGAGAATTCTTGGACAATCTAATTAGTAGAAGCTAGGATCATTGGAGCCAATGTGTAATATATATTTGATTAGGTTTTGGTTGTGCCATGTGTTATTGTCCAAGTAATGCTATTCCAGCTGCAACATTGCTTGCAGGTGTTCATCAACTTCCTTGTGTAATATAAATTTATGATACTGCATTGATATAACTGAAATTTATCT
Source organism: Pistacia integerrima (assembly GCA_026225825.1). NCBI lineage: Eukaryota > Viridiplantae > Streptophyta > Magnoliopsida > Sapindales > Anacardiaceae > Pistacia > Pistacia integerrima. Next base: position 1,323,662 of record CM047738.1, on the reverse strand, counting down.
ACTGGCTTGACAAAACTTCTGTCTTGTAAAGCTTTCCTTTTCTTATTTATCTTATGAATAATATAAACGTTTCATTTCTTAAAATTAAACTGATAGCACTGTATTCTTGAAATGACTGCCATGAACAGATGAAGTATCTACAGTCGTGAGAATAAACTGATGAGTCATCTTCCGAATTCATCAATAAAAAATGCAATGGCCAGTTCTTGTCATGGTGGTGAAGTACCGCTTGCTATTAGAATGTAATATCGATTGTAATATTTGCTAGCAAATTTGTCAATGTGTTACTTGTTACATTGTCCAGGTAATTTGTAGTATGATGGGATCTGGTATCAATACACAGAGTTAACATTTGAATTCACTTGTAATATGACCGGAGAGTGTCTTGTTTCTAACGTCATAGTTGTATCCATTATGTTGTTCAAGAATCAAGAGATAGTGAATTCTTTTCTTTCTCTTGGGTTTCTATAATAGCACTTCTATTTTACTCAATCCGCATAGGGAACTTTTAATTTGTATATAAAACTCACATAATGTTCTCCAAAGTAATTGAAATGAAAGAGTGAGCATCATGCAAGGCACAAAGCAGCCTCAAAATTAAGATAGCGTTTGGTTGGCAATTAAACAAAGCATAGATAGTAGATACTTTACTTCAAATTGCCAAAAGATGAATAAAGAAAAATTCTTTTCGCTTCCAAGTTCCAACCAATTCCCACCTTTTGAAAACTAGTATGTAAAGGCCAACGTAAGTCCCCTCCTGCTTGATGTTGCTTATACAACTTGGCTTCTTGTCTCAACTACAATTCTGAACTATTCAATATTTCTAAAGTTAAAACATTTGATACCTTGAATTTGGTTTGGTGGCTCAGAAAATTTTGAAGGTGCCAGTTTTCTGTTGTTTTTGCAATTTTTTTTTTTTTTAGTTATATTTCTTTTATTCTGACAATGTGATTAAGTTTTAACTTTCCTTTTTTTTTTTAATATTTATTGAAGGCTTCTGTAAACAAAGAAGATCCAGGTGCTATTTCTTAGATCACATTCAAATATCATCCAATAACAGGTAATCATATAAACTTTGCTTCTTTAGTGGTTATAATTTATGCTTATTTATCACCACAAGAAATATGAATTTCATATCAAAATCATTGTAGTTATTGAATGCATTCTATTATAAGTATTGTAGAAATAGATTAGCTAGAAAATAATTTTGGTTGGATTAGATTTTTAATTCTGTTTTTAGTTTAGGACATAGGGATATATGCTTTGTTAAAATTGTATTAAGGGAGCCAACCTTGATGATACGAAAAATAAAATCATATATTGATAGAAAAAATTTAAATAAATTTAATAAATCATATTGTGATTTTCCCCATTTATAGATATGTTATGAATTAAAAAAAAAAAAATAGTGAAGCTGAAATTTTAGAAACTTTTGATATCAATACAGTGGGTATCAAGAAAAAGGTGAGATATGGCAGAGGGCGCAGTGAACTCTGTAATACAAATCCTGAGTTCTTTGCTCGTCCAAGAAATCAAGTTGTTGGGAAATGCAAAACAAGGAGTTGAAGACATCAAAAATGAACTGGAGAGCATCAGATCTTTTCTCAAGGATGCTGATACAAGAGCTGCACAAGAAGGAGAAACAGGGGGCAACGAAGGTGTCAAAACTTGGGTGAAACAATTGAGGGAACAAGCTTTCCGGATTGAAGATGCCATCGATGAGTACACAATGAAGGCGGCGAGACTTCCTCATGGAAGAGGTCTCGTTAATTACCTTCTTAAAGCGTGCTACTTCATAAAGATCCTAAAATTGCGACATGGAATCGCCACTGAGATTAATGATATCAAACGATCACTTGCCGAAATTCAACGAAGAGGAGAAATCTACAACTTCAAGTACATAGATCAGGGGTCAGGCAGTGGAGGGGGAAATGTTATACCTCATGACTCTACAGTTGATTCTTTTTTCATTGAAGACACTGAAGTTGTAGGTATTGAATCTACTAAAGAAAAATTGATTTCTTTATTGGTGGAAGGAACATCCAATACTCTCTCAGTGATTGCCGTGGTGGGCGAAGGAGGATTAGGCAAAACCACTCTTGCTGGGAAAATTTATAACAACGATGCGGTGAAGAAGCATTTTGATTGCCAGGCTTGGATCACAGTTGGGAAAGAATACTTGAAGAAAGATTTACTAAGGAAAATTTTACGAGAACTTTACCGCTCAACAGGGTCCACTCTAACAGAGGCTGACGAAATAGAAGAGAAGGATTTCATCATGACGTTGACGGAACACTTAAAGGACAAGTGTTACATGATTGTGTTCGATGACGTGTGGAAAATTCAATTTTGGAGAGATGTAGCGCATGCTTTACTTGATAACAAAAATAACAGTAGAGTAATGCTAACGACACGCAATAAAGCAGTTGCTGAATTCATACCGTTCTCAATAGTTCATGTTCACATGCTTGAGCCCTTGTCTTCAGAGAATGGATGGGAACTTTTTTGTAGAAAGGCCTTTGGTTCTGATGGCTGTTGTCCTCCAAACTTGGCAGAATTATCTGAAAAAATCATTGGAAAATGTGGAGGTCTACCTCTAGCAATTGTTGCAATAGGTGGGCTTCTCTCAAGAAAAAACAAGATTCTTTCTGAATGGAAAAAAATATTTGATGATTTTGGGTCAAAATTAAGTGCTGATTCCCATCTTGAAGATTGCAAAAGAGTTTTGTCTGAAGGTTATTATGATCTCCCTCACCATCTAAAGTCATGCCTCTTATACTTTGGTGTGTTTCCAGAAGGCTACGAAATTAGATTTGGGAGATTAATTCGCCTCTGGATAGCTGAAGGATTTGTCCAATGCAACAACCACCTGACATCTGAGCTTGTTGCCGAAGAATACTTGAAAGAACTTATTGATAGAAGCTTGGTTCAAGTTTCAAGGAGACAAGCTTCTGGACGAGCTAAAACTTGTAGAGTTCATGATTTGATGTACGAGACCATTCGTAGAAAGATGAAGGAATGTGATTTTTGTCGGTTTTTTGATGAAAACGACTTGAGTCACTTTAGTAAAACTCGGCGTATTTCAATATGCAAATGCGCTAATGGTGTTTTAGAGAGCATGAAAAATTCAAAGATCCGTTCTATTTGTCTTTTCAATATAGACAAATTGCCCGAGTCTTTCATGACTACATTTGTTGCTGATTTCAAGCTCTTAAAGATACTTGATTTGGAAAATGCCCCTTTGGATTGTCTTCCTGATGGGGTAGGAAAGCTCTTCCATTTGCACTACTTAAGTTTGAAAAATACAAAAGTTAAAGAACTTCCCAAGTCCATAGGCATGCTTCTCAACTTAGAGACTCTTGATTTGAAGTGGACTTTTGTGAGTGAGCTCCCAGTTGAGATCAAGAATTTGAAAAAATTGCGTTGTCTAATTGTACGACGCTTGGACAACAAAGGTCCTTACGGAGAAATAGCAAAAATACAAGAAGGTTTTGGGGCTTTAGCAGAGTTGCAGCAGCTAAAGTATGTATATACAAACACTGAAGTACTTGAAGAGCTTAAGAAACTGAGGCAAATCAGAAAATTGGGCATTATGGTCACAAATAGAGATGTGAAGGATTTGCTTGCTATTGTCCAGGATATGAAAAAGCTTGAAGTTTTGAGTGTAAAAGCGTTTACAAGTAGAGAAGAGCCTCTTGATGCACAATCATTGGCTTCTCATCCTTTATGTCTTCAGCAATTTAATTTGGGAGGGATATATATTGAAATTCTACCAGTTTGGATTTCTAAACTTCAAAACCTAACCAGGTTAGAATTGTGGTTGAATGGATCAACCAATGATTCCATGACAATCCTTCAAGCTTTGCCTAATTTATTGGTGCTTATGCTCTTTGTGCGCGACTCTGATGAACAATTGCATTTCAAAGAAGGTTGGTTTCCAAAGCTCCAACACTTGTATCTCTACGACTTCAAAGGATTGAAATGCATGATGATAGAGAATGGTGCAATGCCTAGTCTTACAGTGCTATATATTGGACCATGCCCATTGTTGAAGGAGATTCCAACTGGAATTGAGCATCTCAATAACCTAAAGTTGCTTTCATTTCGTATGATGTTGAAGGAGGTTTATTGCATGATAAAAAAGGAGAACTGGGAGAATGTCACTAAACACATTCCACAAATACATGTCAACTATAAAGAGGTAGAAAGAGAAGTATACTATTTTTACACTAGTAAATTTCTGTTATCTCTTTCGGCAGAAGATTTCGAGAAGCTTATTGGAGAAATTGAGGCCAAGCAATGAGTAGCCCCATCACTCAGAGGATCAACAGGTCAGTCTCCTAAACAAATAAGCCTTTTAAATATTGCAATTTTTTTAAATTCATTTCTCTGCTATTAAATATTGCAATTTTTTTAAGAGTAAACAAATAATTTTTTTTCTAAAAATAATTTAATCATTCTAATCTGGTAGTAATTGTAATCAATCATCAATTATCTGATTTTTTTTATTGTATGTGTTACCGCCATTGTGTCTATTCATTGTACTCTCAATCAACTGCTATGTTCTATTCTTGATATTACTCCATGAACAAGCTTTTAATTTATGGAAATGGTTATGTATATTAACTTGTTTTGATCAAATGATTTAATAAACCCCCCTTTTTTTTTTTGGCTAGGGATTGTTTTGAACTTTCTGGGTTACTCTGATTTGCCCTGTTTCTAATCAAAGATATGTCCCCTGTTATTTGGGTTATGATATAGCAGCTGTTTTCAAGGGAATAATACTTATAATGGTTAAAATGTTGACTATACAAACATCAAATTAGGGTGTTCGGTACGTGGGCCGCGGAAGGTGATTGTGGTCAGTTGACTCTTTGAAATTTTTGTTTGAAAATAAACTAAAGAAATTTAATTTTGTGTTTATAAAATTCAAAAATATTTTTGATATCATATTCTTTAAACTAAAGATATGTTAAATTGAAAGAAAAAAAAAAATATGTTTATATAAAATTATTTTAAAATGAAAAAAATTAGTTTAATGTATAATTATGATGACACCTTGTTAATATTCCTAATTTAACCATTAGTTTGTGGCTAGATGGTAAGATTTTAGTCATTTGGATAAGTTATTTATGTTTCTATTTTATTAAGTTTATAAGATATTCAATACACTATGAGGGTTTGTTGAGGTGCGTACAAACTGGTTTGAATATCGCAATTAACAAAAAAAAAAAAATTCCTAACTTGAATATATAAATTTTTAAAATGTAGTTTTACTTTATTTTCTTAAATTCATATTTTAAAATAAAACATGACTAAGACTTAAAATTCTAAAGACTTCGTGTGGAACCTGCTACTGCTAGGCCACACTATTACGAGTCACTAAAATTCTTTAAATTCAATGAAACCAGCAATCTCTTAACTCTTAAACTTAAAGCTAATTGCAAGCTAAACATGCCTTCTCTTTCTCTTATCTTTCGAATGCCATCTCCCACTGCAATGGGCCATGCAAAACCCTTGACGACTGCGACGGTCAGCTCATTTGCATCAACGGCAAGTGCAACGACGATCCCGACGTTAGGACTCATATATGTGCAAAACCTGGCCCTACGCCCAGCGGTCAATGCCAGTCCTCAGGTACACTAAGTTGCAACGGCAAAAATTTTCCTCAACTCAAATGCTCCCCTACCGTCACCTCCTCAACGAAAGCCAATCTAACAAACAATGACTTTGGCGAAGGTGGCGATGGGGGAGGTCCATGGAAGGGTGATGACAAATATCATAATAACTCGGAACTGATTGCGGCGCTATCGACTGGGTGCCTGGGTGGTATAATGGAGGGTCAAGGTGTGGGAAGAATATAAAGATAAGGGCTAGTAATGGAAAGAATGTGATGGCAAAGGTGGTTGATGAGTGTGACTCAGTGAATGGATGAGATCATGATCATGATTATCAGCCACCTTGTAGTAATGATATTGTTGATGGGTCTGATGCTGTATGGCATGCTTTGGGGCTCAATATTGAGGTGGGTGTTGTGGATGTTACTTGGTCCATGGCCTAAATCTAGTATTAGAGTGGTGTGAATATAAGAAACTCGAAATTTGATCAGCCTTGTCTATTACGACAATCAGCTGATCGACTGTTTCATGGTGTTAAGGATCAATTGCTGTTAACTAATAGCAGCTTTTAAGTTTCATACTTAAAATGTAAAAGTCAACGTTAGTTTGTGTTTTGTATAAGTACTTATAAAAAGTGAATGAAGTGTGTAAGGTTGCTAGTTTACGAAAATTTGATTTCTCTGTTTTTCTTCTCTCTTTGTGTTTCTTTTTCTCTTATATTGTATTAGAGCAAATGACTAACATCTAGTCTGAATTTCCTTCATTTTCTCGGCAACCAAACAGGCCTGGGAAAAATGCCAAATTCATCTTCTTAACAGCTCACGTCATGTCACGAGCTTGAAGAGCATCTTACCCTGTTTCCCTGGATTTAGTTGGTTTTTTGTATGAAATAGTTTTGTAGCTAATTAAGCTATAGTGAATATAGTTCTATAGGAGTTTGACAGACGTAGAACTAAAACTGGAGAGCCTAATAGCACACCTTGTCTTTTCTAGGTAAATAATTTAAGGACAATATTATATATAACAAAGCAACAAATACTGTTGTTATGGTTAAATTTTATGTTTAGCCTAGCTAAAAAACAATTACTGTTTTCATTTGTTTCGATTTTACATAGGCCCTTGCATTTACATCAGTAAAAAACAGAGCCCCTATTTTCCACCAGCTACTTACAACAAAGTTATACGAAGTGTCTATCATCGTTCAATTCTTATCCTGGACTCCCACAAGTTCCACTACTCAACAAAACCATCTAGATAATTGTGTTCACACTTCTGTCCAACCCACTGGTTTCTTAATACAACAATCAAACATTGTATCCATGATCTTACATCTTAAGAATTAGGATGGAGTGAACAAGAAAAAGGTTATGAGATATGGCAGAGTTTACAGTAAACTTCGCTATAGAAACCGTGGCTTCTTTGCTTTTCCAGGAAACGAATTTGTTGAGAAGGGTAAAGAAAGAAGTTGAAAGCATCAAAAGAGAATTGGAGTTCATCAGATCTTTCCTCAAGAATGCAGACACAGGGGCACCAGCCGAAGAAGAAGGAGAAAGCAATGGAGGTATCGTAAGCACTTGGGTAAAACAAGTGAGAATTCTATCGAAGAACACAACTTTGCCAACCCAAAGTCGGTGCCCTGTTATGGAACATTGCCCTTGAGGCACTTGTTTTTATTAATATGCTTAAAGATGGAAATTGAAAACTAAATGACAAGTTATCTACTTCTAATATTATCAATAATCAGTCCTTTTTTTCTTAAAATAAGAATTAAAAAAAAAAAGAAAAAAAACATAGAAAACATAGATCAAGGTTCAGGCAGTGGAGGGAGAAATGTCATACCTCATGAGTCTAGTGTTGATTCTTTTTTCATTGAAGATACTAAAGAAAAATTGATTTCTTTATTGGTGGAAGGAACATCCAATATTCGCTCAGTGATTGCAGTGGTGGGCGAAGGAGGACTAGGCAAAACCACTCTTGTCAGGAAAATTTATAACAACAATGCGGTGAAGAAGCATTTCGATTGGCAGGCTTGGATCACAGTTAGGAAATAATACTTGAAGAAAGATTTTATCATGAAGTTGAGGGAACACTTAAAGGACAAGTATTACATGATTCTGTTCGATGACGTGTGGAAAATTCAATTTTGGAGAGATGTAGAGCATGCTTTACGTGATAACCAAAAAAAAAAAAACAGTAGAGTAATGCTAACGACAGAATAAAGCAGTTGCTAAATTCGTACCATTCTCAATAGTTCATGTTCACATGCTTGAACCCTTGTCTTCAAAGAAGGGATGGAACTTTTTTGCAGAAAAGCATTTGGCTTTGACGGCTGTTGTCCTCCAAACTCGGTAGAATTATTGGAACATATCATTGGAAAATGCGGAGGTCTACCTCTAGCAATTGTTGCCATAGGTGGGCTTCTCTCAAGAAAAAACAAGATTCTTTCTGAATGGAAAAAAAATACTTGATGATTTTGGCTCAAAATTAAGTGGTGATTCCCATCTTGAAGATTGCAACAGAGTTTTGTCTGAAGGGTATTATGATCTCCCTCACCCTCTCAAGTCATGTCTCTTATACTTTGGTGTGTTTCTAGAAGGCTACGAAATTACATTTGGGAGATTAATTCGCCTCTGGATAGCTGAAGGATTCATCCAATGCAACAACCACCTTCCATCTGAGCATGTTGCCGAAGAATACTTGAAAGAACTTATTGATAGAAGCTTGGTTCAAGTTTTAGAGAGAAAACCTTCTGGATGAGCTAAAAGTTGTAGAGTTGCTGATCTGATGTACGAGACCATTCGCAGTAAGATGAAGGATTGTGATTTTTGTCACTGCTTTGATGAAAAAGACTTTAGTCACTTTAGTAAAACTTGGCATATTTCAATAGACAAATGCGCTAATGGTGTTTTAGAGAGCATACAAATTTCAAAGATCCGTTCCATTTGTCTTTTCAATGTAGACAAATTGCCCGAGTCTTTCATGACTACATTTGTTGCTGATTTCAAGCTGTTAAAGATACTTGATTTTGAAAATGCCCCTTTGGATTGTCTTCCTGATATAGTGGGAAAGCTCTTCCATTTGCACTACTTAAGTTTGAGAAATACAAAAGTTAAAGAACTTCCCAAGTCCATAGGCTTGGTTCTCAATTTAGAGACTCTTGATTTGAAGTGGATATTTGTGATTGAGCTCCCATTTGAGATCAAGAATTTGAAAAAAATTGTGTTGTCTAATTGCACGACGCTGGGACGGTGGTCCTTACTAAGACAGAGCAAAAATACAAGAAGGTTTTGGGGCTTTAACGGAGTTGAATAAGCTACTTCAAGTGCATGCAAATTCTGAAGTGCTTGATGAGCTTAGGATGCTAAAGCAGTTGAGAAAGTTGGGCGTTGAACTTGGATATAGAGATGTGAAGGATCTGTTTTCTATTGTCGAGAATATGGAAAACCTTGAGCGGTTGAGTATATCAATGTTGACAAGTGTAGAAGAGATTCTTGATATAGAATCCATAGTTTCTCCTTTGCAATGTCTTCAACGCTTGGACTTGAGTGTGAATATCAAGAAGCTACCAGTTTGGATTCCTAAACTTCAAAACCTAACCAGATTAGAATTGTGGTTGAATGGATCAACCAATGATTCCATGACAATCCTTCAAGCTCTACCTAATTTATTGGTGCTTATCCTCTATATGCATGACTATGATGAACAATTGCATTTCAAAGAAGGTTGTTTTCCAAAGCTCCAACGCTTGTATCTCTACAACTTCAAAGGATTGAAATGCATGATGATAGAGAAAGGTGCAATGTCTAGTCTTACATACCTGGTGATTGGACCATGCCTATTGTTGAAGGAGATTCCAACTGGAATTGAGCATCTCAATAAGCTAAAGACACTTGTATTTGATATGATGTTGAAGAAGGTTTATTGCATGATAAAAAATGAGAATTGGGAGAATGTCACTAAACACATTACACAAGTACATGTCAACTATAAACAGATAACAAGTAAAGAAGATTACTCTTTTTACACTAGTAAACAACTGTCATCTCTTTCGGTAGAAGATTTCGAGGAGCTTATTGAAGAAATTGAGGCTGAGTAACGAGCAGTCCCATCACATAATCAATAGGTCAATTTCCTAAAACACGTAAGCCTTTTGAATAGTAAGTTTCTCTTAAATTCACTTCTCTGCTATTAAATATTAGGTTATGCCTAAGATATGAAGTTTAATTTATTTCATAATATTTGTTACATTCTCTAAACTAGGACAATCAGTTATATCTCAATGGTATCAATTAGGGAAGAGAAAGTTTTTCACTCACATAAATGTTCTTTACGGGCAAAGATTAGTTCAGGTTTTTTTATAATTTAATAGTTGGATTAATTCTAATATGGTAGTAATTGTAATTAATCATCAATTATCTGAATTTTTTTTAATAAATACACAAGTCTAATTATCATAATAAAAATATTCTTGTATTTTATTTGATTTAAATTACCTTAATTAATTGATAAAGTTTATTCTGGAATCCTATGCTCTGCGTAGTAGGCCATCTTGGAATTTATTTTGGTAATATTAGGCCTAATTAGTAAATACGCGTATAAAACGCGTATCCACGTATTTCCCAAAGAGCTGCTGAATTATTCGCGAATTTTTGAAGTATCCGAATAATTCGCGAATAATTGAAAAAAAAAAAAAAACAAAACTGATTGACATCCATTTTCCCGCCTATTTCACACTTGTTTACCCACTGACATCCATTTGTTTTATTGGAAAAGGAGAATAAAAATATAAAATAATCCTCTCAGAAAATTCAAAACTCAAAATAACTTATTGACATCCATTTTCCCGCCCACACCTTTACATTTTAAACTCAAAACACATACAAAATTATTTTACATTCTTAAATTATTTTCATACTATCTAATAAATTAGATTGGATTGATGATATTAAAATAATAATTTATTGTGAAAAAAAAAACTATCATATGTTATAGATATAAAATAATAGTTAGACTATTGTAACACTAATCTTTTATATAGATTTGTGAGACAAAAATTTATTTCTTGATGGATTAATGAGAAGTTAAAATTAGTTGCATTTAATATCAAACTTATCAAGTTTTAAATTATTAAAGAATCATGGCTAAATATTGTGTTTGAGTCTAGAGATTATAATTTGAATATCAGTTATATATTGTATATTTGTCTTATTGGTTAATTAAATACTTTGCATTTAAAATACTATATTGATTTTAGCCAGGTAATCCATAAAATTATTAACACTAAGATTGATATTGCCGTATTTTTCAAAACGTATTATTGACAATGCACCGTATTAAACCCGTATCGTATTTTTTTCGTATCCGAATTTTATGGCCGAATTTTTATAAACGTATTTTTTACCATTTGCCGTATTATACCTGTAAAATTCCGGTACCCTTTTTTTGCCATACCCGTATTTACTAACTAGGATATTAGGTAACAGTATTGGTATCAAAATAATTCAATTTTAACGATCCATCTATATGTGCAATTTTTGTCAGCAATATGTGCAACATTTGGCCAGGATCTGATGGTGAAAGTTCGGGTGGCTGCGCTTTCTCGGTTAGATCCCAGCTAAACGCAATCATTTTTCCAGTTTAAAATTATATAGACAGATAGATCGTTTAGAGATGACCATTTTAATAGCAATTTTGTTACTGTAACATGCCGAAAAAGTCTCCGGTTACTGGAAACGAAATTATTAGTTTGTTTTTCTTTTTTTACATTTTGTTTTTTTACTTATCCTATGAATTAATTTAGCTTACTGATGTAAATCTTCTATTTTCACGAGCAGATGAAGAATGATGTTGATGAATCCATATTTTCCTGTTATCACCCAAGATGACTATGGCTTTTTCTTGTAATAAAGGATTTGTATTGCTTGTAATTCATGTGTGTAGTGTCATCAATAATGGTGCAGTATTGCTTGTTATCAACAAGCAATATCTACTGTCAATGTTTTCCTCTTGTAATTTCCATGTTGTAGGGCGGGGAGTTTTCTTAAACTTTCCGTGTAATATCTACTTTGAAATATTGTATTTAAGGTTAAATTTCACCTTCTAAGATGATATCCTAGTGCACATAAACTTAATTTCTTGTCTTGGGATTTTTCTCTTTTAGTGGAAGTTTAATGGTGGCTACTTCCATTTGAAGTTGAAGAAAGTATGTCACCTCTGCCAATAGTAAACAGCTCTCCTGATGTACCATGTTTCCATTTATTTGGTGAATTTTATTCTATGAACCTGCTAAAAAGTATTGTTTCTAAGCTTCAATTTCGCCCTCCAAGATAATATTCTGACTTCTGAGGCGATAGTACATGGTAAGGATCAAATTTTCTTCCCTATAGCTAGTTCTCCAAGCTCAGCAATTTTTGTTGGTTGATTACTTGATTTTATAAAAAGACTTTTATGTTTACTCTTTCAATAAAAGTCAATGAATTGTAAACCATTGTGGAAAGCTTCGCCAATAAAAAACAAAGTCCTCTGTTTTCCTCTGTTCCCTTTTAACAAAGTCCTCACAAATTTCTCCCATCCACATGATTAATCATATGTTTCTTTCTTGGTGTTCTTAATTGAATGTAAAATACTAATAATCAATTAATTCCATGAAAGAAAACATGACCAAATCTTATTTCTCTTTTCAACTTACAGTGTTTGCATATATCTCTGTGTGCTAAATATTCGTTTAATAGTTTGTTCACGGATAATTTCACAAAATCCTCGATAGGACATTTGGCGCTTTCTTTGAGCAGTAACACTAAATTCTAAGTTATTTTATCTAATACCAACTTGCTCCTAAGATCCACTCGAGGTAGAAGGTATGTCTACGGGGGCCACTAAGGACAAGAGTTGGTATGTCAAATTTAGGAAAAGTAAAATCACAACCATTCTTGATCTGATATACGTGTGCCGCCACATGAAAGTTTACTAGTAAATTAAATGAATATTTGTCATTCAAGACATTAAAAAACTCTAGGACCTTGACACTTTTTTCATCAAAAAGGAAGAAATATTCTTTCTCATTTTTCTAAAGTAAATGCACATTTAATAAATCGGTAATTCGATTATGGATTGACTTAAGCGCTGGAGAGAACACCCAAACAACCACCCTTACTACTCCCTTCTAGCAGGCCCAGACCCACGCTTTTGGAGTGTGAAGTACTAGCCCAATTGATATTGATTGAGGCCCAAACATAAAACCTCATTAACTTTGGACTTTCTTGGACCTGGTCGGAGCGGTTTGTACCCGAGTTTTTACCAACCTTCCTCCTTGTACTGGATTGGTGAGTGGCACTCTCTTTCCTACAAAGTGGAGAAATAGTATTTCTACTCAACCCCACTTTTATATCTTCTTGATGAAAGAGCACATGGCTGCGTTTCTTGTATTTCTTGGCTGCCTGTTCAAGATCATCCACTTTACCCTCTAAACCCTTTGAACTCTCCGGTATTTTATCTTTTTTTCCCTTTCCTGCATGTCATATTATGCTCATATTTTTTTTTGTTTTGGTGTAATCTTTACTGTTAATAAAGCCTGACTGAAAATCTTAACTTAAACCGCACTTAAATTTCCAATTCGAGATAGACTGAGAGTATGTATCTCGTTTGAAGTCAAATTTTTAGGTTACAATGATTTTCACTTGTTTGTAAATTATTGGATCATATGTTTTGACGACTTATGTCTGAAAACTTTAGATTTTCTTTCTTTCTTCTTATAATAATCACCTTCTTTTGTGATTGTAGATGCTACTGAATCTACATAAAAATGGCAAAGAAAAGAGTAACAATGAATGAGGGAACACTTAGGAAAATTTCTTGCGTGTGTTTTTTTTTTTTTTTTAATTATTATTATTTTTAATTCTCATTATTATTTTCAGAGGTTTTGAGGCTAGAGTATTAGAGGTTTTGGGTTTTTCTATTATTTTGTTGATTTTTGCAAGAATTGTGTGTTAATTGGGAAAGTGGTTTTATTCGGCAAAGTTCCGTTGTTAATGATTGACTGTAACAGGGTTTAAGATTGTTGCTATATCCTTATGGCTTATATTCCACCACACAAGCGACACTCAAAGGATTCGAACCGTCCATCTCCAACTGCAGAGCTGCTTGCTCCACATTTCAAGAGAGATTTGAACTTGAGATCATCTCAGCATAATGTAGACAGGGTTGGGAAGATTATCTTTGCAGACCAATGCGTATACAGATGGTTCGTTGTTGATTTGGATGATAATCACCAATTTCCTTCATTTGTCCACCTTGAGCCGATTTCAGAACCCATTGAGCGGACTATAGGAGAAAAGTCCTTAGTTTTAGTGAACAATCATGCAGATAAAGGTGGTGTTATGCCCTGTTTAGTATTATCTTAATCTATTATACTTTTTTTTTTTTTTTTTTAATTTCATTCTAGTGTTTAAAGTAGTAGTACTGATCGTTTTCTCTCTTGTTTGTAGGTAATGATGAAGTGGGAGGGAATATATCAAGACGACCTTGGGAATTTATTGCTAAAAATGCATGGCCAGATTTATTGGCTTCTTTTAACAATCTGAGGAACAAAATGGAGTGCAGAGAGCTGGAGAAAGTAAAGCCAGTATTAGTCGCTAGATTTGGCAAAATTCTTTTTCATGGGTAAAGAATTGATTTGCTTTATTGGCTTGAATGTTATATAATGCGTCCTTGATTTGTCTGTCTTTAGGAATGTTACATAAGCCAACATGACTGAGACTGTCACGAGAATCTTATGAGTCTTATGGTCAATTAAGAATTAGCAGTTGAAATAGAGGGAAATTATGAGGTTGTCCCCTACCTATTCCCATGGAAGGGATAGGAGTGAATCAGAAACTTCGGGTAATATTTCTTAAAAAGCCAAAGTAAAGAAAATTAAAACAATGATTTATCATGCACACTACCTCTTTGCCTTGGAATTGGCGACTTTTTTTGTTATGATTTACTAGTTCACTCAAACCCTTTCATTGTCCTTTGTGAAGATGGAAACACTTTGCAAAAGCACATATCTAGCACTGCTGGTGATGCCTTGCCGTACCTGAGAATTGCTTGATTGTTGGTGCTAGTAACTCGTTTATCATTTCCCCAGCCTGACTTTTTCTTGACTGACCAGTCACATAACATATTAATTGGGAAAACAATCAATCTGCCGGCTGGCCTATTTCTAACCATACAATGATGATACTCTATGTACCAAATGTATTTCCCCTTCTAGTCATGTCTGCGGCTCAATTAGTTTGTAATGTGAAGCAAACATATGTACTAATAGTTGGTGACAAAAAAATTGGACTAAGCAGCTATTATAAGATTAATCTTTGTGATGCAGGAACTATTCTGTGAACATAGAAAAGGTCAAAAAAGATCCAGTAGCTGAAACCACTCTGAAACAATTGCGGAGACAATTTTATACAAATGTTCCTACGTCTTATATGGAAAACATTATAAGTGAAGTTGTGCCAAAAGTAGGAGTTGATTTTGAAGCAGATAAGGATGTATACTATATCTGGGTAATTGTTCTTCTAAACCCCTGTCTATTACAATCATTTTACTTGTTCTTCATATAATATAGCTATTGACTTAAATTTCATTTTCTAGGTGATTGACAATGCACGACGAAAGACAATTTTATGCAAATGTAGAGTAAAAGAAGATAAAATGCTTGAGCTCTATAAGGCAAGTTTTCTGTTACTTACATTATATGTGGATAATATATCAGATTTTGCATGAATGTCGCCATTATTTTAACCTATTATAAAAATAAATCGGTGTTGTGAAAATAGGATGATGGAGGTCAATGCTTCAATTTGATAATCATGATTCTTAAACATTCAGAGTTGGTTACTTTTGAAAAGTCAATGAAACAAGGCTTTTGCTAAAGTTAATTCTACCAGGAACTGTAGAGGTAAATGAAGCTGTCAGCAGTACCTATATGTATGTTTTTGAATAAAAAGAAAATGGATTGAACTGAGTTTGTGAGATGAATTTTGATGTAAAAAGTGATGGAACTACTATATTATAAACAAGAAAAGATGAAACAGGATAAGGATAGAAATTTTTAGAATCTGATTAAGACCTTTTTTTTGTAGTCTTCCTAGAAACATTTAAATGGAATTCACCATTAAAAGAAGAAGAAAAAAGAAATAGTTTTCAACTCTTTTGAATTGTTTGTAAAGGACTTGCTTATACAGGAGTAAGAAGCCCTGACATAAACCAAAGTATATGTACCATTACATGTGTGATCCTGAGTGTTAAATTGCAAAAACCTTGCTGATTATGAACCAACTTGAATTTGCCCTTCTTTAAGAGTGCCTTTTGCTTCATAGGATTTGGATCTGGGTAATATATCAGGGACATAAAGAAATTTTAAGTACCTCATTGGATTCATTTGTTTATTTATATTTTGAATTATTTTATATTCACTTTAAATTCATCTTTATTTTGTATGTAGAGCCTCATGCTCAATCAGAGATATTTTCTTGTAGATTGAACTAAACCATACTCGTCAAACGGTCATAGACATATCATGCGTGGATAAGAATTTAGACCTGAGGCTGATGCTATGGACCAAGAGTGTTGTCACTGACTTAACTGTAAGTTAATGTGCAAACCTACGCATTAGATGCTTTGGGTAGAATAATTTAGCATAACTTTGTTTCTATTTTCTGTCTTTGTTTTAATCATGTTAATTTTATCTTTGTTGTTACTAATCAGAATATTTATTCATTTCAAACAAAGAAAAAAACAACTTTAAAGCAGTAGAAGGAAATCTTTGTTCTATAACTTGATTTTATCTGGCCAAAGTCTATTTTCTAAAGGATGAAGAAAGAAGAAATGCAAGACAAAGCTCAAAGAGTTAAACATACAGTCATATATATAATACCTTTTCACTGAGGATTACAATCTATGTGAGTTTTCCTTCCAGACATCATGAAAGTTAACAAATGGTTGAAGTAAAAAACAAAATCATCAGAATCAAAGTTTTAATTGCCAACTCGTAGGCTTAAAAAAAAATTTTAATGCTTTTGCTTTGTACAATGAGGTTCCTTATTTGATTTTTTTTTCCTTTTTTTTGTGGGAGTCTATCTTTTGAGACTCCAAAGTATTAGTTTATATTTGTTTCAGTTATCCCTGAGAATGACATCTATGATCAAACTGATTTTATGCGTTCTTCCAGGATGAAGAAATGCAGATCCTTAGAAATCTGATTAATTCAGCTGTTTTAGATCCAGGAGTGAAGGGTGGTTTGAGATGGCCCCTAGGTAAGTCAAACTCAGGGGTTCGGTATCGTGTTGGTGGGGTTTGGCACACAGAAGTTAAGTTGTATGAAAGCTCATCACTGAGGCTCAAGGTAAGACATGCTGATCGATTTAGTTTTAAGTCTTCTACTGGGGAGTCTGCATTGGAGATTACTCTGAAGTTGAAGCGATTAGCTTCAGACATACTGGTAATTGTTATTTATTGCATTCAACCTTTTCACTTGACCTTCTCTTTTCATGTGGGACTTAATAAATGTTGAAATTATTGCTATTCAGAAATTTATCATTGAAGTGCTTGTTTTCCAGATCTTGTTTCTAGTTTCACCATTGAGTTGCAAAACAATTTCAGCATAGAAAATTTCAATGAATTGCAAAATTTTTATGAAGAATTTCAACGTGGAAGATTACAATGAAAATATTTTACGTTTAGCTGTTTTAGGTTCAATGATTTTTTTTTTTTTTTTTTTTGGCTTGCAATGAATCATATGGAGCAAGCAATTGCTTCTGTTTATTTCATATTTCTGCACTTATCATTAGCTTATATTTCAGTACATGAAAGATCTTACATGCGTTTATTGTTTCTTTTTTTGCAATTTCCAGGAGCAGAAGGTGGACACTGATACTATCTATAATATGTTTAAGGACACCTTAGGGTTGGTATGGGATCATTTTCTGTGTTGTGAGCACTTCTTGACATAAGCAACTCATGCCAAGCTTTACCTACTGTGAAAGATGTTAATATGTTAATGTCAGTGATGGGAATAACCCATGTCCGTCTCCAATGGTGGAACATTTCTTGTAAATATTTGTTACAAAATATTTTTGCTGCTTCTTTCTTTCTTTCTTTTTTAATCCTTGTAAGAGCTTAATATGGTACAAGTTTGGCGTTTCAACAATGGTATGCTTGATAAATCATCGACAGATTATGTATATGTGATAAAACCATTAACTAATTGAGCTGACTGTTTATGTTGCAGAAGTGGGTCAAAAATATTCAGTAGGTATCCTATAATTTGTTTTAAATAAAGAAGTTTCTTTGTAATTATTATATCACTGATTTTTAATTTTTTGTGTTTTATGTGTTCTTGTTTTTTTATGACGGAAGAAATTTAGACAATTTAGGGCATGTTTGGTTTATTATTTTTGTTCATATTCCCAATCCTATTCTCCAAATAATGTTTGGCATATTATTTTAGAAATATTATCTTATTTTTTTAATTACTTTTAAACTAGGTTATTAATTTCATTAAATATCCCCTAAAAAAAAAAAGTTTAAAAAATAACAAAAACACTTTCATGATCTATATTTGTCAGATTTTGCCAACCATCATCAGTGGTAGCTTAATCATACAACTGTGAATTATCTCATAATACTTGAAGAAAGATTTACTAAGGAAAATTTTACGAGAACTTTACCGTTCAATAGGGTCCATTGTAATGGAGGTAGACAAAATGGAAGAGAAAGATTTTATCATGAAGTTGAGGGAACATTTAAAGGACAAATGTTACATGATTGTGTTCGAAGACGTGTGGAAAATTAAATTTTGGGGAGATGTAGAGCATGCTTTACTTGATAACAAAAAAAAAAAAAAAAATAGTAGAGTAATGCTAACGACATGGAATGAAGCAGTTGTTGAATTCGTACCGTTCACATGATTGAACCCTTGTCTTCAGAGAAGGGATGGGAACTTTTTTGTAGAAGGGCATTTGGCTCTAACGGCTATTGTCCTCCAAACTTGGTAGAATTATCAGAACATATCATTGGAAAATGTGGAGGTCTTCCTCTAGCAATTGTTGCAATAGGTGGGCGTCTCTCAAGAAAAACAAGATTTTTTTTTTAATGGAAAAAAATACTTGATGATTTTGGCTCAAAATTAAGCAGCGATTCCCATTTTGAAGATTGTAATAGAGTTTTGTCTGAAGGTTATTATGATCTCCCACACCCTCTCAAGCCATGTCTCTTATATTTTGGTATGTTTCTAGAAGGCTACGAAATTAAATTTGGGAGATTAATTCGCCTCTGGATAGCTTGAGGCTTTGTTCAGTGCAACAACCACCTTTAATCTGAGCATGTTGCTGAAGAATACATGAAAGAACTTATTGATAGAAGCTTGGTTCAAGTTTCAGAGAGAAAACCTTTTGGACGAGCTGGAAGTTGTAGAGTTCATGATCTAATGTACGAGATTATTCGCAAAAAGATGAAGGAATGTGATTTTTGTCATTTCTTTAACGAAAAATACTTGAGTCACATTAGTACAACTAGGCGTATTTCAATTGACAAATGCGCTAATGGTGTTTTAGAGAGCATAAAAAATTCAAAGATCCGTTCCATTTTTCATTTCAATGTAGACAAATTGCCTGAGTCTTTCATGACTAAATTTGTTGCTGATTTCAAGCTCTTAAAGATACTTGATTTTGAAAATGCCCCTTTGGATTGTCGTCCTGATTGAGTAGGAAAGCTCTTCCATTTGCACTACATAAGTTTGAAAAATACAAAAGTTAAAGAACTTCCCAAGTCCATAGGCATGCTTCTCAACTTAGAGACTCTTGATTTGAAGTGGACTTTTGTGAGTGAGCTCCCGGTTGAGATCAAGAATTTGAAAAAATTGCGTTGTCTAATTGTATGATGCTTGGACAACAAAGGTCCTTACGAAGACAGAGCAAAAATACAAGAAGGTTTTGGGGCTTTAACAGAGTTGCAGTAGCTACGATATGTGCATGCAAACAGTGAAGTACTTGCAAAGGAAGTGCTAAACGGATTCTAGGCATGGCAATAGACGTGGGCGTAAAGAACTATGAGTTAAAAGTCCATCAGAAGTCTTACATGCAAAAATTAGTGTCTAGATTTGGCATGGCAGGATCCAAAACCGTGAATGTACCCTTGGCTGGACACTTTATGTTAAGTAAATCACAATGCCCCAAAGCTGATGCTGATTTAATCAATATGGAAAATATCCCTTATGCAAATGTAGTTGGTTAGTCATGTATGCCATGATTAGCACCAGACTAGACATTTCCTTTGCAATTTCCCTCTTAAGTAGATTTATGTCAAACCCTAGTTTTGAACATTGGCTTGCTCTCAAATGGGTTCTTAGATATATTAATAGTTATGTGCATGTTGGCTTGGAATATGGAAAAAGATATGACTCACTTGATCTTGTAGGATTCGTAGATTCTGACTTTGCAGGTTACAAGGATTCAAGGAAATCAACCATTGCATACGTGTTCACCTTAGGAGAAAACTGTGTGAGCTGGAAGTCCCAGCTCCAACCAATCGTTGCTCTATCCACAACCGAGGCAGAGTACGTGGCTGTAACAGATGTTTTCAAAGAAGCTCTTTGGCTCCAAGGGTTACTGTCAGAAGTTAAACTACTAGAGGGTGCTATCACTATCTATTCTGATAGCCAAAGTGCCATACATTTGAGCAAGAATCTTGTATATATATCACGAGAGGACCAAACATGTTGATGTTAAATACCATTTTGTGAGGGAGCTGGTGGATAAAGGGGTGGTCATTCTAAAAAAGGTGCCAACCGAGGATAACCCTACAGATATGGGATGCAACAACTGAGCCATGATGAGAAATTTATGGGTGAACTACACTGGTAAGGTATCTAATTCTGTGATGTGTTGAAGCTTCAAGGTGGAGATTGTTGAGTGAAGCTTCAAACGGTGTCGTATTGGAGTGATCTATACACTGTCGTTTTGAAGCTATGTTAAGTGACATATCTTAGCCATTAATCTCAGCTAAATCCAACGGTGGAAATTAGCCCAGATGGTCAACCTATTTAAAGTTGAACTTCACTGAAGAAAGCAGATCGAAAAAACTGACTCTCTCTCTCTCGTTCTTTGTCAATGCTAGGGTTCTTAGTATTGATTCCTTCAAGTTGTAATCAGGTCACGGTTTTGTTATTAGAATTATGGGTAAAAGAAGCAGTAGATTCTTCTGGTAGAGACGCTTGTATCAGTTGTCTTGATTGTGTTGATTACGGGTAGATTGGAGTGTTATGTGAGTGGAGAGATTTAGGTTATTGGCATTTCTTGTTTGTAATCTGTAAAGAATTTGATCCTTATAGTGGAGGGAGTCTCAAAATTACATTGAGCTCAACGTGGATGTAGTTTATTCCATTGGAATAAACGAACCATGTTAAATCTTGGCTATGTTATTTGTGTTTTGTGTAGTGAATAAGTGTGTTGGTTGTGTTTCTTTGAGGAATAGGTTAGGTTTGTGTTTGATTAATTCTTAACAGTGGTATCAGAGCGAGTATTAGGGTTTTCTTGGTCTGCCTTGTTTGTTCGTGTAACCTAAGATTATACAAATTGGGGGTTTCTCGAAAATCAGTCAAATTAGGATCCTAGGGCTAAGAAAACTTTAGATTGTTTTGTCAATTTCTTGAAATTGACTCCAATTCGATCCTAAACAGATTAGGGTTCCTATTGTGTCAACCCTAAATCCAAACACCAACCCAGAATCTAAACATAAGCCCTAAATCCAAACACTATGACTACTATACGAGTTGAAATCACCCAATTCGATGGGAAAATTGATTTCAATAGTTGGAAGAAGAAAATGAAAGCCTTATTGTCACATAATAAGATAGCCATCGCACTGGAGAAGGATGAAACCAAATGGTCAGAGGAGAAACTGAAAAAGAAAGCAGAGTTGGAGGAGGAGGCATACAACCTGATCATCATGAATCTCTCTGATGGCGTCCTGTGGAAATTAGACGGGTATGAAACTCCAACTGCGGTATGGGGTAAACTTGAATTCCTTTATGCTTTACAATCTGCACCAAACTTAGCTTACTTAAAAGGTGTTTTGTTTGCATATAAAATGGATAGCTCTAAGACTATTGATGAAAATCTTGACGAGTTCTTGAAAATGACCCAAGTGTTGAAGGGTACAGATCAAGAACTCAGGGACTCTAGTTTAGCTATGATTTTATTGAATTCCCTGACCGAGGATTACTAGGTTGTAAAAAATACCCTACAATACACTGGTACTGTCCCAAGCATGGACTTAATAGTTTCAGGATTAAAAGCTAGAGAGATAGAGCTTAAGGTGCAAAGGAGAACTGGTAGTAATCTGTTTGTTAAGGGAAAGGGTGAACTAAACCAGTTAGGCAATACTGTTCAATCTGATAGTGGCCCTAGGAATAAGAAAAAGGGAAAAATGAACCATAAAACCAAGGGAGAAACCAGGAAGTGTTTCTTCTATAATAAAACTGGTCATTTACAAAAGAATTGCTATGCCTGGCTTAAGAAACAGAAACAAGGGAACACTGAAAGCAACCTAGTAACCTCTAAGTCTAACATTGAAGAATCTAAAGTCTTAACTGTGTCTAAAACTGACAATATAAATGACTGGGTAATGGATTATGGGTGCTCATTTCATATGAGTCCCAATAAAGATTGGTTTCAGGACTTTGAGGAGAATAGATTAGAAACGGTGTATATGGGAAATAACAACGCTTGTAAAGTTGAAGGGATAGGCAGCATAACCTTAAAACTAAACATTGGTAAAATTGTCAAATTGACTAAAGTAAGGTATATTCCAGAACTAAAAAGAAACCTAATTTCATTAGGTATTTTAGATGAATCTGGATGTAGTTATAAAGCTGAAAATGGGTGCCTTTATGTCTATAAAAATAACAGTGTTTTGCTTAAAAGGATGACAAGGAATGGTTTGTATATCTTGTGTGGAACCCACTACTCTGATTGTTTAAATTCTACACTGTTTTCCACTAACCGAAAAATGGCACTTAAGGCTAGGGCATATGAGCCAGAAGAGCCTTGACATCCTCCACAAGCAAAGCCTATTTGGTAAGGATCCCATTGAACCCCTTGAGTTTTGTAAGACTTGCATCATAGGTAAGCAACAGAGGCTGAGTTTCCAAAAGGGAACTCACCTGGCTGCCAATTGTTTGGAATATACACATGCTGACTTCTGAAGACCTAAAAGGGTAAAATCGCATAGGGGTAGTAGTTATTTTCTGTCCATAGTAGATGATTACAGTAGGAAGCTGTGGGTTTTCTTACTTAGGACTAAGGATGAAGCATTGGGTAGGTTTAAGAGTTGGAAGGTTCTCGTAGAGAACCAAATCGCAGTAAACTGAGCAGAAAGGTTAAAACCCTTAGAATGAGACAATGGCTTAGAGTTCGTAACACGGAATTTGACTCTTACTACACCGAACATGGCATCCTAGGACATAGAACAGTTAGGAAAACCCCTCAACAGAATGGGGTTGCTGAAAGAATGAATAGGACCTTCTTAGAGAATGTGAGATGCCTTCTCTTCACATCCAGCCTACCTAAGTCTTTTTGGGGAGAAGCCCTTAACACAACTGCCTACCTTATTAACAGAAGTCCCGCAAGTGCCATCAGCTTTATGTGTCTTGAGGAAAGGTGGAGTAATAGGAAACCTAGCGTAGGACACTTGAGGACCTTGGATATGCTACCTATGTCCAAAACAGTGAAGGGAAGTTACATCATAGATCCCTTAGGTGTATCTTCTTAGGTTATCAAGAAAGAACCAAAGGGTGTAGGCTTTGGGAGAGGAATGCCCCTGGAGTTAGGATAATAATCAGTAAGGATGTTATTTTCAATGAGAATGTATTTCCTTGCAAAACCACTCAACAAACCTATGAATCAGGATCAACCTAGGAGAGTCCCAATTAAGGTGGAGCCTGTTGTAATTCAACCTGATTTAGAACACCAAGAAGCTGAAGTCAATGAGCTAGACGTGGACCCTGAGTTGGAAGAGGAAAATGTAGCAACACCTGATGAACTCCATCTTGATCCATTAGCACAATATTAGCTAGCCAGGGATAGAAGTAGGAGAGAAATCAGACCACCAACAAGATACTCCTACGCTGATCTGATTTACACAGCTTTGGTGGCAGGGGCTCAAGTCCAGAGAATAGAACCAGACTACTATGAAGAAGCAGTCAGATCCAAAAACAGAGAAAAATGGCAAGCTACAATAGAGGAAGAGATGTTGTCCCTAAAGGTAAATGGAACCTGGTCTTTGGTTCCAAATCCCAAAAACCAGAAATTGATTGAATGCAGGTGGTTATTCAAGCTTAAAGAAGGTATAAACTCTTGACCCTCTTAGATATAAGGTTAGGTTGGTAGCCAAAGGCTACACACATCGGGAGGAATAGACTTTAATGAGATATTCTCCCCGGTTGTGAAATACAAGACCATTAGGATCATGTTAGCCATCGTTGCCCATAAAGATTTAGAATTAGAACAACTGGACGTTAAGACTGCATTCTTGCATGGGAACTTAGAAGAAAGGATTTACATGAGACAACCCATAGGTTTTGTGGATAGAAACCTACCCAACCATGTATGCCTACTTCACAAATCCTTATATGGACTGACACAGTCCCCTAGGCAGTGGTATAAGCGTTTTGATGCTTTTATTCTTAGCATTGGCTTCAATAGAAGCAAATATGATAGTTGTTTCTATTATGCTTTATATGATGACATACCTTTATATTTACTACTGTATGTTGATGACATGCTTTTAATTTGAAAGTCTAAGCCTAGGATAGAAGAGTTAAAGAAAAAATTAAACTCTGAATTTGATATGAAGGATTTAGGAAGTGCTAAACGAAATTTAGGCATGGCAATAGACAAAAACAGAAAGAACTATGAGTTAAAAGTCCATCAGAAGTCT
This sequence comes from Pistacia integerrima, assembly GCA_026225825.1. NCBI lineage: Eukaryota > Viridiplantae > Streptophyta > Magnoliopsida > Sapindales > Anacardiaceae > Pistacia > Pistacia integerrima. The sequence continues at coordinate 1,299,069 of CM047738.1, read as the reverse complement.
TACCTGCAAAAATTAGTGTCTAGATTTGGCATGGCAAGATCCAAAACTGTGAAGGTACCCTCGGCTGGACACTTTATGTTAAGTAAATTGCAATGCCCCAAAGCTGATGCTGATTTAATCAAAATGGAAAATATTCCTTATGCAAATGTAGTTGGGTCCGTCATGTATGCCATGATTAGCACCAGACCAATTTCCCTCTTAAGTAGATTTATGTCAAACCCTGGTTTTGAACATTGGCTTGCTCTCAAATGGCCTCTTAGATACATTAATAGTTCTGTGCATGTTGGCTTGGAATATGGAAAAAGATATGACTCACTTGATCTCGTAGGATTTGTAGATTCTGACTTTGCAAGTGACAAGGATTCAAGGAAATCAGCCACTACATACGTGTTCACCTTGGGAGGAAACTGTGTGAGCTGGAAGTCCCAGCTCCAACCAATCGTTGCTCTATCCACAACTGAGGCAAAGTACGTGGCTGTAACGGATGTTTTCAAAGAAGCTCTCTGGCTCCAAGGGCTACTGTCAGAAGTTAAACTACTTGAGGGTGCAGTCACTGTCTATTCTGACAGCCAAAGTGCCATACATTTGAGCAAGAATCCTGTATATCACGAGAGGACCAAACATGTTAATGTTAAATACCATTTTGTGAGGGAGCTGGTGGATAAATGGGTGGTCATTTTGAAAAAGGTGCCAACCAAGGATAACCCTGTAGATATGGGAACAAAGGTGGTCTCTCCAACCAAGTTCAAGCACCGCTTGAACCTACTGCATATTCAATGAGATGCAGCAATCGAGCTATGATGAGTAATTTGTGGGTGAACTGCACTGGTAAGATATTTGATTCTGTGATGTGTTGAAGCTTCAAGGTGGAGATTGTTGAGCGAAGCTTCAAACGATGTCATATTGGAGTGATCTATACACTGTCGTTTTGAAGCTATGTTAAGTGATAGATCTCAGCCATTAATCTCAGCTTAATCCAATGGTGGAAATCAGCCCAAATGGTCAACCTATTTAATGTTGAACTTCAATGAAGAAAGTAGATCGAAAAAACTGACTCTCTCTCTCTCGCGTTCTTCGTCAGTACCAGGGTTCTTAGTATTGATTCCTTCAAGTTGTAATCAGGTCACAATTTTGTTATTAGAATTATGGGTAGAAGAAGCAGTAGATTCTTCTGGTAGAGATGCTTGTATCAGTTGTCTTGATTGTGTTGATTACGGGTAGATTGAAGGGTTGTGTGAGTGGAGAGATTTGGGTTATTGGCATTTCTTGTTTGTAATTTGTAAAGAATTCGATACTTATAGTGTAGGGAGTCTCAAAATTTCTTTGAGTTCAACGTGGATGTAGTTTATTCCATTGGAATAAACAAACCAGGGTAAATCTTGGCTGTGTTGTTTGTGTTTTCGTTCTTGATTGATTTGTGCAATGAATCAGTGTGTTGGTTCTGTTTCTTTGAGGAACAGGTTAGGTTTGTGTTTGATTGCTTCTTAACATGATTATTCTTTAATAATATCTTTGATTTGGCCAATCAGATTGTAATTTCATGTTCTGAGCTAGTAGTACATCAATTTTTTTTTTTTTTTTTTTTTAAACAATATCAATTATTTTACAACAAATACTATTCATAAAGTAGCTTTGCTGATTTGATATGAAGGACCCATCTCCACCCTGACGTTACGGAGGGTGAAGGGTTTAACTGCTACAACTTTTTCAAGTAATATATGTTTAAAACCATACCTAACCTTAGCCAAATTAATTAGTTTATAAATAAGTCAATTTTACACCAAGTTATACGAAGTCTCTCTATCAACTTCCTAATACTTGAAGAGTTTTTAATTTAAAATGATTAATCCTTGTGAACATGACAAAAGAAACACAAAATGACCGCCATCTAACCATTGATTCAGAAAACCAGATTGATAATCTCTGTGATTTCAAGTGTTAAAACCCCTGTGTTCAATCTTCTTCAATCCAAAAGTATTATGATATAGTTTGAGCTTGCACACCAACAATGTCACTCAACACCAGCTTAAGATTAATATTAACCTGAAAATGACAGAATTGGAAGACATGTTTCCTAATCAAATTGAAACAAAGTTCCCTGTCACAAGATCATGAAGATGCGACTTCTTGATATGGACACACCAAAAATAAGTAAATAACCATTAACAAAGGAATTAGAAACGACATTGTATTGATGAGAACGATACCTACTTTTGACTCTTAGCAATTTGCTTTGTAATAATTCAAGTCATTAGAGTTAATTAATTATTAATTAAAAAAATAGGAGGTCCTCTAAATAAAAGGTTGCCATGTCTAGAGTGTGTGTAGAAGATAATGAAATTAAAAATAGAAAAGAGACGATAAGGCCGCCACGACTCTTATAATATCAGTAATTATATAGAGCAAGGGCAATGGCAATGGCAAAGAGGGTGGGATTATGTATCCTAGATAAGTGTGCGTGTGCGTTGATTAATTAAAGAGTAATACTACACTTATAAAGAAATTGTACAAAGATCTTCATGTGGCAAAAAATGAATGGAAGAGTGAATTTAATGAGTTTGACTTTTTGTTTCACTCATCTCTTATCTCTTGTACCATAACCCGCCACTTTCTCAATTATAAATTAAATGGCTCTTCTCAAACAAATTTGTCACAAATGACTAAAAATTTTGCATCCAACATTTTAACCTAATCCGCCTAAGTTTGATCAATTTCTTCTTTTAAGATTGGAAATGTCAGATTGTGAGAACGAGGACTTTGTGTATTTCTTAACAACTATAGTAGTTGAGGCTAAACCACATTTTTCTTCCTCATACTGTCAAATTATTGATACGCAAATTAATGGAGAATCATAAATCCTTGAAGACTTATTAATTTAAAAGGAAAAATGTGCCAACCTGTACTGTGTAGCCTCTGGGAAGAAGCTTGTTGTCCTTGTCTTCAAGATTAATTAATTCCCTTTGTTTATCAATTAAAATCCTTTTCCCATACACTTTTAAACACCATAATTCTGCAACTTACATAAAGAAACCTTGTCTTATCTCTTATGACCATGACCTGCTACCTGCTTAAGGATTAAAATATCGAGCGTTTAGTATGGAAAATGTTGGGCAGTGAGACCTGGATCTTTTAATATTAAGCTCTATAGGGTAGATGCCAGATGGTTATATTATAGTAGCTAAAGCGGATGAAGGAAAAAAAAAAATTAAAACAAAGGAAAGAAAACAAAAGGCACTGCCGGCCAGCACTAAAATAAGATATTAGGCATGATTAATCAACTTGCAGAAGATAAAAGACAAATTCCAGGTTGTTGAAATAAACAATTGTGTATAATATGCATGTTCACACTTAGGTTCCTATAATTAAAAATATATTTATTTGATTTCATTTTTCAGCCCCCCTAATGGAATTGAAGGTCTAATTGAAATACATACGTTTTATTTTTAAATCATATCTAGATTATATATACAAACTTGAATAACATCAATCAAATTACTGTGAATACATAGTCCAACTCACCATGAAATTTGATGAAATTCCAAGGATGAAATTTAATCTTTTATTTGTATGGGAATTGTGTTCACACTTCTTTCCAAAGTTTCTTAAACAGTGTATCTGTGAGCATAGATCTGGAGAATTAAGATGGAATGAGCAAGAAATAAAAGATATAGAGTGACAAATCTTACAGTATTTTCATGACAATGGCTTTGTATAAATCCTTTTCTGTAGTGAGTATTATTAGTTGCATGTGCTACATCTCAATCCCCATACATTTTCATGAACCATTGGCAAATCAAAATTAGGTGCCCTCTTTTGCCCTGTTTCCATGGACTAATTAGCTACTAATTAACAAACGGCAGTAAGTTGAGAATTCCATCGAGAACACAACTTTTTAAATTAAGTCTTGACAGTAACATTTGGTAGATTAAACCTACGTGTCCAACTTTTTAAATTATTTCGTCTAAATTTTACCATCTTCTCGTTTAGGATGGCAATTAAAGGAATCTTTTATGCCGTTTCCATGGAATAATACAGGACCTTATCGCTGTTACCCTGTTTCCATGGACTGAAAAATGATAGTGGAAGATAAGAAATTATTACAGAGATAAGCTACAAATAAACATTGAACATGATAGTTACCACTGAATTATCTTTTCTATTGATAACAAGTATTGCTTTGGCCATTTATTTTTATATGATCAGTATGTAATATCTACCATTTCCTTAGTGCTGAGTGCTGTCAATCTGTTGTTATTTACGTGCGTTTCGGAGGAAGACGCAATTCCAGGATTTGGATTTCTATATGATATATATTTTCTCCAAATTGAACATGATAGTTACAGTTCTGCTTGGTTGCTAATTTATATTAAAGTAGTTTCTTTCTCTTGTGATTGGTTTGTACTTGGTGAAATTGTGTACTTGTTGAGTGAATTGATGATGTGAAGCTTACTGGTGGGTACAGCCTACAGCAATCAACTTGACCTTGTTACAGTTTCTGTCAAGCCCTTCCTATGTGATCATTGTGTTAAACATTAAGTTTTGGATGAAGTAGTTGATAATTTCAATCCTCCATTCTCCAATAAAGTTACTTATAGTTATCATAAGATACTTATAATTATCAATACGCTGAAAGGTACACATTGGAAACTAAATAAAAAGTTATTAATATATTTCACTGATTGTGGACCCAATGATGTAATGATTTCACCTACTACTAATTGTATTGACAAGAAACATATTGCTGGTTAAAAATTCTAATTAAGAAAAACAAAGCTTCCTATTACTTGGAAGCTTTTTAATTTAAAATGATTAATGTGCCAACTTGTAACGTGTAGCCGACGGTAAGAAACCTTTACCTAGTCTCTTGAGCAATTAAATTAATTAAACTCCTCTGTTTACCAATTAAAATCCTTTCCCCTATAGACTTTGGAGCAACATAATTGTGCAACTTGCATAAAGAAACCTTACCTTATCTCTTGGACCATAACCTGCTACTTTATTAATTATAAATTAAACCACTCTTCTGAAATAATCGATGTCTCAAAAGACTAAAAAACTGCAACTAACATTTGGTAGGTAGGACTTATGCATCCAATATTTTAACCTAATTTATCAAATTTTGATCCATATATGTGTTCACACTTTTGCCCAACCCACTGGTTTCTTAACACAACAATTGAACATTACATGGATGATCATACATCTTAAGAAATAGGATGGAGTGAACAAGAAAAAGATTATGAGATATGGCAGAGTTTCCTGTGAAACTTGCTATAGAAACCTTGGCTTCCTTGCTTGTCCAAGAAACCAAGTTGTTGAGAAGTGTAAAGAAAGAAGTTGAAAGCATTAAAAGAGAATTGGAGTTCATCAGATCTTTCCTCAGGGATGCAGATGCAAGGGCAGCAGCCGAAGAAGAAGGAGAAAGCAATGGACGTGTCGTAATTACATGGGTAAAGCAAGTAAGGGAAGAAGCTTACCACATTGAAGACGTCATAGATGAGTACATACTTAATGAGGCGAAGCATGATGGGAAAGGTCTCACTGGTTTCCTTCGTAAAACATGTTGCTTCATGAATGAACTTAAGGTGCGTCATGGAATTTCATCTAAGATTAAAGATATCAAATCATCACTTGCTGATATACAGAGAGGAGCAGAACACTATAACTTGAGGCACATAGATGAAGGAGATGTTGTACCGCATGACTCTCGAGTTGGTTCCTTTTTCATCCAAGCAACTGAAGTTGTGGGCATCGAATCTACTATAGAGCAATTGATTGGTTTGTTGGTAAGTGGAACATCCAACCGTTCAGTAGTTGCAGTTGTGGGCGAAGGAGGACTTGGCAAGACGACTCTTGCTGGGAAAATTTATAAGAATGATAGAGTGAAAAAGCATTTCGATTGCCAGGCTTGGATCACGGTTGGGAAAAAGCATTTCGATTGCCGCTTGATCACAGTTGGGAAAGAATGCACCAAAATGGATATTCTAAGGAAAGCTATACAAGAATTTGAGGGTGTGACAGGGCCTACTTATGGAGAGATGGACAAAATGGAAGAGAATGATTTGCTCGGCACACTAGGGAGACAATTAAAAGACAAGTGTTACATGGTTGTGTTTGATGATGTGTGGAAAGCTGATTTTTGGGGATATATAGAGTATGCTTTAACTGAGAACAACAAAAGTAGTAGGATTATGCTCACAACTAGAAACAAGGGCATTGTTGATCTGATTCCTTTTGTTAATGTCTGTAGGATACAACCCTTGCCTTCAGATAAGGCGTTTGAACTTTTTCGTAGGAAGGCTTTTGGTCCTCAAGGGTGTTGTCCCCCCGAGTTGGAGAAACTGTCTCATGACATCCTTCGGAAATGTGGAGGCTTACCACTAGCAATTGTTGCCGTAGGTGGTCTTCTCTCAAACAAGAACAAAGCTACTTTTGAATGGAAAAAGCTACTTGATGACTTGGGGTCACGGTTTAGAAGAGATTCTCATCTAAAAGATTGCAACAAAGTTTTATTAGAAGGTTATTACGGTCTACCTCACCATCTCAAATCTTGTCTCTTGTACTTTGGTTTTTTCCCTGAAAGCTACTCAATCAATTGTGCAAGACTGATTCGCCTATGGATTGCTGAGGGCTTCGTCCCTCATTCCAACGCCTCACATCTGAACAAGTTGCTGAAAAATTCTTAATTGATCTCATTAACAGAAGCTTAGTTCAAGTGGTAGAGACAGATTTCGTGGGAAGACCTAGATATTGTCGAGTCCATGATCTGATGCATGAGATTATCCTTAGAAAGACTGAATATTTGGGCTTCTCTCATTTTGTGAACAGAGAACACTCAAATCTCTCTAGCAAAATTCGGCGCGTTTCAATACAAGGAAGCACTGATAGTGTTCTTGAGAGCATCAAGGACTCAAAGATACGTTCTGTTTCTCTTTTCAATGTTGATAGGATGCCTAATTCTTTCATGACGACACTTGTTGTGGATTTTAAACTTATAAAAGTACTTGATTTTGAAGATAGTCCTATAGAATATCTTCCTGAAGGAGTGGGAAACCTCTTCCATTTGCACTATTTAAGTGTGAAAAATACAAAAGTAAATGTACTTCCCAAGTCCATTGGTAAGCTTCTCAACTTGGAGACATTGAATTTGAAGCTATCTCGCGTGAGTATGCTCCCAATTGAAATCAAGAATTTGAAAAAATTGCGCTATCTGGCGGCATACAGTTTGGGCGAGCATGGTACTTATGGAAGAGCAATGAAAATACCCAGGGGATTAGGGTCTTTAATGGATCTTGTAAAACTATTTTTTGTGGAAGCTAACTCTGAAGAGCTTAGGAAGCTAACACATTTGAGAAAGTTAGGAGTTTGGCTGAAAAATGGAAATGGAAATGATCTTTGTGCTTGCATTGCAAATATGGAAAAACTTGAATGTCTAGTTGTACAGTCGACAAGTAGAGACGAAGTTCTTGACATAGAATCCATGGCTTCTCCTCCTCATGGTCTTCAGCGCCTCTACTTAAAAAGGAAATATGAAGAAGTGCTGATTGGATTTTTAAACTTGAATATCTTGTCGAATTGGTTTGGATTTGTCAGGATTAACTGATGATCCCATAAGAGTCCTTCAGGCCCTGCCTAATTTATTAGAGCTTAGGCTACACAACACATGCCCTGATGAGCAATTACATTTCAAAGAAGGTTGGTTCCCAAAACTAAAAGTTTTGTTCCTCTTTGACTTTAAAGGGGTGGAGTTGATGATTATAGAGCAAGGTGCAATGTGTAACCTTGAAAACTTACATATTGGACCATGCCCTCGATTGAAAGAGATTCCAATTGGAATTGAGCATCTAAGAAACCTAAAGATTCTTTTATTTATTCTTATGTTGAAAGAAATTTATTATATGATACAAGATGAGAAGTGGAAGATAGTTACTCAACATATACCCGAAGTCCTTGTCACTTTTGAATTGGAAGGAAAGCTATCTTATCACACTATTAAGCATCTCTCATCTATCTTGCCTGTGGATTTTGAGCAATTGATTGAAGAGCAACGTAATGAATCCTCTTATTTGTGAACAACAGGTACTCCATTTAAATTGTATAAAAGTGATCTTGATTTTATACATTATGTCCAACTATAAAAGGAAAAATCTTATAATTTTTCATGGCAAATGAGGCAATGACTTAGGGTGTGTTTTGACTTTTCACTTAATGCAAAAGTATAATTTTGTAATTTACTTCTAAAATGTGAAATTTTTTTTTTTTTATATATATATATAAATACATAAGTCTAACTATCATAATAAATGTAAATAAAAATATTCTTATAACTTGTTTTATTTAATATGTTTTGTTTTAAAAAAAAAAAACCTTAATTAATTGATTACGTTTCGATTGCCGAAATCCAGTATCGACAGTCGCGATTCTGGTCGCCCATTTTTTTTTTTTGTGGCAATATTAGGTAACAATATTGATATTAAAATAATTCAATTTTAGAGACCTATCTGTATCTACAATTTTTTTAGCAATTTATGCAACGTTTGTCTAGGATTGGACGGAGAAAGTTCACGTGGTTGCACTTTCTCAGTCAAATCCCAGCCAAACACAATCATTTTTCGAATTTAAAATTATATAGATAGATAGATTGTTTAGAGACGATCCTTTTAATATCAATTTGTTACCATAGCACGCCAAAAAATTCTCTAGTTACAAGAGACCAGCTACTAGTTGATGAATTTCTAGCGCATGTTAATGCTATAGAACTGAATATCAAGTACAGTGTGATTTTTTTTTTTTTTTTTATCTTATAAATAACTAAGACTTGTGTTTTTCCTGCTATCATGAACAGGCTACGTATCTTGGATTGTTGGAAGATCATGATTAAATTGTCATCCACGTGAATAAACCAGGTAATTCCAAGATTTTATGTACTTCTTTCTTGTGAATGGTGTACTTATATCCATTATGTCGTTCAATAGATATTAATCTCTTCTCTTTCTCTTTGGATTGTTTTGCACTTTCCGTGGAAGCTTATTAGTGGCTACTTCCATTGAAAGCGTAAGTATTAGCCCTTTTGTGAATTCACCTCTGCCAATCAAAACAAGTCCCCTATTTTACCCTGTTTCCCTGGAAACTATACTTTGTTTAGGTTTAAGTTCATGGAGTTTTGGCCTGGTAGGCTTCTTCTCTCCTGGAAGTTTTACAGGATTTCTGCTAATTGATTTGATAGATCATTGCATAGCTCTTTAGGTGAAATTCTTTTATTATCGATTGATTTGTAGGTGAACAGTTTGTAGAAAGAAAATTTATTAATGAACAAAATTTCATGTTCCAATCAATCTCATGGGCAATTAGGCAATCACATTAACATTTCCTCAAGTTAATCATCAATGTACATTGATTACTTCCTTATGCAGTGTTCAAAATATGAAATTCCAGGATAAGATTTATATAGGATGCATGTTCTCTGCTTTACTCCTCTATAACTTTAATTTTTTTTAGATTTTTTTATTCATAGACTAGACTGATTATTAATTATATATTGATAAAAAATTATTAACCTTCACACGTTTAGAGCATGCTGGGTAAATCAATATTCAAAATATATGGAATTGATCTAAAATTAATTGTTCTGACGATAAATTTGGAGCAAGCGTAGCAGCATTCTTAATTTCTTGGTCAGGTAAACACAATTTTCTTGGTTCTCTGACAATTCAAAAGATAAGATTTTCTCCTTTATGGTGGAGAGGTATCAATAAGTCTATTTTAAAGCAGCAGCTTACTCGTTTAAAACTCAAGTTAGATGGAAATGTATGATTTAAAAATCATGTTAGATGGAATTGATCTAAGAATAATGAAAAGCACCAAATTCCGCTTTCACCTTAAAACTTGCTCTTATGTTATACTTAATCTGGTTGCTTTGCACGTGCTTCTGAAGTTCCACACCAAAATTTTGTGGTACATAGACCAAGCTTGATATCATGTGAACTGATGCTAACCTTTGTTCCCCAGGTTGCTGACTGAAAGACTGCATAACCTGAGTCGAGATCAGTTTGTTGAAGAAGTAAAGCACTATTTCCAGGTACTCAAATCTCGCACCAATTCTCTGATTTGGGTTGGAAAAATTTGCGAGTCAAAGTAGATGGTGCTGAGAGTAGCATTGGGAGTGTCAAACACAGGGCTTCTAGGTTTAACAACCAAGAAGATGATCAGAGTTGCGATTCCAAAGAAGATGAGAAGAAGACTAAATATGAGGCAAAAAGCTGCACGAAACCATATGAACAGGTTGGTGCGGCGGGGGCGAGGGTGATGAAGTATTGGTGCCTTGGTTGATCTTATGATGTCAGGATTTTGTGCAGCTAATGTTGGACTATGTTGTTTTGTTATAGATGGCTTTGAGATAACAATTTAATTAAGAGGAGCCTGAGTGGCCTTCTTTGCGGGTGGCGGCGTAAGTGGTGTTGGTTGTGAAAGGGGTGGAGGAGGTGGAGGCGGCGTAAGTGGTGATGGTGGTGAAAGGGGAGGTGGAGGTGGAGGTGGAGGTGGAGGTGGAGGTGGAAGGGAATTCATTTTGAGACTAAAGTGCTTTGGAGAAAACAACTTGTGAGTTAAGTAATGAGAAAGAAGGTGGTTTGTTTAAATAAATCTGTTAGTGGAATAAAGAAAGTGATATGAAAAAAGAAGCTTTTGATTGAGGGGCAGTGTTGTTTTTGAGTTGCAAAAGGAAATGCAAGTGGATGTAAAGTTGGCAGATTACAGATGTTAGTTTGAATTTGGTTTTTGGCTTTCGAAATTGTAGAAGTTGCTTAATTACATGTGCTTCTGCAAAAGTCCTGAAGTGCTTATTGCTGGAGTTATGAATATGGTTAGTGTTAAATAGATTATATAAAGAGAAAATTGTACTTACTGAGGCCATAAATGATGTTATCAAGGGCTCATGAATTACCATCAATTAAATAGAGCTCTTTCTTTCATTCTCTAGTTATCAACTCAATTAGCTAACATTGGAGGAAGAAAGCCTTGTTTAAGGCCCAAAATTTCAGTACACAAAGTAACACATGAGCCCAATACAAACAACCTAAGCATAGCTTGCTCCAGCCCACAAGAACATAAATTCCTTGGACGGGATCCTCACTTAAAACCTCCTTTCATATTGGTATTTACTTTGAACCCCTTGCCAGTAATGACTTAACAAAACTAAGAGAGTAAATGCGCTGGTGATCGCCGCTGAGTAGAGGTGAAAAAGTGACCCGACCCGACCCGAGTTACTAAATTTGGCGGGTCGGTCCTAACCCGCCCGCCAACAAAGGCAGGCCGGGTTAGGCCTGCCATTTTTGGGGATTGACTGGCCCAGTCCGGCCCGCCGAGTTAGGTTGTGGGTCGGGCCAGGTTAGCCCCCTTTTTTTTTATACATTTTTATCTTTTAATATTAAAAGCTGTGTTGAAAGTTTAATTTTTTAATGTGAAAACATTTTATAAATATAATATCAACCACGTTTTCAAATACCAAAAATATTGTAATAAAACTAAAAAATTGAAAAATATTTTAGCTTTTGAAATTTATTTTTAAATCATAAATCAAACCCAAACTAATTTTTTTATCACTCAAAGAATTTCCCTGAATTATCTACAAAAATCGTTTTCATAGATGCAGATTCTGTAATAAATTTTAATGACAACCATTTATTTCCACTCCATAATTATATATATTTAGTTTTAATTGTCATTTAGTTATTATATGTGATAATTAATTTCATTTGCTTTATTCATTTAATAACAATAATTACTTTTTTCCTTTTATGGTAGTTTATTTATTTAAAAAATTTCAGAAGGCAAAGTTTAAGACACTTTTTAACTAGTGACTGAGGCATGAATTTTTTATGTTACCAGTTATCATGTTGGTTACGTGTCAAAATGTCATTGATTTAAGAGGTTGTGTCTCATTAAGCCTGATAACATGTCACATCATAAAAAAAAAATTACGAGAATGACGATAAATCAAGATAAAAATGTATAAAAAACATTAAAGGCAACTGCCAACCCGGCGGGTTGGCGGGTTCTTTAAAAAAACAAAAAAGCAACCCGCCGGGTCGTCGGGTTGCCATATAACAACCCAGCCCGCATGCGGGTTGGGAAGGTTCAACCCGGCCCGCCTTATAGACGGTCCGGGTTGAACCCCCTTTAATGCGAGCCGGGTTAGAGTTGACCTGCCTAACCCGGCCCATTTGTTCCACCTCTACCGTTGAGAGTCGGGGCTAAGGTTGGTGGGCATGGATGGT
>CM047738.1:1168173-1286694 GCA_026225825.1 Pistacia integerrima | reverse complement strand
ATCTTTTAACAGAGTCCTCACAAATTTCTCCCATCCACATATTTCATTTTGAACATCTTCAGCAATAAAAGGTCTAACCGAAATGACATTATAGAAGACCCTTGCAGTAAATGTAATGATATGAAGTATCACTGAAGTTATCATGGATTCATGGGGAGATTAGCAATTTGCATGCACAGAAACCAAAACTTCAATCCGAGAACGTTTAGTCTGAATTTCGGATTGGAAATTCTTCCCCATGTATCAGGGAATAAATGAATTAGCTAAGATATTTCCCATATCTATGCTCTGATCATTTGGAGGTCTGAATCAATTCTAGAGAATCCTGTTGAGAGTGAAATAGAGTTTACCCCCAAAACTTTGTAAAAAACTGGGGTAAACTGAAAACCCAGGCCAGAATCTTACTTGAGTCAATGAGTATGGACTGTATGGTTTGTCGTTTTACAAGCGTTCTGAGTGCTTGATTTTGTAGGCAAATTCAGCTAAGTTCAACCCCATCAACAACAGTGTTAAAACATCCCAAAAAAAGCATAAATTATTGAATTTCAGGAATTATTCATAAATATATAGGAAGTTTGTGAATTAATTATTTAATTAACTAATATTCATTCTAACTCAAGTTAAAAGAGGAAAAAGATAAGAGTTGGTCTAGCTGGAATTAATTATTTATTAATCATTTGTTAAGTTGCTGAATCAACCCATGTTATATTCATAAGAGTTTAAAGAAAAAAAAAAAAATTAAATATATTAAGTCATTATTAATAAAAATAAAAATAATTATATTTGTATGTGCACAATAGCCACTGGTTTCCTGAAACAAATTTTCGATGTACACACAACAATGTATCCATGAGCAAACATCTTAACCGTGGAGTGATCAAGAAAAAGGTTATCAGATATGGCAGAATTTACAGTGAACTTTGCTATAGAAACCTTGGGTTCTTTGCTTGTCCAAGAAACCAAGTTGTTGTTGGGAAGTGCAAAGAAAGAAGTTGAAAGCATCAAAAGTGAATTGGAGAGCATAAGATCTTTCCTTGTGTAGTCTTGCTAGAGATATTTGTCATCGGAGAAAATGTGTAACGTTTTGGCAAGTTTTCTTCAACTTTATTATAATTTACCAAGTTCTCACTGGTGTCATTATAATTTACCAAGTTTTCTTCAACTTTATTATAATTTACCAAGTTCTCACTGGTATCATCTGCTGAGATTTTTTGTTTGCTTATGTTATTGTAATAGTTATTATGTTTGGTAACTTATATCCAATTCCACCATGTCCTTCAAGAGATATTAAACTCTTCTCTTTGTCTCGGTGTAGTTTTGAACTTTCCGTGGAAGCTTGTTGTTGGCTACTTCCATTGAAACTTGAAGAAAGCATAAGCCTTTTTTGGAACACCTTCTGCCAACCAAAAAAAGTCCCCTGTTTTACCCTGTTTCCCTGGATTTAGCTAGTTGTTTCTACTGTGAATAGTTCTATGGGAGTTTGACAGACATAAACTAAAACTGGAGAGCTTAACAGCATGAAGTTGAATTATTGCAATGGTGGAGCCAAGACTTTAACACTAAAGTTGCAGATAGTTACTTGGACTCTCTGCTTAAGCAACCAAAACTTTTACTTTAAAAATGAAACGACTATGAAGTTGAATTATTGCAATGGTGGAGCCAAAACTTTAACACTGCTTTATGAGTACACTGCCCCTTTTACTTTTTCTTTTATCTTTCATAAAGAACACTTGACTCTTGGATGTCCATTTTCCATTTTATTGTCCATGGTGAAGTGTTGAGAGAAAAAGGAAGAAACCTCTCAAACTCTTCATTTTCTGAGTCTCTTTCTTCTTCTCCCAAACTCTTATCACAAATTCACCTAAATCTTAAGACAACTCAGACACCAATTTCCATCTCTTCATTTGCACATATTTCAGACTGTTAAGAAATCGACTGTGGCAGTAAGCTGAGAGTTGCATTGAGAACACACATTCAGTACCAATTAAAAAACTGGTCCCCTGTTTTGCCCTGTTTGCATGGAATTAATTACCCTTAAAGATAAAGTTGCATCCGATAGTATCACTTTGCAAAATTCAAGGATAGAGACAATTATTCTCGAGCATCACTTTTTTGCTGGGAAGAAAGAAAATTGAGCCCTCTTTTTCCTCATAGGGGACCATTAGATTCTCTTTATTGTCAGACCTTGACAAAAGAGATTAGCGTGTGGAAAATAAAGGATAAAGTTTTCATGTGCAGACGCAGGTAGTAATGAGTGCGATCACAAAAAGATAATATATTTGTGTTCACAGTTCTCTCCAACCCACTACTTTCTTAACACAACAATCAAACATTGTATAAACAAAGAAGAAACATTGTATAAACGAGAATATAGAGAGCTATTTGTTATTACCAGAAACGTTGTTGATTGTTATTGTCTGGCTCACAGGGGCCAAAGTTTAGTATATACTATAGTTGGAGATGTAGATAATTCTTCCTTCACTTTAATATATACTGTTATTGATGATCTCTGTGTGTTCAATCTTCAATGTATGTTTTTCAAACTCAAATAAAATGGCACCGTTGAGTTTAAGTAAACTAACGGGATTATACTTCTGTTAACAAATAACCTTCTAATTATAGCTGCCAGCAACTTCCTTAACCAAATTTGATAAACCAATTCTGCTTCTCAGTCCAGAAGTATTTTGATGTAGTTTGGGCATGCACATCAACAATGTCACTCAAATGCAATGTAATATATATATATATTGAGGGTACTAATTCTGGGTACCGACTGACGTGGAATGTGGTCGGACTAGAGACTCTCCACATCACACATCACGTTAGTTAAGATTAATAACCGTAGAATCAATTAATTCAATCCATTTGAGTTTTCAATATATTTTTATCCATATTTTACTTTAATATTTGGTAGATACAACTTTTTCATAGTAATATAGGTTTAAAAGCATACATAACCTTTAACCAAATTAATCTTGAATCCTTGAAGACTTATTAATTTAAAAGGAAAAATGTGCCAACCTGTACCGGGTAGCCTCTGGGAAGAAGCTTGTTGTCCTTGTCTTCAAGATTAATTAATTCCCTTTGTTTATCAATTAAAATCCTTTTCCCATACACTTTTAAACACCATAATTGTGCAACTTGCATAAAGAAACCTTGTCTTATCTCTTATGACCATGACCTGCTACCTGCTCAAGGATTAAAATATCGAGCGTTTGGTATGGAAAATGCTGGACAGTAAGACCTGGATCTTGTATTATTAAGCTCTATATGGCAGATGCCAGATGGTTATATTATAGTAGCTAAAGCCGATGAAGGAAAAAATAAATTAAAACAAAGGAAAGAAAGCAAAAGGCTCCTTCAACTGCCGGCCAGCACTAAAATAAGATATTAGGTATGATTAATCAACTTGCAGAAGATAAAAGACAAATTCCAGATTGTTGAAATAAACAATTGTGAATACTATGTATGTTCCAGTGTTCTGAAAACCGGACCGGACCGTCTGGTCGGACCGGTTCGACCGGTAACCGGCGGCAAATCCGGTCCAGCATATACAAAAAACCGTTATTTGAAGTTAAACCGGATTGGACAGTCGGAATAGTGCCGAATCGCGGTCTAATCGCAGCTAAACCCCGTTGGATTCCGACATCTTTTGACGGAGAAAACACCCTCATTCGACGAACGACATCTCCACGACCAAACCCATCCATTTTCAGTCGCCTTCATCGATCGCCGTCCACCTAAAGTTTACGGCTTTACGCGATGTCGGATTTCTTTCGTTGATTCCGACAATTTCGATGCCGATGGAACTCCATCGTACCACCATTAGAGTCGCCGGCACCTGCACATCACAAGCCCCAAGATTCCAGCTTTGATTGGCCATCGATCGACGCTGCCGCCACACTCACCAGAATCTTCGCGCGACAGGGGTGTTTTACATAGATTTCAAACCTTAAGGGAGTATTATAGGGGTGTTTTTGATGAATTTTAAACCTTTAGGGACTAACAATAATTTTATAAATTACGGTCCAATCGACCGATCCAACAGGTCAAACTGAAAACCGGACCCTTGAACGGGTCATTGTCCAGTCCGGTTTTCAGAACATTACACACTTAGGTTCCTATAATTAAAAATATATTTTTTTGATTTCATTTTTCAGCCCCCCTAATGGAATTGAAGGTGAAATACAGACTTTTTAATTTTATATCATATCTAGATTACCATATACAAACTTGAATAATGTCAATCAAATCACTGTGAATACGTAGTCCACTCACCATGAAATTTGATGAAATTCCAAAAATGAAATTTAATCATTTATATGTATGGGAATTGTGTTCACACTTCTCTCCAAAGTTTCTTAAACAGTGTATCCATGGCTACTTCCATTGAAACTTGAAGAAAGTATAAGCCTTCTTTGGTACACCTTCTGCCAATAAAAAAAAGGTCCCCTGTTTCCCTGGATTTAGTTGGTTTTTTCTATGAAACTGCATCTACATAAAACAGCCTAATAGCATATTTGGTCTTTTTTAGGTAAATAATTAAGGACAAATTATATATAACAAAGCAACAAATGCTCCTTTTAGAAAGTGAGAAACAATAGCTTTTGGTTGTATAATTACCCACGTTTACCAATGTGGGGACTTGAACACAGACATGAGGGAACTCGAACCCGAACCTTGTGGGAACAAACATAGGCCATCATGTTCTCTACATGCATTCGGTAATATGAAATTCCATAGAGCACATTATTAAAATATCAACCCAATAATATTATCAAACCAGTGAAACTGTAATGTTATCGATCTAATATATATATATATATATATTTTTTTTTTTCTTATATACAACAAATACTATTCATAAAGTAGCTTTGCTGATTTGATATAAAGGACCCATCTCCACCATTGCGTAACAGAGGGTGAAGGGTTTAACCACTACAACTTTTTCTAGTAATATATGCTTAAAACCATACCTAACCTTAGCCAAATTAATTAGTTTATTAATAAGTCTATTTTACACCAGCTGTTTACGACTAAGTTATACGGAGTCTCTCTATCAACTTCCTCATACTTGAAGAGTTTTTAATTTAAAATGATTAATCCTTGTGAACTTGACAAAAGAAACACAAAATGACCGCCATCTAACCGTTGATTTACAAATCCAGATTGATGATCTCTGTGATTTCAAGTGTTAAAACCCCTGTGTTCAATCTTCTTCAATCCAGAAGTATTTTGATATAGTCTGAGCTTGCACACCAACAATGTCACTTAACACCAGCTTAATTAAAATAATTCATTCTTATCCTCGCAGTGGTATATTGCCAATCTGTATCACACTCCATCACTAAAAGGTCAAGAAAAAAACAGAGTTCGAAGACGCATTTCCTAATCAAATTGAAACAAGTACCCTTCATGAAACAATCATTTTGGTTTTTCATTTTGAATAACATAATACATTAGAAGATAAAGGTGCGTCCGATAGTATCACTTTTAATTCGTCATAATTCTAATTATATACTTAATTCATTAAAACTTTAATATTAATATATTATAATATATTAAAGTTTTTTATATGGTGTAGTTTATATGTAATAAGTATAATCATATATTTATTTTGTTAGGTTATTATAAAATTTTAAACTTTTTCCATTTAAAATTTTTTTTATATGTAAAATTAGACCCCTCATTCTTCAAAGATAATTTCATTTGAGCCCAGGTTCTAAAACAGGTTCTAAATCGGGTACTCGCTATAGGTTCTAAACCGAGTATCCATTACAGGTTTTTTTTTTCTAGGTTTCGGTTTCGGTTCCAATTTCTCCATATGTAGGAACTAGAATCGCACAACATCGATTTCAAAAATATAGAACCAAAATCTACCGATACAAGATTAGTTCTAAGTAAGTTTCAGTTCTAATTCCGGTACTAGCTGTTATGCGTGCTCAAGACACTATAGACCACTAGGAAGAGAAAACAAGACATTAGAAAAGCAACCAAAGCTTTTAGCTCTTTTCATTTGATTTTGAAGTTGAATGGTTGGAATGGTGGAGCCAAGAGTCCAAGACTTTAAAACCAAAATTGCAGACACAGCCGGACTCTCTGCTTTATGAGTATACTGTCCATTTTTCATTTTACTTTTTCTTAATCTGTCATAATGAACACGTGACTCTAGGATGTCCTTTTTTTAATTTTATTATTCATAATCAACTGTTGAGGGAAAAAGAAAGAAACCTCTCAAACTTTTCATTTTCTGAGTCTCTTTCTTCTTCTCCTTCTCAACTTACTGTCACAGTTGATTGCTTCTTGTTTAAGATGGCAAATGTCAGATAGTTAGATCGTGGACTTTGTGTGATTTCTTAATCACCATAGACAGATGGTTACCGTTAGTTATTAATAGGAGATTCAGGAGAATCCCTTTGATGATCTTAATATATGTTTAAAACCATACATAACCTTAGGCAAATTAATTAAGAACACCATCTTCTAAAAGTTGATTAATTATTAATTATGGAAAAAGTAACCATAGAAAATTTTCTGTAATGTTTCTTTTCAAAAAGTTACATGATACAACTTTGATAAGGTAAGAAACAATCATTTTGGTTTTACTTTTTGAGTAACATAATACATAAAATTAATTAATTAGAAATTAAATGTACATGCAATAGTATCATAGATACGTTAATGATGGTAAAAAATTATATATGTATTTAGTGGATGGTTTTTTTTTTTTTTTTTGGTCATGTTTGATAAGCATTTTGGGGAACTGTAACCAAAATATTGCTTGATATTTAAATATTTTTTAATCATCCCAAAAAAATTTCAAATTATTGGGGTTGAGTCAGATAATATTTTTAAATTTAAAGGAATTTGTGATATTTTTAAAACTATGTAAGAAGAATTTGATATTCTAGTAAACTTTTGGGTGTCTAGGTGATACTTATGCAATTGCGAAATTGAAGGATAGAGCCAACTATTTCCGAGCGTCACTTTTCTACTGGGAAGAGAAAATTTAGCCATCTCTTTACTTAGAGGGGACAACCAGATTCTCTTTATTGACAAAAGAGATTAACGTGTGGAAAATAAAGGATAAAATTCAATTTATTCATTTTTACCTCTAAAATTTAATTTATTCATTTTTACCTCTAAAATTTGTCGTAATTTAATAAGTCCGATATAATGAGAAAGTAACACTTAAGTCCTTATAGTTATCAACTATTAAAATTAGCAATAGTTACAAAACACAAGATTAGGGGTATTTTATCTGAGGAATCCCCGCAAAGAAAGCAGGAACATTTGTGAACCGTACCTTCTGTTTATAAATAAATAAATCATTTCAAAATGTTACGGAATAAGGTGAAAACAAGAGTTGGGACTTGGGCACATGTGGACTCTGTCCCTTTAGCAGCTTTGTTGATTTGATATATGGGACCTATCTCCACCCTTGGCCTTATGCAGGGTGATGGTTTTAGCAATAATTAACTCACAAAATGGGAACAGGAAGCTACAAGCCTATAACCTCTCTTTATGAAATTTCTCGGTTCTCGACAATTCAAACGACAAGACTTTAATGGCTAATTCATAAGTCTATTTCAGACCAGCTGTTTACAACTAAGTTTTACGGAGTCTCTGTCTCTACCATCGTTCAATTCTTATCGTCAACTCCCAAAAGTTTTACTGGTCAACAAAACCATCGTGTCCAACCCACTGGTTTCTTAACACAACAATCAAACATTGTACGCATGATCATACATCTTAAGAATTAAGATGGAGTGAACAAGAAAAAGGTTATGAGATATGGCAGAGTTTACAGTGAACTTTGCTATAGAAACTTTGGCTTCCTTGCTTGTCCAAGAAACCAAGCTGTTGAGAAGTGTAAAGAAAGAAGTTGAAAGCATCAAAAGAGAATTGGAGTTCATCAGATCTTTCCTCAGGGATGCAGATGCAAAGGCAGCAGCCGAAGAAGAAGGAGAAAGCAATGGAGGTGTCGTCAGTACTTGGGTAAAACAAGTAAGGGACGAAGCTCATCACATTGAAGACGTCATAGATGAGTACATACTTAATGAGGCAAAGCATCATGTTCATGATGACAAAGGTCTCTCTGGTTTCCTTCGTAAAATGTGTTGCTTCATCAATGAACTTAAGGTGCGTCATGGAATTTCATCTGAGATTAAACGTATCAAATCATCACTTGCTGACATACACAAAAGTGCAGAACACTATAACTTGAGGCACATAGATCAAGGAGATGTTGTACCGCACGACTCTCGAGTTGGTGCCTTTTTCATCGAAGAGGCTGAACTTGTGGGCATCGAATCTACTAGAGACCAATTGATTGGTTTGTTGGTAAGTGGAAAATCCAACCGTTCAGTGGTTGCAGTTGTGGGTGAAGGAGGACTAGGCAAAACCACTCTTGCCGGGAATATTTATAACAACGATGCGGTGAAGAAGCATTTTGATTGACAGGCTTGGATCACAGTTGGGAAAGAATACTTGAAGAAAGATTTACTAAGAAAAATTTTACGAGAACTTTACCATTCAACAGGTTCCACTCTAATGGAGGCAGACGAAATGGAAGAGAATGATTTTATCATGAAGTTGAGGGAATATTTAAAGGACAAGCGTTACATGATCGTGTTTGATGACGTGTGGAAAATTGAATTTTGGAGAGATGTAGAGCATGCTTTACTTGATAACCAAAAAAATAGTAGAGTAATGCTAACGACACGGAATAAAGCAGTTGCTGAATTCATATTGTCCCCAATAGTTCATGTTCACATGCTTGAACCCTTGTCTTCAGAGAAGGGATGGGAACTTTTTTGCAGAAAGGCATTTGGCTCTGACGACGGCTATTGTCCTCCGAACTTGATAGAATTGTCGGAACGTGTCGTTGGAAAATGTGGAGGTCTTCCTCTAGCAATTACTGCGATGGGTGGGCTTCTCTCAAGAAAAAACAAGATTGTTTCTGAATGGAGAAATATGCTAGATAGTTTGGGCTCAAAATTAAGCAGTGATTCCCATCTCAGTGATTGCAAGAGAGTTTTGTCTGAAGGTTATTATGATCTTCCTCACCATCTCAAGTCATGTCTCTTATACTTTGGTGTGTTTCCAGAAGGCTACGAAATTAGATTTGGGAGATTAATTCGCCTTTGGATAGCTGAAGGCTTTGTCCAATGCAACAACGACCTTCCATCTGAGTATGTTGCACAAGAATACTTGAAAGAACTTATTGATAGAAACTTGGTTCAAGTTTCAAAGAGAAAAGCTTCTGGACGAGCTAAAAGTATTAGAGTTCATGATCTGATGTACGAGATCATTTGCAGAAAGATGAAGGAATGTGATTTTTGTCATTTCTTTAACGAAAAAGGCTTGAGTCACATTAGTAAAACTCGGCGTATTTCAATTGACAAATGCGCTAATTGTGTTTTAGAGAGCATAAAAAATTCAAAGATCCGATCCATTTGTCTTTTCAATGCAGGTGAATTGCCCAAGACTTTTACGACTACATTTGTTGCTGATTTCAAGCTTTTAAAGATACTTGATTTTGAAAATGCCCCTTTGGATTGTCTTCCTGATGGAGTGGGAAAGCTCTTCCATTTGCACTACTTAAATTTGAAAAATACAAAAGTTAAAGAACTTCCCAAGTCCATAGGCATGCTTCTCAACTTAGAGACTCTTGATTTGAAGTGGACTTTTGTGAGTGAGCTCCCGGTTGAGATCAAGAATTTGAAAAAATTGCATTGTCTAATTGTACGACACTTGGATGGGAAAGGTCCTTACAGAGATAGAGCAAAAATACAAGAAGGCTTCGGGGCTTTAACAGAGTTGCAGAAGCTACGGTATGTGTATGCAAACACTAAAGTACTTGAAGAGCTTAAGAAACTGACGCAGATGAGAAAGTTGGGCATTGGGGTCGCGAATATAGATGTGAAGGATTTGTTTGCTGTTGTCCAGAATATGGGAAACCTTGAAGGTTTGACTGTCACATCGTTTACAAGCAGAGAAGAGCCTCTTGATATGCAGTCATTGGCTTCTCCTCCTTTATGTCTTCAGCAATTTAGTGTGGGAGGGATGTTTATTGAAATTCTACCAGTTTGGATTACTAAACTTCAAAACCTAACCAGATTAGAGTTGTATTTGAATGGATCAACCAATGATTCCATGACAATCCTTCAAGCTCTGCCTAATTTATTGGTGCTTATGCTCTTTGTGTGTAACTGTGATGAACAATTGCATTTCAAAGAAGGTTGGTTTCCAAAGCTCCAACGCTTGTATCTCTACGAATTCAAAGGATTGAAATGCATGATGATAGAGAAAGGTGCAATGCCTAGTCTTACATCCCTGACGATTGGACCATGTCCATTGTTGAAAGAGATTCCAACTGGAATTGAGTATCTCAATAACCTAAAGAAACTTGTATTTTCTATGATGTTGAAGGAGGTTTATTGCATGATAAAAAAGAAAAACTGGGAGAATGTCACTAAACACATTCCACAAATACATGTCAGCTATACATCGGGAACAAGAGGAAAATACGCTTTTTACACTAGCAAATATTTGTCATCTCTTTCGGTAGAAGATTTTCAATAACTTTTGAAGAAACGGAGGCCGAGTAACGAGTAGCCCCATTACAGAATCAACAAGTCAGTCTCCTAAGACAAGTAAGCCTTTTGAATAGTGTGTGTTTCTCTTAAATTCACTTCTTTGATATTAAATATTGCAGTTTTTTTATGAGTGAACAAATAAACATTTTTCTAAAAATAATTTAATAGTTGGATTAGCATCATTCTAATCTGGTAGTAATTGTAATTTATCATTAATTATCTGAATTTTTTTTTTTATAAATACATTTTATTTTATTATCATAAATAAAAATACTCTTATAATTTATTTTATTTAAAACACTGTTAAAAAAAATTACTTAATTAATTGATTAAGTTCTGACTGCCGGAATCCGATACTGATAGTTGCGGGTCCATCGCCGGAATTTGTTTTGACGATATTGGGTAACAATATTTGTATCAAAATAATTCACTTTTAATGATCTATCTCTACAATTAGTTTTAGCAATATATTCAACGTTTGGCTGGGATCTGGCCAAGAAAGTTCTGGTGGCCGCACTTTCTCGATCAGATTCTAGCCAAACGCAGTCATTTTTCCAGTTTACAGTTATATAGATAGGTAGATCGGTTATAGACGATCATTTTAATATTAATTTTGTTGCAGCACGCCAAAAAGTCTCTGATTACTGGAAATCGTATGCTGTCGTTAGAAACGAAATTATCAGTTTTTTTTTATTAAATTTGTTTTTTACTTATCGTATGAATTATTTTGCTGACTGATGTAAATCTTCTATTGTCATGAGCAGATGAAGAATGATGCTGATGAATCTATCTTTTCCAGTGATCACCCAGGATAACTATGGCTTTTTCTTGTAATAAAGGTTCTGTATTGCTTGTAATTCATGTGTGTAGTGTCATCAATAATGGTGTAGTATTGCTTGTTCTCAGCATGCAATATCTACTGTCAGTGTTTTCTTCTTGTAAATTCCATGTTGTTGGGCGGGGAGTTTTCTTAAACTTTCTGTGTAATATCTACTTTGAAATATGGTTGTTATTGCTACTGTTATAGTCGTCGTTGTTGTCTGTCTATAAAAAAATCTCCTCTGTTTTACCCTGTTTCAATGGATTTAGTTGGTTTTTTCTATGAACCTGCTTTTACATAAAATCAATATTATAATGTATATTTTTTAGTCTCGGTGGCAAGAGGAAAAAGGAAATCACACCAGGAAAAATGGTATAAAAGAAAATTGGAGAACCCATTAGAATATCTGGCTATTTCTAGGTGATAAAAAAATCTGATATTAAGTCATTATTAATCAAAAAATAGGGTGCCTTGTTATTCAAATTAATGTTCTCTAACCATTCTTCAGTCAGCATGTTTTCATCAGGATAAGACAAAGCCGCGTGCATCAAGTTTTTGATGTACACACAACAATGTATCCATGAACAAATATCTTAACCATGGAGTGATCAAGACAAAGGTTATCAGATATGGCAGAGTTTTTGTCTGAAGGTTATTATGATCTCCCTCACCATCTCAAGTCATGTCTCTTATACTTTGGTCTGTTTCAAGAAAGCTGCAAAATTAGATTTGGAAGATTAATTAGCCTCTGGATAGCTGAAAGCTTTGTCCAATACAACCACCACCTCCCATCTGAACACATTGCAGAAGAATACTTGAAAGAGCTTATTAAAAGAAGCTTGGATGTTTGTACGAGCTAAAACCTGTAGAGTCCATGATCTGATGAACAAGTTCATTTGCAAAAAGAGGAAGGATTTGTCCAATACAGCCACCACCTCCCATCAGAGCATCTTGCCGAAGAATACTTGACAGAAATTTGGTTCAAGTTTCAAAGAGAAAGGCTTCTGGACAACCTGAAAGTTGAGAGTCCAGGATCTGATGTACAAGTTTCAAAATTTGTATCTTTACAACTTCAAAGGATTGAAATGGATGAAGATTTTTAGTGAAGCAACGATCAGAGATAAGGGTACAACTGAAAAATCAGAAGAAAAAAGTTTGGAGATTTGAGCTTTAACATCTGGTTCAGCAGCAATTTGGAAGAGTTCCGCTCTGGATTCTGGAAAATATTCCAAGTGCTATTGTCTAAAAAGAGTAAGCGGCTGTTAACGACAAAGATACAAGTTCCGTTACGTTCCATTACATGGACGTTAGCTCTTCCAACGGTGTCGTTTCTATTACATAGTAAAAAGGGGAAAACTCGAACGATGCAGATTGAAGCAAGGATTTTCCGTCTTCTTCTTCTTCTCTTCTCTGTTCTTGCAGAAATCCGACGGCCTGCAAATCTGAGTTTTGTGTTTGTTGATTGAATGTTGAATGGCTGAGATCTTTTAATATTGCAAATCAGATGGATTTCCACATCAAGAGCTGTCGGTTCAGATCAAAGTTGCTGGATTTTTATTCATTTTTGGGTCAAAGATCAGTAAGTTGTAGTTCCTAAATCAAAAGCTGAAATACTTTAATTTTGTGTTTCTTTTGAATCAGTTGTAGTTATTACTCTGTAAGAGTCACACGGACTGCCAACGTGGACTCATTTTTAGTATAAAACAAATTCGTGAATTGGATTGTATGATGAAGCTTATCAATAAAATTTCAATTCTGCAAATTTCTGTCTCTCTTAAAAACATTGTGTTTGTTTCTTGAGAAAGTGTAAAAAAAATCTGATATTAAGTCATTATTAATAAAAAAAATAGGGTGCCTTATTATTCAAATTAATGTTGTCTAACCATTCTTCAGTCAGCATGTTTTCACAAAGATAAGACAAAGCCGCGTGCATCAAGTTTTTGATGTGCACACAACAATGTATCCATGAGCAAACATCTTTAACCATGGAGCGATCAAGAAAAAGGTTATCAGATATGGCAGACTTCACAGTGAACTTTGCTATAGAAACCTCGGGCTCCTTGCTTGTCGAAGAAACCAAGTTGCTGACAAGTGTAAAGAAAGAAGTTGAAAGCATCAAAAGATAATTGGAGTTCATCAGATCTTTCCTCAGGGATGCAGATATAAAGGCAGCAGCCGAAGAAGAAGGAGAAAGCAATGGAGGTGTCGTCGGTACTTGTGTAAAACTACTATTCATTGTACTTAGGGCTGCAAACGAACCGAACAGTTCGCGAACATTCGTTGTTCGTGCGATTACCGTTCGATAATGTTCGCGAACAGTTCGATATTCGTTCGATAATATGTTCGATCGAGTTCGAACAGAGGTTGTTCGTTCGATTATATTCGCGAACACTATACGTTCGACTAATCCATCCGTTCGCGAACAATCGTTTGATTGTTCGTTCGTTTATGTTCGAAAAACATGTTATGTATTATCATAATTAAATTTTTTTTTTCATTTTTATATTATGTTTAATTTAGTTTGGATGAATTTTTTTTAATGGTAATCAATAATAAAATATTATGATACTTTTGTTTTTCTTATATATATAATATGTTTAGATTTTTTTTTTCCAAATGTCATCAATAATTAAATATATAAGTATATAACATTTTAATTAAAAAGTAATAAATTATTATGATAACTAGCATGACAAATTTAATAACATAATAGATTGTATAATCAAGTGATATATAATATAGTAAATCCAATAACATAATAGCTTCATATTTTTCTAAATGTAATCAATAATTAAATATTATAAGATAGCATTTCAATTAATAAATAATAAATATAGTATGATAAATTGATAAACATAACATATTGTATAATCAAGCGATGTATAGTATAACAAATTTAATAATATAATAGCTTAATTAAACCTAAATTAATCACACATTTGTATAGATCATATATTACAATAAACCCTCATACCACTATGAATTTATAGGTGTTGATACAAAATATATATATAGACAGTAATGATAACATATGTATTAATCATATATTATAATAGACTTTCATTCCACTATAAATTTATGAGTGTTGATACAAAATGTATATGTAGATAGTAATAATAATAATAATAATAATAATATATATATATATATATATATATATATATATAACAAATTAATCACACATATGTATTGATCATATATTACAATAGATTTTCATTTCACTATAAATTTATGCGCGTTGATACAAAATATATATGTAAACATTTAAAATATTTATAATAATTTATGTAATAATAATAAATATATATGTAAACAAATTCTTTTTGTTTGTGTCATGTTTGATATAGAACTAAATTTGTTTTGAACGATTTATTGTTCTGTTTAATTTATTTTGAAGTTTTATTATTTATGATGGTTAGTTATTTTAATTTACTAAGTTTTTATTGATTTGTTTAAAATATAAATATAGATAGAGAGTTGGTTTATTTTCAAATGTTGAATTAAATGGGTATGAATTATAAATTGTTGCATATTTGTTTTTTAGAGCATCAATTGGAAAGTTGGTATATACTTTTTATTCGAACAGGTATTCAAACGAGTTATTCGAACAAGTATTTACAAGTTATCGAACGAGTTATTCGGACAGGTATTTACAAATTATCGAACGAGTTAGTCGAACAAGTTAGTCGAACGAACACGAACGAGTTACGAACGAACACGAACGAGCTTTTTGTTAATCGAACGAACACGAACACACATCCTGTGACGAACACGAACAATCTCAAACATGCTTATCGAACGATTTTCGAACGGGCCTGTTCGTTCATGTTCGGTTCGATTGCAGGCATTTGTACTCTCATTCAACTACTAAGTTCTATTCTTGATATTACTGTATGAACAAGCTTTAATTTATGGAAATGATTATGTATATTAATTTATTGATCAAATGATTTAATATACATTTTTTTTTTTTTTTTTTTTTGCTTGGGATTGATTTGAACTTTCTGGGTTACTCTGTTTTGCCCTGTTTCCATATAATTAGTTGACCTTGAGATACTTGTATTTATTAATATGCTTTATGTGCAGGACTGTGATGAACAATTGCATTTCAAAGTTTCCAAAGCTCCAAGAGTTGTATCTCTACGACTTCAAAGGATTGAAATGCATGATGATAGAGAAAGGTGCAATTGGAATTGAGCATCTCAATAACCTAAAGAAACTTATATTTGAAATGATGTCGAATGAGGTTTATTGCATGATAAAAAATGAGAACTGGGAGAATGTCACTAAACACATTCCACAAGTACATGTCAACTATAAACAAACAAGCAAAGGATACTATTTTTATCCTATGAATCATTTTCTCATTCAATACTTAAATTCCAAGTATCGATTGTGTTCCTGCTTTATGTTGTTGCTGCTGGCATTGTAAATTTTACTGTATGTGTTACCGCCATTGTGTCTATTCATTGTACTCTCAATCAACTGCTATGTTCTATTCTTGATATTACTGTATGAACAAGCTTTTAATTTATGGAAATGGTTATGCATATTAACTTATTTTGATCAAATGATTTAATAACCCCCTTTTTTTTGCTTGGGATTGTTTTGAACTTTCTGGGTTACTCTGTTTTTTGCCCTGTTTCTAATCAAAGACATGTCCCCTGTTATTTGGGTTATGATATAGCAGCTGTTTTCAAGGGAATAATACTTATAATGGTTAAAATGTTGACTATACAAACATCAAATTAGGGTGTTTGGTACGTGGGCCGCGGAAGGTGATTGTGGTCAGTTGACTCTTTGAAATTTTTGTTTGAAAAATTTATTTTCAAAAACTAAAGAAATTTAATTTTGTGTTTATAAAATTCAAAAATATTTTTGATATCATATTCTTTAAACTATAGATATGTTAAATTGAAAGAAAAGAAAAATATGTTTATATAAAATTATTTTAAGATGAAAAAAAATTAGTTTAATGTATAATTATGATGATACCTTGTTAATATTCCTAATTTAACCATTAGTTTGTGGCTGGATGGTAAGATTTTAGTCATTTGGATAAGTCACCTGCAGATCTTGTGTTTCTGTTTTATTAGATTTATAGGGTGTTCAATAGACTACGAGGGTTTGTTGAGGTGCGTACAAACTGGTCTGAATATCGTAGTTAACCAAAAAAAAAAAAAAAAAAAAAAATCCTAACTTAGAATATATAAATTTTTAAAATTTAGTTTTACTTTATTTTCTTAAATTCATATTTTAAAATAAAACATGACTAAGACTTAAAATTCTAAGACTTTTGTGTGGAACCTGCTATGCCACACTATGCACCAATTACGAGTCGCTAAAATTCTTTAAATTCAATGAAACCAGCAATCTCTTAACTCTTAAAGCTAACAAGCAGCTAAACATGGCTTCTCTTTCTCTTATCATGAACCATCCATTACTTACGAATGCCATCTCCCACTGCAGTGGGCCATGCAAAACCCTTGACGACTGCGACGGTCAGCTCATTTGCATCAACGGCAAATGCAACGACGATCCCCACGTTGGGACTCATATATGTGCAAAACCTGGCCCTACTCCCAGCGGTCAATGCCAGTCCTCAGGTACACTAAGTTGCAACGGCAAAAATTTTCCTCAATTCAAATGCTCCCCTACCGTCACCTCCTCAACGAAAGCTAATCTAACAAACAATGATTTTAGCGAAGGTGGCGATGGGGGAGGTCCATGGAAGGGTGATGACAAGTATCATAATAACTCGGAACTGATTGTGGCGCTATCGACTGGGTGGTATAATGGAGGGTCAAGGTGTGGGAAGAATATAAAGATAAGGGCTAGTAATGGAAAGAATGTGATGGCAAAGGTGGTTGATGAGTGTGACTCAGTGAATGGATGTGATCATGATCATGATTATCAGCCACCTTGTAGTAATGATATTGTTGATGGGTCTGATGCTGTGTGGCATGCTTTGGGGCTCAATATTGACGCGGGGTGTGGATGTTACTTGGTCCATGGCCTAAATCTAGTATTAGTGTGGTATGAATAAGAAACTCGAAATTACGGCAATCAGCTGATCGACTGTTTCATGGTGTTAAGGGATCAATTGCTGTTAACCAATAGCAGCTTTTAAGTTTCATACTTAAAATATAAAAGCCAACGTTAGTTTGTGTTTTGTATAAATACTTATAACATGTGAATGAAGTGCGTAAGGTTGCCAGTTTACGAAAATTTGATTTCTCTGTTTTTCTTCTCTCTCTGTGTTTCTTGTTCTCTTATATTGTATTAGAGCAAATGACTAACATCTAGTCTGAATTTCCTTTATTTTCTCAGCAACCAAACAGGCCCGGGAAAATGCCAAATTCATCTCCTTAACAGCTCACGTCATGTCACAAGCTTGAAGAGCATCTTACCCTGTTTCCCTGGATTTAGTTGGTTTTTTGTATGAAATAGTTTTGTAGCTAATTAAGCTATAGTGAATATAGTTCTATAGGAGTTTGACAGACGTAGAACTAAAACTGGAGAGACTAATAGCACACCTGGTCTTTTCCCACGTTGGGACTCATATATGTGCAAAACCAGGCCCTACGCCCAGCGATCAGTGCCAGTCCTCAGGTACACTAAGTTGCAATATTGCTAATATGGAAAAACTTGGATATTATTTGGAGATAGGGTCAACAAATACAGAAGAAATTCGTGTTGATAGGGAATATGAAGAAGCTACCGGACTGGATTTTGAAACTTGAATACATAATCAAAATTCGTTTGGATATTTCAGGATAGGGTCGACAAAACAGAAGAAATTACTGATAATCCTATGAGAATCCTTCAAGCCATGCCTAATTTATTGGAGCTTATGTCAGTGGAGACACACAATGATGAACGATTACGTATCAAAGAAGGCTGGTTTCCAAAACTAAAATTTTGAGTCTTCTTTAATCTTTACTTTAAAGGAGTGGAACTGATGCTGATAGACAAAAGTGCAATGCCTAACCTTGGAGACTTAAGGATTGGACCATGCCCACAATTAAAAGAGATTCCAACTGGAATTAAGCATCTAAAAAATGTTATGATTCTTGGATTTTTTTTTTTTTTCGTGTTGATAGAAATTTATTATATGATAAAAAATGAGACGTGGGAGAAAGTTACCCAAAATATACCAGAACTCCATGTTACTTTTCCGAGCGTAGGAAAAGCAGTTTATCGCACCACTAAGTATCTCTTATCTCTCTTGCCTGTGGATTTTGAGCAGTTTATTGAATAACTTGCGCAGAGTAACAATTCATCCCATTTATGAACAACAGGTTTTCCCCTTGACTCATGCAAGACTTTGAAATGTTTATTATTATATGTGAAGTGTTTTGAAGTGTAAGTTTTTCGATCCGACAACTATGAAATGAAGTATGCAATTTTGTTATCCTATAAATAACTAATTGTTTGGTGTTTCATCTATTATCATAAACAGAAGACGTATCTTCACATGTGAGAACACGATGATGAATTCGCCGTCCTTATAAATAAATCAGGTATCAAGATTATATGCAGTTCTTCTTGTGAATGGTGTAGCTGGCGATGTTTGTATCATAGACACTGTGTAGTATATACTGAAAGTTCAAGAGAGTATAAGTTATTTTGAGAATACACCTTCTGCCAATCAAAATCAGGTCCCCTGTTTTACCCTGTTTCAATGGAACTATGGAAGATGTCAACGTAAATGGTTTTCATTTAGCTTTTGATTTTGCAGTTGCACTTATGATGGCTTGAATATGCTTTGCTTAGGTTTAAGTTCATGGATTCTTGGGCCAGTAGGCTTCTGTTCTCCTGGAAATTTTACAGGTTTTCTTCTAATTATTTTGATATATCATTGCAGAGCCCTTCTGCAATTTCATATTACAGGTTTACATATTTTTTAATCGTAGACTTGAGTGATTATTAATTTATATTGATGAAATATTATTAAACCTTCACACATTTGTATAGCGCACTGAGCAAATCAATATTCAAGATATATGAAATTGTTCCAAAATTAATTGTTTAGACGATCAATTCGGAGCAAGTATGGCAGCATTCTTAATTTCTTTCTCTGAATATTCTCAGTTCTCTTACAATTCAAAAGATAAGATTTAGTCCTTTATGGTGGAAGGGGATCAGTAGGTCTATTTTAGAGCAGCAGCTTACTTGTTTAAAGTTAAAAATCAAGTTAGATGGAAATTTATGATTCAAATTTTTTGAAGCCCCACCATATATCTTTTTCTATTGATTAAATCTACCATATATTGATTCTTCACGGAAAAATTTCTCCTTAGGCGTCAAATTTCCTTGAGCTGGCATAGATTCAAAAGATAAGATCTAATCGTTTATGGTGGAGAGGCATCAAGAGGTCTATTTTAGAGTAGCAGCTTACTCGTTTAAAATTAAATATCTACAGTTGTTGGGAATGTATGATGATTCAAATTTTTGGAAGCCCCACCATACATGTATCTTTTTCTATTGATTAAATCTACCGTATTTGTTATTCATAGAAAAATAAAGGAAACATCGGCTCCATGTGCTCTGATCCGTTATTTGTTATTCGAAGGAATATTATCATAATTTGCATGTTATTTTTAAATCATATCTAAATTATTCAAAGAATCCTAAACTAGTTCACCCACCATTAAATTTCATGAAAAACATAAAAGTATAAGCCTTTTTTGACTACACAAACATCAAATTAACATAGACCCTTGGATCATGGTCAAATGTTGACTTGACCTCAATCTAAAAGTCTAGCCATACATTTGGACTGTCTCGTTAGAATTATGTTTGTTTAAAACCATACATAACAGCATCTTCTAAAAGTTTATTAATTATTAATTATGTGGAGAGACAAAATTAATAAGTCCAGCTGTTATAGGGACTCTCTATCATCATTCAATTCTTATCCTGGACTCCCAAAAGTTTTACTAGTCAACAAAAGCATCTGTCTTCACACTTCTGTCCAACTCACCGGTTTCTTAACACAACAATCGAAAATTGTGAAAAGGAAAAAGGTTATGAGATATGGCAGAATTTCCAGTGAACTTTGCTATAGAAACCTTGGCTTCTTTGCTTGTCCAAGAAACCAAGTTGTTGAGAAGTGTAAAGAAAGAAGTTGAAAGCATCAAAAGAGAATTGGAATTCATCAGATCTTTCCTCAGGGATGCAGATGCAAGGGCAGCAGCCGAAGAAGAAGGAGAAAGCAATGGAGGTGTCGTAAGCACTTGGGTAAAACAAGTAAGGGACGAAGCTCATCACATTGAAGACGTCATAGATGAGTACATACTTAATGAGGCAAAGCATCATGTTCATGCTGGCAAAGGTCTCTCTGGTTTCCTTCGTAAAATGCGTTGCTTCATGAATGAACTTAAGGTGCGTCATGGAATTTCATCTGAGATTAAACATATCAAATCATCACTTGCTGACATACATAGAAGAGCAGAACACTATAACTTGAGGCACATAGATCGAGGAGATATTGTACCGCACGACTCTCGAGTTGGTGCCTTTTTCATCGAAGACGCTGAACTTGTGGGCATCGAATCTACTAGAGACCAATTGATTGGTTTGTTGGTAAGTGGAATATCCAACCGTTCAGTCGTTGTAGTTGTGGGCGAAGGAGGACTTGGCAAGACCACTCTTGCTGGGAAAATTTATACGAATGGTACAACGAAGAAGTATTTTGATTGCCAGGCTTGGATCACAGTTGGGAAAGAATACTTGAAGAAAGATTTACTAAGGAAAATTTTACAAGAACTTTACCGTTCAACAGGGTCCACTCTAACGGAGGCAGATAAAATGGAAGAGAAGGATTTGATCATGATGTTGAGGGAACACTTAGCGGACAAGTGTTACATGATGGTGTTTGATGACGTGTGGAAAATTGAATTTTGGAGAGATGTAGAGCATGCTTTACTTGATAACCAAAAAAATAGTAGAGTAATGCTAACGACACGGAATAACGCAGTTGCTGAATTCGTACCGTTGTCAATAGTTCATGTTCACATGCTTGAACCCTTGTCTTCAGAGCAGGGATGGGAACTTTTCTGCAGAAAGGCATTTGGCTCTGATGGTTGTTGTCCTCCAAACTTGACGAAATTATCGGAACGTATTGTTGGAAAATGTGGAGGTCTACCTCTAGCAATTGCTGCGATAGGTGGGCTTCTCTCTAGAAAAAACAAGATTGTTTCTGAATGGGAAAATATACTAGGTAGCTTGGGCTCAAAATTAAGCAATGATTCCCATCTTAGTGATTGCAAGAGAGTTTTGTCTGAAGGTTATTATGATCTTCCTCACCATCTCAAGTCATGTCTTTTATACTTTGGTGTGTTTCCAGAAGGCTACGAAATTAGATTTGGGAGATTAATTCGCCTTTGGATAGCTGAAGGCTTTGTCCAATGCAACAACGACCTTCCATCTGAGTATGTTGCACAAGAATACTTGAAAGAACTTATTGATAGAAACTTGGTTCAAGTTTCAAAGAGAAAAGCTTCTGGACAAGCTAAAAGTAGTAGAGTTCATGATCTGATGTACGAGATCATTCGCAGAAAGACAAAGGAATGTGATTTTTGTCATTTCTTTAACGAAAAAGGCTTGAGTCACATTAGTAAAACTCGGCGTATTTCAATTGACAAATGTGCTAATGGTGTTTTAGAGAGCATAAAAAAATCAAAAATCCGCTCCATTTGTCTTTTCAATGTAGACAGATTGCCCGAGACTTTAGTGACTACATATGTTGCTGATTTCAAGCTCTTAAAGATACTTGATTTTGAAAATGCCCCTTTGGATTGTCTTCCTGATGGAGTTGGAAAGCTCTTCCATTTGCACTACTTAAGTTTGAAAAACACAAAAGTTAAAGAACTTCCCAAGTCCATAGGCATGCTTCTCAACTTAGAGACTCTTGATTTGAAGTGGACTTTTGTGAGTGAGCTCCCGGTTGAGATCAAGAATTTGAAAAAATTGCATTGTCTAATTGTACGACGCTTGGACAGCAAAGGTCCTTACGGAGAAATGACAAAAATACAAGAAGGTTTTGGGGCTTTAACAGAGTTGCAGCAGCTAAAGTACGTATATACAAACAGTGAAGTACTTGAAGAGCTCAAGAAACTGAGGCAAATCAGAAAGTTGGGCATTGACGTTGCAAATAGAGATGTGAAGGGTTTTTTTGCTATTGTCCAGAATATGAAAAAGCTTGAAGGTTTGACTATATCAGCGTTTACAAGTGCAGAAGAGCCTGTTGATATACAATCCTTGGCTTCTCCTCCTTTATGTCTTCAGCAATTTACTTTGGGAGGGATGTTCGTTGAAATTCTACCAGTTTGGATTTCTAAACTTCAAAACCTAACCAGATTAGAATTGTATTTGAATCGATCAACCAATGATTCCATGACAATCCTTCAAGCTCTGCCTAATTTGTTGGTGCTTATGCTCTTTGTGCGTGAGTGTGATGAGCAATTGCACTTCAAAGAAGGCTGGTTTCCAAAGCTTCAATCCTTATATCTCTGGGACTTCAAAGGATTGAAATGCATGATGATAGAGAAAGGTGCAATGCCTAGTCTTACATACTTGTCAATTGGACCATGCCCATTGATGAAGGAGATTCCAACTGGAATTGAGCATCTCAATAACCTAAAGAAACTTGTATTTGAAATGATGTTGAAGGAGGTTTATTGCATGATAAAAAATGAGAGCTGGAAGAATGTTGCTAAACACATTCCACAAGTACGTGTCAGCTATAAACATACAATTAGAGGAGGATACTTTAGTTACACTAGTAAATATTTGTCATCTCTTTCAGCAGAAGATTTTGAGAAGCTACTGAAGAAATTGAGGCCGAGTAACGAGTAGCCCCATCGCTCATATAATCAACAGGTCAGTCTCCTAAAACAAGGAAGTCTTTTGACTAGTGTGATTCTCTTAAATTTACTTCTCTGCTATTAAATATTGCATTTTTTTTTATGAGTAAACAAAATAAACTTTTTTCTACAAATAATTTAATAGTTGGATTAGCATATTCTGATCTGGTAGTAATTGTAATTAATCATCAATTATCTGAATTGTAATTTAAAGTTATATAGACAGATAGATAATTTAGAGGCCATCATTTTAATATCAATTTTGTTACCGTAACACGCCGAAAAAGTCTCCGGTCACCGGAAACCACCTGCTGCTTCCGAAAACGAAATTATCAGTTTTTTTGTTTCTTTTTGTACATTTGTTTTTCACTTATTCTATGAATTAATTTAGCTGAGGGATGTAAATCTTCTATTGTCATGAACAGATGAAGTATGATGCTGATGAATCCATCTTTTCCAGTGATCACCCAAGAAGAATATGGCTTTTTTCTTGTAATAAAGGTTGTGTATTGCTTGTCATCAGCATGCAATAACTACTGTCAATGTTTTTGATGAGACTCCTAGTGTGCTAGTCTATTGTAGGAAACATAAGGGTGTGAAGTAGGGGATTTTGGTGCAGTTGGCAGGAAGTTTCTTGTGTGTGAGGTGTTAAGGATGGTTTATGGAGGGACAGATGGTATTAAGGGAGTGGATGATTGAAGAAGTTTGTTATGAAGAATAGGATAAAAGGGGAGACAGTGGGAATTGGGGGATATCTGAAAAAGTAAAAAGGGGAAAATTGGCAGGGGAGGTGCTGGTTCGTCTTATTTTACTATTCTGTTCTTGTTGATGTTGATTTCGTTGGTAGAATTAACTGGTGTATTGGCTGGAATTCAATCAATGGATATATATTAATTTCGAATAGTGTTTGCTGGACTGTTCTGGGTTGCTTTAGTTGTGTTAGTTGTGAATTTATATACTCTTACCTTTCTCTTGGGATTGTTTTGGATAAAATAGTTGATAATTTCCAATGAAGTATACACCTTTGGAGAAAGCTTTGCCTATCAAAAACAGGGTCCCCTGTTTTCCTTTGTTCCCTTTTAACAAATTAATTTATTAAATGAATAATGTGCCAACTTCTAATGTGTAGCCTATGGTAAGAAGATTGGTATGGTGGTCTTCCAAATTAATTAAATTCCTCTCTTTATAAATTGTGCAATTTTCCAATTTGGGTTGGAAAAATTTGCGAGGAAGGTAAACTCACCGTTGAAATACTCTGGCAA
The DNA here is from genome assembly GCA_026225825.1 of Pistacia integerrima. NCBI lineage: Eukaryota > Viridiplantae > Streptophyta > Magnoliopsida > Sapindales > Anacardiaceae > Pistacia > Pistacia integerrima. The sequence continues at coordinate 1,262,141 of CM047738.1, read as the reverse complement.
GTCAAAATAGATGGTGCTGAGAGTAGCACTGGGAGTGTCAAACACAGGGCTTCTTGGTTTAATGACCAAGAAGATGATCAGAGTTGTGATTCCAAAGAAGATGAGAAGCAGACTAAATATGAGGCAAAAAGCTGCACCAAACCATAGGAACAGGTCTGCGCGGTGGGGCAAGGGTGATGGAGTATTGGGGCCTTGGTTGATCTCATGATGTCAGGATTTTGTGCAGCTAATGTTGGACTATGTTGTTTTGTTATAGATGGCTTTGAGATGCTAATTTGTTCAAGAGGAGCTTGAGTGGCCTGCTTTCCTCGCGCGCGCATTGGGTGGGGTGGGTGGGGTGGGGGGTGGTGTTGTGTTAGTGGTGGTGGTGTTGAAAGGGGTGGAGGAGGTGGAGGTGGAGGTGGCGTAACTGGTGATGGTGGTGAAAGTGGTGGAGGAGGTGGAGGTGGATGTGGGAGGGAATTCATATTGGGACTAATGTGCTTTGGAGAAAACAACTTGTGAGTTAAGTAATGAGAAAGAAGGTGGAGAGTAAGGAGGTGGTTTGTTTAAATAAATCTGTTACTGGAATAAAGAAAGTGATATGAAAAAAGAATCTTTTGATTGAGGGGCAGTGCGACCAATGTGTTGTTTTTGAGAGTTGCAAAAGGAAATGCAGGTGGATCTAAAGTTGGGCAGATTACAGATGTTAGTTTGAATTAGCTTTTTGGCTTTTGAAATTGTAGAAGTTGCTTAATTATGTACATATGCTCCTGCAAAAGTCCTGAAGTGCTTATTGGTGGAGTTATGAATATGGTTAGTGTTAAATAGCTTATATAAAGAGAAAATTTTACTTACTGAGACCAAAATTAAATACGAAGAAAATATTTATAAAAAACATAATTCCAGAATGTTAGCTAATGGTGGAGGAAGAAAGCCTTGTTCAAAGCCTAAAAATTCAGTACACAAAGTAACACATGAGCCCAATATGAACAGCCTAAGTATAGCTTGCTCCAGCCCACAAGAACATAACTCCTTGGATGGTTGCATTACTTTAAACCCCCTGTCATATGGGTATATGTTTTGAACCCCCTGCCATTAATGACTTCTCATTAATTTCAACAGAATTAAGAGTAAGAGAGTAAATGAGCTGGTGATTGCCCTTGAGGGTTGAGGCTGGGGTTGCTGGGCATGGATGGTGAGGTTATTAAAGTCATTTACCTTCATACAGTAAAAATTAATGAGAAGTCAATGGCAGGGGTTCATACCCATATTACAGGGGGTTCACGTGATTTTGGTAAACCTCAAGGTGTTTAAATAATTATCCCTTCTTTTGACAAATCATTGTATAGTTGACAATATAATTGAGCATAATACGACCAATATACAACTTATAAGTTGTCCCGTTACATCCTTTCAAAATGTGGAGGAGTACTGGTAGCCATTGTTGCAGTAGGTGGTCTTCTCTCAAACAAGAACAAGGTTGCCTAGGAATGAAAAATTTCATGAATAGTGTGGACTCAAAGTCAAAAGTGCACAACACAGTTTCAGTTGAAAGTTATTATGATCAACCTCACCATCTCAAGTCATGTTTCTTGTATTTTGTTTTGTTTCCAGCCAGCCACTTTACTAGTTATTGGACACTAATTTGCAAATGGATAGCTGAGGGCTTTGTTCCATACTCTAAACGCCACCCATTTGAACACATTGCAGAGAATTCTTGGACAATCTAATTAGCAGAAGCTAGGATCATTGGAGCCAATGTGTAATATATATTTGATTTGGTTTTCGTTGTGTCAATATGTTGTTTTTCAGGTAATGCTATTCCAGCTGCAGCATTGCTTGCAGGTGTTCATCAACTTCCTTGTGTTATATAAATTTATGATACTGCATTGATATAGCTGAAATTTATCTACTGGCTTGACAAAACTTCTGTCTTGTAAAGCTTTCATTTTCTTATTTATCCTATAAATAATATAAACGTTTCATTTCTTAAAATTAAACTGATAGCACTGTATTCTTGAAATGACTGTCATGAACAGATGAAGTATCTACAGTCGTGAGAATAAACTGATGAGTCATCTTCTGAATTCATCAATAAAAAATGCAATGGCCAGTTCTTGTCACGGTGGTGAAGTACCGCTTGCTATTAGAATGTAATACCGATTGTAATATTTGCTAGCAAATTTGTCAATGTGTTACTTGTTACATTGTCCAGGTAATTTGTAGTATGATGGGATCTGGTATCAATACACAGAGTTAACATTTGAATTCACTTGTAATATGACCGGAGAGTGTCTTTTTTCTAACGTCATAGTTGTATCCATTATGTTGTTCAAGAATCAAGAGATATTGAATTCTTTTCTTTCTCTTGGGTTTCTATAGCACTTCTATTTTACTCAATCCGCGTAGAGAACTTTTAATTTGTATATAAAACTCACATAATGTTCTCCAAAGTAATTGAAATGAAAGAGGGAGCATCAGGCAAGGCACAAAACAAGAACTCAAAATTAAGATAGTGTTTGGTTGGCAATTAAACAAAGCATAGATACTTTACTTCAAATTGCCAAAAGATGAATAAAGAAAAATTCTTTTCGCTTCCAAGTTCCAACCAATTCCCACCTTTTGAAAACTAGTATGTAAAGGCCAACGTAAGTCCCCTCCTGCTTGATGTTGCTTATACAACTTGGCTTCTTGTCTCAACTACAATTCTGAACTATTCAATATTTCTAAAGTTAAAACAGTTGATACCTTGAATTTGGTTTGGTGGCTCAGAAAATTTTGAAGGTGCCAGTTTTCTGTTGTTTTTGCAATTTTTTTTTTTTTTAGTTATATTTCTTTTATTCTGACAATGTGATTAAGTTTTAACTTTCCTTTTTTTTTTTTTTTTAAATATTTATTGAAGGCTTCTGTAAACAAAGAAGATCCAGGTGCTATTTCTTAGATCACATTCAAATATCATCCAATAACAAGTAATCATATAAACTTTGCTTCTTTAGTGGTTATAATTTATGCTTATTTATCACCGCAAGAAATATGAATTTCATATCAAAATCATTGTAGTTATTGAATGCATTCTATTATAAGTATTGTAGAAATAGATTAGCTAGAAATTAATTTTGGTTGGATTAGATTTTTAATTCTGTTTTTAGTTTAGGACATAGGGATATATGCTTTGTTAAAATTGTATTGAGGAAGCCAACCTTGATGATACGAAAAAAAAAGCATATATTGATAGAAAAAATTTAAATAAATTTAATAAATCATATTGTGCTTTCCCCATTAATACATATATTATGAATTAAAACAAAAAAAGCACAAAAAATAATAATAATAATAATTTAAAAAAAAAAAAAAACTAGCAAAGCAGAAATTTTAGAAACTTTTGATATCAATGCAGTGAGCATCAAGAAAAAGGTGAGATATGGCAGAGGGTGCAGTGAACTCTGTAATACAAATCTTGAGTTCTTTGCTTGTCCAAGAAATCAAGTTATTGGGAAATGCAAAACAAGGAGTTGAAGACATCAAATGTGAACTGGAGAGCATCAGATCTTTACTCAAGGATGCTGATACAAGAGCTGCACAAGAAGCAGAAACAGGGGGCAACGAAGGTGTCAAAACTTGGGTGAAACAATTGAGGGAACAAGCTTTCCGGATTGAAGATGCCATCGATGAGTACACAATGAAGGCGGCGAGACTTCCTCATGGAAGAGGTCTCGTTAGTTACCTTCTTAAAGCGTGCTACATAAAGATCCTAAAATTGCGACATGGAATCGCCACTGAGATTAATGATATCAAACGATCACTTGCCGAAATTCAACGAAGAGGAGAAATCTACAACTTCAAGTACATAGATCAGGGGTCAGGCAGTGGAGGGGGAAATGTTATACCTCATGACTCTAAAGTTGATGCTATTTTCATTGAAGATGCTGAAGTTGTGGGTATTGATTCTGCTAAAGAAAAATTGATTGAATTATTGGTGAAAGGAACATCCAATATTCTCTCAGTGATTGCGGTGGTGGGCGAAGGAGGACTAGGTAAAACTACTATTGCCGGGAAAATTTATAACAACGATGCGGTGAAAAAGCATTTTGATTGTCAGGCTTGGCTCACAGTTGGGAAAGAATACTTGAAGAAAGATTTACTAAGAAAAATTTTACGAGAACTTTACCATTCAACAGGGTCCACTCTAATGGAGACAGATGGAATGGAAGAGAAGGAATTTATCATGAAGCTGAGGGAACACTTAAAGGACAAGTGTTACATGATTGTATTCGATGACGTGTGGAAAATTGAATTTTGGAGAGACGTAGAGCATGCTTTACTTGATAACAAAAAATACAGTAGAGTAATGCTAACGACACGGAATAATGCGGTTGCTGAATTCGTACCATTCTCAATAGCTTATATTCACAAGCTTGAACCCTTGTCTTCAGAGGAGGGATGGAAACTTTTTTGCAGAAAGGCATTTGGCTCTGACAACTCTTGTCCTCCAAACTTGAAAGAATTATCAGAACATATCATCGGAAAATGTGGAGGTCTACCCCTAGCAATTGTTGCGATAGGTGGGCTTCTCTCTAGAAAAAACAAGATTGCTTCCGAATGGAGAAATATACTTGATGCTTTGGGCTCAAAATTAAGCAGTGATTTGCATCTTAAAGATTGCAAAAAAGTTTTGTCTGAAGGTTATTATGATCTCCCTCACCATCTAAAGTCATGCCTCTTATACTTTGGTGTGTTTCCAGAAGGGTGCAAAATTAGATTTGGAAGATTAATTCGCCTCTGGATAGCTGAAGGCTTTGTCCAATGCAACAACCACCTAACATCTGAGGTTGCTGCCGAAGAATACTTGAAAGAACTCATTGACAGAAGCTTGGTTCAAGTTTCAGAGAGAAAAGCTTCTAGACGAGCTAAAAGTTGTAGAGTTCATGATTTGATGTACGAGACCATTCGTAGAAAGATGAAGGAATGTGATTTTTGTCGGTTCTTTGATGAAAAAGACTTGAGTCACCTTAGTAAAACTCGGCGTATTTTAGTACACAAATGTGCTAATGGTGTTTTAGAGAGCATAAAAAATTCAAAGATCCGTTCCATTTGTCTTTTCAATGTCGACGAATTGCCGGGGACTTTCACGACTGCATTTGTTGCTGATTTCAAGCTTTTAAAGATACTTGATTTTGAAAATGCCCCTTTGGATTGTCTTCCTGATGGAGTGGGAAAGCTCTTCCATTTGCACTACTTGAGTTTGAGAAATACAAAAGTTAAAGAACTTCCCAAGTCCGTAGGCATGCTTCTCAACTTAGAGACTCTTGATTTGAAGTGGACTTTTGTGAATGAGCTCCCGGTTGAGATCAAGAATTTGAAAAAATTGCGTTTTCTAATTATACGATGCTTGGACAACAAAGGTCCTTATGGAGAAACAGCAAAAATACAAGAAGGTTTTGGGGCTTTAGCAGAGTTGCAGCAGCTAAAGTATGTATATACAAACCCTGAAGTACTTGAAGAGCTTAAGAAACTGAGGCAAATCAGAAAATTGGGCATTATGGTCACAAATAGAGATGTGAAGGATTTGTTTGCTATTGTCCAGGATATGAAAAAGCTTGAAGTTTTGAGTGTAAAAGCGTTTACAAGTAGAGAAGAGCCTCTTGATACACAATCATTGGCTTCTCCTCCTTTATGTCTTCAGCAATTTAATTTGGGGATGTTTATTGAAATTCAACCAGTTTGGATTTCTAAACTTCAAAACCTAACCAGATTACAATTGGATTTGAATGGATCAACCAATGATTCCATGACAATCCTTCAAGCTCTGCCTAATTTGTTGGTGCTTATGCTCATAGTGACTGACTGTGATGAACAATTGCATTTCAAAGAAGGTTGGTTTCCAAAGCTCCAACGCTTGTATCTCTATGACTTCAAAGGATTGAAATGCATGATAATAGAGAAAGATGCAATGCCTAGTCTTACATACTTGTCGATTGGACCATGCCCATTGTTGAAGGAGATTCCAACTGGAATTGAGCATCTCCATAACCTAAAGACAGTTTTATTTAGTCTGATGTTGAAGGAGGTTTATTGCATGATAAAAAATGAGAACTGGGAGAATGTCACTAAACACATTCCACAAGTAATGGTCACTTATAAACAAACAAGCAAAGGATACTATTTTTACACTAGTAAATATCTATCATCTCTTTCGGCGGAGGATTTTGAGGATCTTATTGAAGAAATTGAGGTGAGTAACAAGTAGCCCCGTCACTCACAGAATCAACAAGTTAGTCTCCTAAAACAAGTAAGCCTTTTGAATAGTGTATTTCTCTTAAATTCACTTCTCTACTATTAAATATTGCAGTTTTTTATATGAGTAAACAAATAAACATTTTTTTAAAGAGAATTTAATAGTTGGATTAGCATCATTCTAATCTGGTAGTAATTGTACATCAATTATTTGAAATTTTTTTTATAGATACATTTTTTTTTTTTTATTATCAAAAAAATATTATTATAATTTATTTTATTTAAAACATTTTTAAAAAAATTACTTAATTACAGTAGCTAGAATCCAGTGCCGGCAGTTGCGGGTCCATAATCGGAATTTGTTTTGGCGACATTGGGTAACAATATTGGTATCAAAATAATTCAATTTTAACAGTCTACCAATATCTACAATTAGTTTTAGCAATATATTCAACGTTTGACTGGGATCTGACAGAGAAAGTTCGGGTGGCTGCACTTTCTCGGTCAAATTTCGGCAAACGCAGTCATTTTTCTAGTTTACAGTTATATAGACAGATAGATCATTTATAGACAATCATTTTAATATCAATTTTGTTATCGTAACATACCGAATAAGTCTCTGATTACCAGAAACTGTTTGCTGCTGTCGGTAACAAAATTATCAGTTTTTTTTCTTTTATTACATTTATTTTTTTACTTATCGTATGAATTAATTTAGATAACTGATCTAAATCTTCTATTGTCATGAACAGATGAAGAATGATGCTAACGAATCCATCTTTTCCAGTAATCACCCAGGATGACTATGGCTTTGTCTTGTAATAAAGGTTCTGTATTGCTTGTAATTCATGTGTGTAATGTCATCAATAATGGTGTAGTGTTGCTTGTTCTCAACATGCAATATCTACTGTCAATGTTTTCTTCTTGTAATTTCCATGTTATTGGGCAGGGAGTTTTCTTAAACTTTTTGTGTAATATCTACTTTGAAACGTGGTTGTTGTTGCTACTATTATGGTCATCGTTGTTGTCTGTCTATAAAAAAAAAATCTCCCCTGTTTTATCCTATTTCAACGGAGGTTTTTTCTATGAACCTGCTTTTATATAAAATCAATATTATAATATATATTTTTTAATCTCGATGGCATGAGGAAAAAGGAAATCACACCAGGAAAAATGGTATAAAAGAAAATTGGAGAACCCATAAGGATATCTGGCTTTTTCTAGGTGATAGAAAAATCTGATATTAAGTCATTATTAATCAAAAAATAGGGTGCCTTATTATTCAAATTAATGTTCTCTAACCATTCTTCATTCAGCATGTTTTCATAAAGATAAAACAAAGGCGCGTGCATCAAACTTTGGTTGTACACAGAACAATGCATCCATGAGCAAACATCTTAACCATGGAGTGATCAAGAAAAAGGTTATCAGATATGGCAGAGTTTACAGTGAACTTTGCTATAGAAACCTTGGGCTCCTTGCTTGTCCAAAGTTGAAGTTGAAAGCATCAAAGAGAAATGGATTTCTGATGCTTTATAGATGCACTGCCAGCTAGTTCTGGTGCTAACGTTTTTACAATTTCAATTTCTTACATATTCCGCGAATCATGCACTCTTTTCAGACTTTTATTGAGGTCCCCTGTTTTTGTCTGTTTCAAGAAAGCTGCAAAATTGGATTTGGAAGATTAATTCGCCTCTGGATAGCTGAAAGCTTTGTCCGATACAACAACCACCTCCCATCTGAACACGTTGCAGAAGAATACTTGAAAGAGCTTATTAAAAGAAGCTTGGATGTTTGTACGAGCTAAAACTTGTAGAGTCCATGATTTGCAAAAAGAGGAAGAATTTGTCCAATACAGTCACCCCCTCCCATCAGAGCATATTGCCGAAGAATACTTGACAGAACTTATTGGCAGAAATTTGGTTCAAGTTTCAAAGAGAAAGGCTTCTGGACGACCTGGAAGTTGTAAAGTCCACGATCTGATTTACAGGTTTCAAAATTTGTATCTTTACAACTTCAAAGGATTGAAATGGATGAAGATTATTAGTGAAGCAGCGATCTGATAAGGGTACAACTGAAAAATCAGAAGAAAACAGTTTGGAGAATTGAGCTTTAACATCTGGTTCTGCAGCAATTTGAAAGGGTCCGGTTCTGGATTCTGGAAAATATTCCAGTGTTATTATTTAAAGAGAGTGAGCGGCTGTTAACGAAAAGAATACAAGTTCCGTTACATTGTGATACATGGACGTTAGCTCTTATTCATAAGTCCAACGGTGTCGTTTCAATTACATAGTAAAGAAGGGGAAAACTCGAACAACGCAGATCGAAGCAAGGGTTTTCCGTCTTCTTCTTCTTCTCTTCTCTGTTGTTGCACAAATCCGACGGCCTGCAAATCTGAGTTTTTTGTTTGTTGATTGAGTGTTGAATGGATGAGATCTTTTAATATTGCAAATCACATGGATTTTCAAATCAAGAGCTGTCAGTTATCAGATATGGCAGACTTTACAGTGAACTTTGCGATAGAAACCTTGGGCTCCTTGTCCTTGAAAGAACTTATTGATAGAAGCTTGGTTCAAGTTTCAGAGAGAAAAGCTTCTGGACGAGCTAAAAGTTGTATAGTTCATGATTTGATGTACGAGACCATTTGTAGAAAGATGAAGGAATGTGATTTTTGTCGGTTCTTTGATGAAAAAGACTTGAGTCACCTTAGTAAAACTCGGCGTATTTCAGTACACAAATGCGCTAATGGTGTTTAAGAGAGCATAAAAAATTCAAAGATCCGTTCCATTTGTCTTTTCAATGTCGACGAATTGCCCAGGACTTTCACGACTGCATTTGTTGCTGATTTCAAGCTTTTAAAGATACTTGATTTTGAAAATGCCCCTTTGGATTGTCTTCCTGATGGAGTGGGAAAGCTTTTCCATTTGCACTACTTGAGTTTGGGAAATACAAAAGTTAAAGAACTTTCCAAGTCCGTAGGCATGCTTCTCAACTTAGAGACTCTTGATTTGAAGTGGACTTTTGTGAATAAGCTCCCGGTTGAGATCAAGAATTTGAAAAAATTGCGTTTTCTAATTATACGATGCTTGGACAACAAAGGTCCTTACGGAGAAACAGCAAAAATACAAGAAGGTTTTGAGGTTTTAACAGAGTTGCAGCAGCTATGGTATGTGCATGGAAACACTGAAGTACTTGAAGAGCTTAAGAAACTGAGGCAGATGAGAAAGTTGGGCATTAGGGTCGCAAATAGAGATGTGAAGGATTTGTTTGCTATTGTGCAGAATATGAAAAACCTTGAAGGTTTGACTGTAACAGCATTTTCAAGTGGAGAAGAGCCTCTTGATATACAATCCTTGGCTTCTCCTCCTTTATGTCTTGAGCGATTTAGTTTGGGAGGGATGTTTATTGAAATTCTACCAGTTTGGATTTCTAAATTTCAAAACCTAAACAGATTAAATTTGGATTTGAAAGGATCAACCAATGATTCCATGACAATCCTTCAAGCTTTACCCAATTTATTGGTGCTTATGCTCTTTGTGCACGACTATGATGAACAATTGCATTTCAAAGAAGGTTGGTTTCCAAAGCTCCAAAGCTTGTATCTCTACAACTTCAGAGGACTGAAATGCATGATGATAGAGAAAGGTGCAATGCCTAGTCTTACATTCTTGTTGATTGGACCATGCCCATTGTTGAAGGAGATTCCAACTGGAATTGAGCATCTCGATAACCTAAAGAGACTTGTATTTCGTATGATGTTGAAGGAGGTTTATTGTATGATACGAAATGAGAATTGGGAGAATGTCACTAAACACATTCCACAAATACGTGTTAGCTATAAACAAACATCTAGAGGATACTTTGGTTATACTAGTAAATATCTATCATCTCTTTTGGAGGAGGATTTTGAGGATCTTATTGAAGAAATTGAGGCGAGTAACGAGTAGCCCCATCACTCATAGAAAGCCCCATCACTCACAGAATCAACAGGTTAGTCTCCTAAAACAAGAAAGCCTTTTGAATAGTGTATTTCTCTTAAATTCACTTCTCTACTATCAAATATTGCAGTATTTTTATGAGTAAACAACTAAACTTTTTTCTAAAAAGAATTTAATAGTTGGATTAGCATCATTCTAATCTGGTAGTAATTGTACATCAATTATCTGAAATTTTTTTTATAGATACATTTTTTTCAATTTTATTATCATAAAAAAAATTATTGTAATTTATTTTAATTAAAACATTTTAAAAAAAATTACTTAATTACAGTTGCCAGAATCCAGTACCAACAGCTACGAGTCCATAATCGGAATTTGTTTTGGCGACATTAGGTAATAATATTGGTATCAAAATAATTCAATTTTAACGATCTATCAATATCTACAATTAGTTTTAGCAATATATTCAAAGTTTGACTAGGATTTTGACGGAGAAAGTTCGGGTGGCTTCACTTTCTCGGTCCGATTCTAGCCAAACACAGTCATTTTTCCAGTTTACAGTTATATTGACAGATAGATCATTTATAGACAATTATTTTAATATTAATTTTGTTATCGTAACACACTGAATAAGTCTCTGATTACCAGAAACCGTCTTGCCGTTGGAAACAAAATTATCAGTTTTTTTTTTTTCTTTTTTTACATTTGTTTTTTACTTATCATATGAATTAATTTATTTAACTGATCTAAATCTTCTTTTGTCATGAACAGATGAAGATGATGCTAACGAATCCATCTTTTCCTGTAATCACCCAGGATGGCTATGGCTTTTTCTTGTAATAAAGGTTCTGTATTGCTTGTAATTCATGTGTGTAGTGTCATTAATGATGGTGTAGTGTTGCTTGTTCTCAGCATGCAATATCTACTATCAATGTTTTCTTCTTGTAATTTGCATGTTGTTGGGCGGGATGTTTTCTTAAACTTTTTGTGTAATATCTACTTTGAAATGTGCTTGTTGTTGCTACTGTTATGGTCATCGTTGTTGTCTGTCTATTAAAAAATCTCCCCTGTTTTACCCTGTTTCAATGGATTGAGTTGGTTTTTTCTATGAACCTGCTTTGACATAAAATCAATATTATAATATATATTTTTTAATCTCCATGGCATGAGGAAAAAGGAAATCACACCAGGAAAAATGGTATAAAAGAAAATTGGAGAACCCATTAGGATATCTGGCTTTTTCTAGGTGATAATAAAATCTGATATTAAGTCATTATTATTTATTAATCAAAAAATAGGGTGCCTTATTATTCAAATTAATGTTCTCTAACCATTCTTCAGTCAGCATGCTTTCATAAAGATGAGACAAAGCCGCGCGCATCAAATTTTTGATGTACACACAACAATGTATCCATGACCATGGAGTGATCAAGAAAAAGGTTATCAGATATGGCAGAGTTTACAGTGAACTTTGCTATAGAAACCTTGGGCTCCTAGCTTGTCCAAGAAACCAAGTTGTTGACAAGTGTAAAGAAAGAAGTTGAAAGCATCAAAGAGAAATGGAGTTCTGGTGCTAACGTTTTTACATTTTCAATTTCTTATATATTCCTTGAATCATACACTCTTTTCAGACTTTTATTGAGCTCCCCTGTTTTTGTCTGAAGGTTATTACGATCTCCCTCACCATCTCAAGTCATGTCTCTTATACTTTGGTCTGTTTCAGGAAAGCTGCAAAATTAGATTTGGAAGATTACTTCGCCTCTGTATAGCTGAAAGCTTTGTCCAATACAACAACCACCTCCCATCTGAAAACGTTGCAGAAGAATAGTTGAAAGAGCTTATAAAAAGAAGCTTGGATGTTTGTACGAGCTAAAACTTGTAGGTCCATGATCTGATGAGCAAGTTCATTTGCAGAAAGAGGAAGGATTTGTCCAATACAGTCACCACCTCCCATCAGAGCATATTGCCGAAGAATACTTGACAGAACTTATTGACAGAAATTTGGTTCAAGTTTCAAAGAGAACGGCTTCGGGACGATCTGATGTACACTATTCCAAGTGTTATCGTTTAAGAAGAGTAAGCGGCTGTTAACGACAAAGATACAAGTTCCGTTACATGGACGTTAGCTCTCATAAGTCCAACGGTATCGTTTCCATTACATAGTGAAGCAAGGGTTTTCCTTCTTCTTCTCCTCTCTTTTTTTGCTAAGTCATCTTCTCCTCTCTGTTCTTGCACAAATCTGAGTTTTGTGTTTGTTGATTGAATGTTGAATGGATGAGATCTTTTCAGATTGAAAATCACATGGATTGCCAAAACAAGAGCTGTCGGTTCAGATCAAAGTTGCAGGACTTCTATTCATTTTTGGGTCAAAGATCAGTAAGTTGTAGTTCCTAAATCAACAGCTGAAATACTTTAATTTTGTGTTTCTTTTGTATCAATTGTAGTTATTAATCTGTAAGAGTCACACTTACTGCCAACGTGGACTCATGTCTAGTATAAAACAAATTCGTGAATTGGATTGTATGATGAAGGTTATCAATAAAATTGCAATTCTGGAAATTTCTGTTTCTCTTTGTGTTTGTTTCTTGAGAAAGTGTAACAGCTTTCCGGTTTCTTTTTTCGTTTGATCCTAGGACTCTTTCAAAGATGGGGAAATGTACAATGCCTAATCTTACATTGCTGAGGATCGGAATCATGCCCACTGTTGAAGGAGATTCCAACTGGAATTGAACATCTCAATAACCTAAAGAAAATTGTATTTAATATGATGTTGAAGGAGGTTTATTGCATGATTAAAAAAGAGAAGTGGGACAAGGTCACTAAACCCATTCCACAGGTACTGAAACAACAGGTCAGTCTCTTAAAACAAATAAGCCTTTTGAATATAGCCTGTCTCTTAAATTCAGTTACCAGCTATTACAATATTAGGTGATAGATGAGGTATAATTGTTAACATCATACTTGTTGCATTCTCTAAATTGGGAAAATCAGTTATACATTCGTGGCATACGTAAGAGAAGAGAAAGTTATTGTCTTTACAAATCTTCTCTATTGGCAAACATTATATCAGTTTTTCTTTGACTTTATCAGCAAACAGCACCATCTTTCTTAACTCCAAGATTCCTGTCTTCTAAACTTAACAGGTTAGCTAAGCTTCTAGGACCGGTAATAGATGGATTAGCTTATCAAAAAGTACATAACTCTGATCCTGTAAAACTATTTCCTAATATCTAATATCTACTATTTATATTTATATGATCAGTATCTAATATCTACTATTTCCTAATTGCTGAGTGCTGTCAATCTGTTGTCAGTTCCTTAGTAATTGCTTGTATTGCGTCTACAGGATTTGGATTTCTATATGATATATATTTTCTCCTACTTGAACATGATGTTAAAATATTTTCTTTCTCTTGTGATTGTTTTGTACGTGGTGAAATTTTTTACATGTTGAGTGGATACAGCCTACAGAAATCAACTTGACCTTGTTACAGTTTCTGTTAAGCCCTCCTATGTGATCATTGTGTTAAACATTAAGTATTGGATGAAGTAGTTGGTCATTTCAACCCTCCATTCTCCATGCTGAAACTGAAACTTCTTCCGATAAAGTATACACCTTTTGGGGAAATAGTTGCCAATCAAAAACAGGGTCCCCTGTTTTCCTCTGTTCCCTTTTAACATATATTATCACACGTATACATCCAACATTTTTAAATTATTGTTAATGTTTTACAGTTTTCATTTCTTATTTATCTAAGGAACCATACAATTTCTTCCAGTTGAGAGTGGCATTGAGAACACACCTACACCAATTAAAAAACTGGTCCCTTGTTTTGCTCTGTTTCTAATAATTAGTCTAATCATTTACTCCATAGTAATTACTCTAATAAATTAAAACTATGGAAGGTTTGAAGTTTTGAGTTACCATTAGAGTAACTGGTCCCGTGTTTTTCCCTGTTTCAAAAAATTATAAGTTATCTTATTACGATATTTAATTAATAGAGTGATAATTGATATAATGATGCTCTTCCCATAAGCTACACGTTACAAGCGGGCACATCAGAAACTTAATTTTATCTATAGTTTTTCTGCTGTTACGTTGTAATATTTTTGTCAGATGCTTGCTTGGAAACTGGGCAAAACAGGGGACATGTCTTTGATTAGAAACAGGGCTGAATAGAGGAACCCAGAAAGTTCAAAACAAACCCCCCCACCCCCAAAAAAAAAAAAGAAAAAAAATTAAAAAATTAAAAAAATAAAGTTTATTAAATCATTTGATCAAAATGAGTTAATATATATAACCATTTCATAAATTAAAAGCTTGTTCATACAGTAATATCAAAAACAGAACTTAGCAGTTGATTGAGAGTACAATGAATAGATACTATCATTTTCATTTTTTAAATGGAAAAGTATTGGATTGGGTACAGTTAGGTCCATGCAATACTGTACGATCTACCTTCATTTATGACTAACTTGTGATCAAAGACTTATGAAGAGACCAATTATTTGATGCCATGTAGTGTTTCAATCAGTTTACGTGTAGTTGATGGTAGCTGAATTGGTCCACTTGGCATCACTGTATGATCATATGTTGACTTGCCCTGTATCTAATAGTGTAGATATTTTTTTATGAAGCCATACATGTGGACTCTGTCTCTTGAGAATATTATTCAGAAAGTAGCTTTGTTGATTTGATATACAGGATCCATCTCTGACAGGTTATTCGCAAGCGTACGAATTCGTGCAAGTAATAAAGTTCGAGTAAACGAGTGTCGAATCCTAAAGGAACTACCTACCAAGTACCAAACTATTATATTCTATTGCTATTTGATAAAACAGAATTTTAATAGAAGTTTCAATGACAACGTAACAAACTAAAAACTAATTAAATGCAGAATTTGTTAAAACTTTGATTTAAAGATCAATATGACTAAACCTAGGGCATAGATTTCGCACTAATTTAATCCTATGTGTTGACAGCTATTGCTAACCTAATCAAGCGTATTCTAAAGGCCAAATCTCCTATTATTCCACTAACTCTCTCTCGAGCAATTAGCAAATTAACCCTTAAACAACAACCCAAGATATCTCTAAGTTGGATTTAGGAGCTAAGAGATCATTAAGCTCTATGGAATTTACCAGAGCCTCACAGATCGCGGTAACCTATCTCTAGCGTTCACTCAATCTATGGTTTTATTACCTAAGACAAATCAGGTTTCATCTCTCGATCTCAACCTAACTAAGACAAATCAGGTTTCATCTCTCGATCTCAACCTAACCCATGATACCATTAAACTCTTGCGCCCTTGAGACTTGAAAGCATTACACACGATAATAAAACTTAGAAATCATGTTCAATATAAAATCAATATACTACTGTCAACATATGTTCATAAATTGGGCTACGTCCGTAGCCCTAGAAAAGAGAATTAGCTCATAATGACAATAACAAAATCCATCATTCTATTCATAACATCAGTTCAAGAAAGAAAAAGATAAACTTCTCTAATCGGTGAACGAGAGCTCTTCGGATCCCGATCTCCAACTTGGTAGCCGTATTCTTCCTCCAAAGAGTCTCTCCCTTTAATTTCTTAAAAACTCTCTTTTTATATCCCTGGGGTTCTTCCTCGTCCTTAAGAAAAAGATTAGAACTTAACCCATTTAGATTCGGATTAGGGTAGTGAATTAACACAAACCTGTGACCCATCGCCGCGGCGGTAAGAATGGTCTCCACAGCGATCGTTCTTTATGTCCAAGGCATCCATAATCTTCAGAATTTGAACAAGTCATCAACACAAACATTGTAGCTCTCTGAATAAACTTTCCAACGCCACCAGAATCGTCAAATTCTGATTTCTACAGCTCAAGTTATGACAGAATCATCGAGGCATACTTATGATGAAAGATTTCCAGATTTTCCGTAACATCTTCGACGTGCCACAACTTTCTCATTTCGACCCTGATTCTTGTGCCGTTTGTTCCTACGCGTTGTAAATCCTATCAACATCGTTCTTTTCTCTTCAAAAACCTGTTTGAGCCTGAAAACACTCAAAATGCACCTGTGATCCCATAAATGGTATTTATGAAAGAAATAATCCAAAAGAAATTTGATAAACTAATTAATTACTAACTAGTCCAGCTGTTTACAACTAAGTTCATGGGGTCCCAAAAGTTTTACTAGTCAACAAAACCATCTAGAGAATTGTGTTCACACTTCTGCCCAACGCACTGTTTTCGTAACACAACAATAAAACGTTGTATGCAGAATCATACATCTAAAGAATTTTGACACGAACCTTTATAATGGTCATATGTTGACTACACAAACATCAAATTAACATAGACCCTTGGATCATGGTCAAGTGTTGACTTGATCTCAATCTAAAAGTGTAGCCATTCATGTGGACTCTGTCTCTTTAGAATTATATATGTTTAAAACCATACATGACAACATCTTATAAAAGTTTATGTGGAGAGAAAAAACTAATAAATCCTGGACTCTCTATCATCATTCAATTCTTATCCTGGACTCTCAAAAGTTTTACTAGTCAACAAAAGCTTATGTGTCCACACTTCTGTCCAACTCACCGGTTTCTTGACACAACAATCGAAAATTGTATACATGATGATACATCTTAAGATGGAGTGAACGAGAAAAAGGTCATGAGATATGGCAGAGTTTACAGTGAACGTTGCTATAGAAACCTTGGCTTCCTTGCTTGCCCAAGAAACCAGGCTGTTGAGAAGTGGAAAGAAAGAAGTTGAAAGCATCCAAAGAGAATTGGAGTTCATCAGATCTTTCCTCAGGGAAGCAAATGCAAGGGCGGCAGCCGAAGAAGAAGGAGAGAGCAATGGAGGTGTCGTAAGTACTTGGGTAAAACAAGTAAGAGACGAAGCTCATCACATTGAAGACGTCATAGATGAGTACATACTTAATGAGGCAAAGCATCATGTTCATGATGGCAAAGGTCTCTCTGGTTTCCTTCTTAAAATGCGTTGCTTCATGAATCAACTTAAGGTGCGTCATGGAATTTCATCTGAGATTAAACATATCAAATCATCACTTGTTGACATACAGAGAAGAGCAGAACACTATAACTTGAGGCACATAGATCAAGGAGATGTTGTACCGCACGACTCTCGAGTTGGTGCCTTTTTCATCGAAGAGGCTGAACTTGTGGGCATCGAATCTACTAGAGACCAATTGATTGGTTTGTTGGTAAGTGGAAAATCCAACCGTTCAGTGGTTGCAGTTGTGCGTGAAGGAGGACTAGGCAAAACCACTATTGCCGGGAATATTTATAACAACGATGCGGTGAAGAAGTATTTTGATTGCCAGGCTTGGATCACAGTTGGGAATGAATACCTGAAGAAAGATTTACTAAGGACAATTTTACGAGAACTTTACCGTTTAATAGGGTCCACTCTACCGGAGGCAGATGGAATGGAAGAGAAGGATTTGATCATGATGTTGAGGGAACACTTAACGGACAAGTGTTACATGATCGTGTTTGATGACGTGTGGAAAATTGAATTTTGGAGAGATGTAGAGCATGCTTAACTTGATAACCAAAAAAACAGTAGAGTAATGCTAACGACACGAGAATAACGCAATTCTTGAATTCTGCACGTTGTCAATAGTTCATGTTCACATGCTTGAACCCTTGTCTTGAGTAGGGATGGGAACTTTTCTCGAAAGGCATTTGGCTCGACGGTTGTTGTCCTCCAAACTTGACGAAATTATCGGAACGTATTGTTGGAAAATGTGGAGGTCTACCTCTAGCAATTGCTGCGATAGGTGGACTTCTCTCTAGAAAAAACAAGATTGTTTCTGAATGGGAAAATATACTAGGTAGCTTGGGCTCAAAATTAAGCAATGATTCCCATCTTAGTGATTGCAAGAGAGTTTTGTCTGAAGGTTATTATGATCTTCCTCACCATCTCAAGTCATGTCTTTTATACTTTGGTGTGTTTCCAGAAGGCTACGAAATTAGATTTGGGAGATTAATTCGCCTTTGGATAGCTGAAGGCTTTGTCCAATGCAACAACGACCTTCCATTAGAGTATGTTGCACAAGAATACTTCAAAGAACTTACTGATAGAAGCTTGGTTCAAGTTTCAGAGAGAAAAGCTTCTGGACGAGCTAAAAGTAGTAGAGTTCATGATCTGATGTACGAGATCATTCGCAGAAAGATGAAGGAATGTGATTTTTGTCATTTCTTTAATGAAAAAGACTTGAGTCACATTAGTAAAACTCGGCGTATTTCAATTAACAAATGCGCTAATGGTGTTTTAGAGAGCATAAAAATTTCAAAGATCCGTTCCATTTGTCTTTTCAATATAGAAAAATTGCCCGAGTCTTTCATGACTACATTTGTTGCTGATTTCAAGCTCTTAAAGATACTTGATTTTGAAAATGCCCCTTTGGATTGTCTTCCTGATGGAGTGGGAAAGCTCTTCCATTTGCACTACTTAAGTTTGAAAAATACAAAAGTTAAAGAACTTCCCAAGTCCATAGGCATGCTTCTCAACTTAGAGACTCTTGATTTGAAGTGGAGTTTTGTGAGTCAGCTCCTGGTTGAGATCAAGAATTTGAAAAAATTGCATTGTCTAATTGTACGACGTTGGGACAACGAAGGTCCTTACGGAGGTAGAGCAAAAATACAAGAAGGTTTCGGTGCTTTAACAGAGTTGCAGAAGCTACGGTATGTGGAAGCAAACACTGAAGTTCTTGACGAGCTTAATAAACTAAGGCAGATGAGAAAGTTGGGCATTGGGGTCGCAAATACAGATGTGAAGGATTTGTTTGCTATTGTCTAGAATATGAAAAAGCTTGAGAGTTTGACTGTATCAGCGTTTACAAGTGGAGAAGAGCCTCTTAATATACAATCCTTGGCTTCTCCTCCTTTATGTCTTCAGCGATTGGATTTGAGAAAGATGTCTACTGAAATTCTACTAGTTTGGATTTCTAAACTTCAAAATCTAATCAGATTACAATTGGATTTGGTTGGGTGTAACAATGATTCCATGGACATCCTTCAAGCTCTGCCTAATTTGTTGGTGCTTTTTCTCACTATGGATGACTGTGATGAACAATTGCATTTCAAAGAAGGTTGGTTTCCAAAGCTCCAAGAGTTGTATCTCGACGACTTCAAAGGATTGAATTGCATGATGATAGAGAAAGGTGCAATGCCTAGTCTTACAGAGCTGGAGATTGGACCATGCCCATTGTTGAAGGAGATTCCAAATGGGATTGAGCATCTCAATAACCTAAAGAAACTTGTATTTCATATGATGTTGAAGGAGGTTTATTGCATGATAAAAAATAAGAACTGGGAGAATGTCACTAAACACATTCCACAAGTGCATGTCAGCTATAAACAAACAAGCAGAGGATACTATTTTTACACTAGTAAATATTTGTCATCTCTTTTAGCTGAAGACATTGAGGAGTTTATTGAAGAAATTTAGGCCGAGTAACGAGTAGCCCCATCACTCACAAAATCTATAGGTCAGTCTCCTAAAACAAGTAAACCTTTTGAATAGTGTGTTTCTTTTAAATTCACTTCTCTACTATTAAATATTAGGTTATGTCTACAAACTTTAAAATCTTTCAATTTTTTTATGTGGAAATATCACTACAAGCTTTTTCTAAAAATAATTTATTGTCTTTAAAAATAATGATGATAATTGTAATTTATATATATATTTTTTAGTAGTTGTAAATAATTCTTATCTGGTAATAATTGTAATTAATCATCAATTATCTGAATTTTTATTTGTAAATACGCAAGTCTAAGTATCATAACAAAAATATTCTTATAATTTATATTATTTGAAACTTTTTTTTAAATTAACTTAATTTATTTATTAAGTTTTGGCTACTGGAATCTACTATTGGCAGATGCGAGTTTGTCGTCGGAATTTATTTTGGTGATATTAGGTAACAATATTAGTATCAAAATAATTCAAGTTTAATGATCGATCTATATCTGCAATTTTTTTTTTTTCAATATGCGCAACGTTTGGCCAATATATGAAGGAGAAAGTTCATGTGGTCGCATTTTCTCGGTCAGATCCCGGATAAATGCAAGCATTTTTTCAGTTTAAAGTTATATAGACAGATAGATCATTTAGAGACGATCATTTTAATATAAATTTTGTTACTGTAACAAGCTGAACAAGTCTCTTGTTACCGGAAACCGCTTGTTGTCGCCTCAAATGAAATTATCAGTTTTTTTTTCTTTTTTTACATTTGTTTTTTTACTTATCCTATGAATTAATTTAGCTGACGGATGTAAATCTTTTATTGTCATGAATAGGTGAAGAATGACGTTGATGAATCCATCTCTTCCAGTGATCACCCAGGATGACTATGGCTTTTTCTTGTAATAAAGGTTTTGTATTGCTTGTAATTCATGTGTGTAGTGTCATCAATAATGGCATAGTATTTGCTTGTTATCAGCATGCAATATCTACTATTCATGTTTTCTTGTTGTAGTTTCCATGTTGCAAGGCAAAGAGTTTTTTTTTTTTTCAACTTTCTGTGTAATATCTACTCAGAAATGTGGTTGCTATTCTACTGTTATGGTCATTCTTGTTGTCTGCTTATATATATATATAACTATACTTACAAACACTTCTCACTAACTTTCTACTCATAAATACGACATGTCAGTTCACAATTGGTCAACTTGCATAAGTCTCTCTTGATCAAGCTACTTGCAAGCTGTCATATGGGGTTAGTGAGAGGTGTTAGCGATAGATGTTTATAAAGCTAGTATTATTGATTTAAATACTTCGTTTTGCAGCTGAGAGATTGTGGGAGGAGTTAAAGAAAGTACAACCGTTTCTCTTTCAATAAAAAGGTCAATGAACTGTAAAGATTTGTGGAAAGCTTCGCCAATCAAAAACAGAGTCCCCTGTTTTCCTCTGTTCCTTATTAACAAAGTCCTCACAAATTTCTCCCATCCACATATTGCATTGTGAACATGTTCTCGTTTGAGACGTGTACCTAGTGTTATTTTTCTCAAGCAGTAAATGCCAATTTAAAAAATAAAAAATATATATACATATTAAGGAAAGAAAGCAACTTGCAATAGCTCTTCTAATCTAAATTTTGTCTTAAAGAAATATTTCTTCTGCAATAGAAGGTCTAACCAAAATGACACCATAGAAGACCATCTGTTGCACTAAATGTAGTGATTTGAAGTGTCCAGGAAGTTAACATGTATTCATGGGGATATTAGCAATTTGCATGCACAGAAACCGAAACTTCAATCTAAGAACTTTTAGTCTGAATTTCAGATTGGAATTCTTCCCCATATATTAGGGAATAAACGAATTAGCTAAGATATTTCCCATATCTATGCTCTGACTGGAGGTCTGAATCAAGTTCATCGATTTCAGTTGTGCAATGCCTAATCTTGGAGTGCTGGTGATTGGGCGATGCCTGCAGCTGAACGAAGTTCCCACTAGAATCAAAATATGTGCATAAATATAATTATAAATTAAATATGTAGTATCTTCATGCAAAACAAATTATGAACTATTTTTACAGATTACCTTTTCACTGCTTAAATTTGATCATATTTCATCTATTGCTATGAACAGAGATCAAACAGCTGCCGATCCCATTTGTTGAGCAGAGTAATCATGGAGCTGACAGAAAATATTCAAGGTTGTGATTGTGTTTCGGAATCTGATGAAGTGAAGAAATGAGAGCTGTTGAATTTGAGTTTAGAGTTCAAAAAATGGGAGCAGCCAAGAAAGACTAGGCAAGACCACTCTTGCCAGTATTAAGTTTTCCAAACTGAAGCTGTAAAATGGTACTTCGGTTTCCAGGCCTGGATCCTAAAGCAGTTGAGAAAGAAAAAGTTGAATTTCATCATCTGTTCATGGAAATACATACAAGAAAAACAGCCATCAGTTGAATTTCAAGAAATGAAAAGTTTATAGGATTTATAGGATATTATTGAAGTTTTGAAATGACTACTTATTAAATTACAATTTAAGTATGAATGTAGTCTTGCATGTTAAATTTTGCATGTAATATCTCATCGTTCTGTAAATTGATAGTTATTAAATGAAATAATTACTTAGAATGTATGTATATATTGACGTGTGATGTGATACTCAGTAATGCCATTATGATATGATGGACTTTTACTGCTTTTTTCATCTAAAAGGAGAAACGGTTACTTCGACTGTAGATTAACTTGAGCGTCGGAGAGAACACCTAGCAATCCTAAACCTTTACTACCCTGTTCTTGACCCTTCTTTTTTGCAGGCCAACATGACTTGATCCTACATTTAGGGGATCCTCTTTTAAGCAGGCCCAGGCCCACTCTTTTGGAGTATGAAATGCTAACCCAGTTGCTATTGATTGAGGCCCAAACATAAAACCGCATTAACTTTGGACTTTATTGGACCTGGTTAGACCAGTTTGTACCTTCCTTCGAGCTCTGGACTGGTCAGTGGCATTCTCTTTCTCAGATAGTGGAACACTGTAACCTAAGCCACTCTCTTACTACTTTCACTTTCACTTCCATCCAATCCACTGTTAGCAAAAGCAGTCTTTTCAATTTCTCCATTTACTTTACCGAACCCCACTTTTATATCTTTTTGATGAAAGAGCAAATGGCTGCGATTCTTCTATTTCTTGTCGTGCCTGTTCAAGATCATCCACTTTACCCTCTAAACCCTTTGAACTCTCTGGTATTTTATCTTTTTTTCCCTTTCCTCCATGTTATATTATGCTCATGAATTATTCTTCTT
This sequence comes from Pistacia integerrima, assembly GCA_026225825.1. NCBI lineage: Eukaryota > Viridiplantae > Streptophyta > Magnoliopsida > Sapindales > Anacardiaceae > Pistacia > Pistacia integerrima. The sequence continues at coordinate 1,239,207 of CM047738.1, read as the reverse complement.
TTTAAATTGTTGGATTCTACATTTCGTTTACGTGCTTTTCTTTGACTTGACTGCTTGTATCCTTGGTTCATAAGTAAACTCAAGAAAGTGAGAAAAAGTAAATATTTTTTTGTTTTGGTGTAATTTCTACTGTTAATAAAGCCTGACTGAAAATCTTAACTTAAACCGCACTTAAATTTCGAATTCGAGATAGACTGAGAGTTTGTATCTCGTTTGAAGTCAAATTTTTAGGTTACAATGATTTTCACTTGTTTGTAAATTATTGGATCATATGTTTTGACGACTTATGTATGAAAACTTTAGATTTTCTTTCTTTCTTCTCATAATAATCACCTTCTTTTGTGATTGTAGATGCTACTGAATCTACATAAAAATGGCAAAGAAAAGAGTAACAATGAATGAGGGAAGACTTAGGAAAATTTCTTGCGTGTGTTTTTTTTTTTATTATTATTTTTAATTCTCATTATTATTTTCAGAGGTTTTGAGGCTAGAGTATTAGAGGTTTTGGGTTTTTCTATTATTTTGTTGATTTTTGCCAGAATTGTGTGTTAATTGGGAAAGTGGTTTTATTCGGCAAAGTTCCGTTGTTAATGATTGACTGTAACAGGGTTTAAGATTGTTGCTATATCTTTATGGCTTATATTCCACCACACAAGCGACACTCAAAGGATTCGAACCGTCCATCTCCAACTGCAGAGCTGCTTGCTCCACATTTCAAGAGGGATTTGAACTTGAGATCATCTCAGCATAATGTAGACAGGGTTGGGAAGATTATCTTTGCAGACCAATGCGTATACAGATGGTTCGTTGTTGATTTGGATGATAATCACCAATTTCCTTCATTTGTCCACCTTGAGCCGATTTCAGAACCCATTGAGCGGACTATAGGAGAAAAGTCCCTAGTTTTAGTGAACAATCATGCAGATAAAGGTGGTGTTATGCCCTGTTTGGTATTATCTTAATGTATTATACCTTTTTTTATTTTTTTTATTTCATTCTAGTGTTTAAAGTAGTAGTATTGATCGTTTTCTCTCTTGTTTGTAGGTAATGATGAAGTGGGAGGGAATATATCAAGACGACCTTGGGAATTTGTTGCTAAAAATGCATGGCCAGATTTATTGACTTCTTTTAACAATCTGAGGAACAAAATGGAGTGCAAAGAGCTGGAGAAAGTAAAGCCGGTATTGGTCGCTAGATTTGGCAAAATTCTTTTTCGTGGGTAAAGAATTGATTTGCTTTATTGGCTTGAATGTTATATACTGCGTCCTTGATTTCTCCTTCTTTAGGAATGTTACATAAGCCAATATGATTGAGACTGTCACGAGACTCTTATAGAATCTTATGGTCAATTAAGAATTAGCAGTTGAAATAGAGGGAAATTATGAGGTTGTCCCCTACCTATTCCCATGGAAGGGATAGGAGTGAATCAGAAACTTTGGGTAATATTTCTTAAAAAGCCAAAGTAAAGAAAATTAAAACAATGATTTATCATGCACGCTACCTCTTTGCCTTGGAATTGACGACTTTTTTTGTTATGATTTACTAGTTCACTCAAACCCGTTCATTGTCCTTTGTGAAGATGGAAACACTTTGCAAAAGCACATATCTAGCACTGCTATTGATGCATTGCCGTACCTGAGAATTGCTTGATTGTTGGTGCTAGTAACTCGTTTATCATTTCCCCAGCCTGACTTTTTCTTGACTGACCAGTCGCATAACATATTAATTGGGAAAACAATCAATCTGCCGGCTGACCTATTTCTAACCATATAATGATGATACTCTATGTACCAAATGTATTTCCCCTTCTAGTCATGTCTGCAGCTCAATTAGTTTGTAATGTGAAGCAAACATATGTACTAATAATTGGTGACAAAAAAATTGGACTAAACAGCTATTATAAGATTAATCTTTGTGATGCAGGAACTATTCTGTGAACATAGAAAAGGTCAAAAAAGATACAGTAGCTAAAACCACTTTGAAACAATTGCGGAGACAATTTTATACAAATGTTCCTACGTCTTATATGGAAAACATTATAAGTGAAGTTGTGCCAAAAGTAGGAGTTGATTTTGAAGCAGATAAGGATGTATACTATATCTGGGTAATTGTTCTTCTAAACACCTGTCTATTACAATCATGTTACTTGTACTTCAGATAATATAGCTATTGACTTAAATTTCATTGTCTAGGTGATTGACAATGCACGACGAAAGACAATTTTATGCAAATGTAGAGTAAAAGAAGATCAAACGTTTGAGCTCTATAAGGCAAGTTTTCTGTTACTTACATGCTTATATATGTGGATAATATATCAGATATTGCATGAATGTCGCCATTATTTTAACCTATTATAAAAATAAATCAGTGTTGTGAAAATAGGATGATGGAGGTCAATGCTTCAATTTGATAATCATGATTCTTAAACATTCAGAGTTGGTTACTTTTGAAAAGTCAATGAAACAAGGCTTTTGCTAAAGTTAATTCTACCAGGAACTGTAGAGGTAAATGAAGCTGTCAGCAGTACCTATATGTATGTTTTTGAATAAAAAGAAAATGGATTGAACTGAGTTTGTGAGATGAATTTTGATGTAAAAAGTGATGGAACTACTATATTATAAACAAGAAAAGATGAAACAGGATAAGGATAGAAATTTTTAGAATCTGATTAAGACCTTTTTTTTGTAGTCTTCCTAGAAACATTTAAATGGAATTCACCATTAAAAGAAGAAGAAAAAAGAAATAGTTTTCAACTCTTTTGAATTGTTTGTAAAGGACTTGCTTATACAGGAGTAACAAGCCCTGACATAAACCAAAGTATATGTACCATTACAGGTGTGATCCTGAGTGTTAAATTGCAAAAACCTTGCTGATTATGAACCAACTTGAATTTGCCCTTCTTTAAGAGTGCCTTTTGCTTCATAGGATTTGGATCTGGGTAATATATCAGGGACATAAAGAAATTTTAAGTACCTCATTGGATTCATTTGTTTATTTATATTTTGAATTGCCAAAAATATTATATATTCACTTTAAATTCATCTTTATTTTGTATGTAGAGCCTCATGCTCAATCAGAGATATTTTCTTGTAGATTGAACTAAACCATACTCGTCAAACGGTCATAGACATATCATGCGTGGATAAGAATTTAGACCTGAGGCTGATGCTATGGACCAAGAGTGTTGTCACTGACTTAACTGTAAGTTAATGTGCAAACCTACGCATTAGATGCTTTGGGTAGAATAATTTAGCATAACTTTGTTTCTATTTTCTGTCTTTCTTTTAATCATGTTAATTTTATCTTTGTTGTTACTAATCAGAATATTTATTCATTTCAAACAAAGAAAAAAACAACTTTAAAGCAGTAGAAGGAAATCTTTGTTCCATAACTTGATTTTATCTGGCCAAAGTCTATTTTCTAAAGGATGAAGAAAGAAGAAATACAAGACAAAGCTCAAAGAGTTAAACATACAGTCATATATATAATACCTTTTCACTGAGGATTACAATCTATAAGAGTTTTCCCTCCAGACATCATGAAAGTTAACAAATGGTTAAAGTAAAAAACAAAATCATCAGAATCAAAGTTTTAATTGCCAACTCGTAGGCTTAAAAATTTTTAATGCTTTTGCTTTGTACAATGAGGTTCCTTATTTGATTTTTTTTTTTTCCTTTTTTGTGGGAGTCTTATCTTTTGAGACTCCAATGTTTTAGTTTATATCTGTTTCAGTTATCCCTCAGAATGACATCTATGATCAAACTGATTATATGCGTTCTTCCAGGATGATGAAATGCAGAGCCTTAGAAATCTGATTAATTCAGCTGTTTTAGATCCAGGAGTGAAGGGTGGTTTGAGATGGCCCCTAGGGAAGTCAAACTTGGGGGTTCGGTATCGTGTTAGTGAGGTTTGGCACACAGAAGTTAAGTTGTATGAAAGCTCATCACTGAGGCTCAAGGTAAGACATGCTGATCGATTTAGTTTTAAGTCTTCTACTGGGGAGTCTGCATCGGAGATTACTCTGAAGTTGAAGCGATTAGCTTCAGACATACTGGTAATTGTTATTTATTGCATTCAACTTTTTCACTTGACCTTCTCTTTTCATGTGGGACTTAATAAATGTTGAAATTATTGCTATTCAGAAATTTATCATTGAAGTGCTTGTTTTCCAGATCTTGTTTCTAGTTTCACCGTTGAGTTGCAAAACAATTTCAGCATAGAAAATTTCAATGAAATGCAAAATTTTTATGAAGAATTTCAACATGGAAGATTATAATGAAAATATTTTACGTTTAGCTGTTTTAGGTTCAATGATTTTTTTTTTTTTTTTTTTTTGGCTTGCAATTAATCATATGGAGCAAGCAATTACTTCTGTTTATTTCATATTTCTGCACTTATTATTAGCTTATTTTTCAGTACATGGAAGATCTTACATGCGTTTATTGTTTCTTTTTTTGCAATTTCCAGGAGCAGAAGGTGGACACTGATACTATCTATAATATGTTCAAGGACACCTTAGGGTTGATATGGGATCATTTTCTGTGTTGTGAGCACTTCTTGACATAAGCAACTCGTGCCAAGCTTTACCTACTGTGAAAGATGTTAATATGTTAATGTCAGTGATGGGGATAACCCATGTCCGTCTCCAATGGTGGAACATTTCTTGTAAATATTTGTTACTGTGGAGAAATATTTTCTTGTGTATTCATAATGAAATGTACAATGAATTTATAGCAAAAACAAAAAACTAATCTGGGAAGTAAATTGTTACATTCCTATTATAATTCTATTTCCTATTCCTATTATAATTCTATTTCCTATATTACAAAGAGGATAATTCTATTTCCTATATTACAAAGAGGATAATTCTATTTCCTATATTACAAAGAGAATAATTCTATTTCCTATTTTACATTTCAACACTCCCCCTCAAGTTGGAGCATATAAGTCATATGCACCAAGCTTGTTACAAATAAAGTCAACACGAGAACCTTTGAGAGACTTAGTGAGGATGTCTGCTAACTGGTCGTTGGAATTGACATAACTAGTTGTAATACACCTTGATAGAACTTTCTCTCGAACAAAGTGACAATCAATTTCTATGTGTTTAGTCCTCTTATGAAACACTGGATTTGAAGCAATATGAAGGGCAGCCTGATTATCACAAAGTAACTTCATTTGTGATACTTCGACAAATCTCAACTCTTGAATTAGTTGTTTTAACCAAACCAGCTCACAAGTGGCTAAGACCATTGGACGATACTCTGGTTCAGCACTTTACCTTGCAACAATTGCTTGTTTCTTACTTTTCCATGAAACTAGGTTTCCTCTAACAAGAACACAGAATCCTGAGGTAGAACGTCTATCAGATGGAGAACCTGCCCAATCAGCATCTGAATATCCGACAATATGCGAATGACCCTTATTTTCATACAGTAAGCCTCTACCTGGTGCTCCCTTGATATACCTTAAAATTCGGACAACTGCATCCCAATGACTATCACACGGAGTTTGAAGGAACTGACTGACAACACTAACAGAAAAAGAAATATCCGGTCGTGTGATAGTAAGATAGTTAAGTTTTCCAACAAGTCTTCGATACCTTCCAGGATCAGTAAGAGGCTCTCCCTGTCCAGGTGAAAGTTTTAAATTAGGATCCATAGGAGAGTCTATTGGTCTGCAATCTGACATCCCTGTTTCCTCTAGAATATCCAGTACATACTTCCTCTGAAAAATAACAATACCAAATTTAGACTGAGCGACTTCTATGCCAAGAAAGTATCTGATAGCCCTAAGTCTTTCGTCTGAAAGTGTCCAGATAGATACACTGCCCTGATGATGTATGTCTATAGAAAACAGAGTGATCAGACTCACATCGAATCATACCAAACTCTTGGATAACTACGCTAAATCGTCCAAACCAAGCACGAGGAGACTGTTTTAGACCATATAGAGAACAACGAAGTTTACATACCAAACCAGACTCCCCTTGAGCAACAAAACCAGGAGGTTGCTCCATATAAATATCTTCCTGAAGTTCACCATGAAGAAAAGCATTCTTAATATCCAATTGATGCATAGGCCAGTTCCGAATGGCAGCCATAGCAAAGAACAACCGGACGGAAGACATCTTAGCAACAGGAGAAAAAGTGTCAAAATAATCGTCCCCATAGATCTGAGTGTATCCCTTGGCCACCAAACGGGCTTTCAGCCGATCAACTTTACCATCTGGACCAACCTTGACAATGTAAATCCATCAACAACCAACAGTCGAATGGCCCGGAGGTAAGGAAACTAACTCCCAAGTATGATTATGATGCAAAGCAGACATTTCTTCAACCATTGCCTGACGCCACCCGAGATAAGAAAGTGCCTCATGAACATTGCAAGGAACAAAAACAGAAGAAAGGGTGGAGACAAAGGCATAATATGAAGGATATAAAAGATGATAACTCAAAAAATTGTAGATGGGATGAGGGTTGCGTGTAGACCGCATACCTTTACGAATAGCAATGGGAAACTGATGAGCTGGAGACAGGACCGTGGCATTGGAGGAATCGGGCACAGGGACCTGCAAGAACAGGGATCTCAGGAACGGCAGCGGGAACATCAGGATCACCTATAAAAGGAACAAGACTATTGTCGACAGGAAGAGTGATATTAGTAGTAGACTGAGGTATCAAAACAGACGAATGTGGGAAAGCAACGTATGGAATTGGTAGAACATCCACTACCGGATCAGACTCCACTGGAGGATGAGGAAAAAATGGAGAAGACTCAAAGAACGTAACATCAGCAGAGATGAAGTAGTGATGTGTGGCGGGAGAATAACACTTGTAGCCCTTTTGAAGACGTGAATACCCTAAGAAAATACATTTCGTAGACTTGGCTGACAGTTTATCCTGACCAGGAGGGAAAATGTGAACAAAACAGGTGCTTCCAAAGACACGCGGGGGAAGAGAAAATAATGGAGTATCAGGGAATAATATGGAGTGGGGAACCTGGTCTTGTAAGATAGAAGAAGGCATGCGATTTATTAAGTAACAGGCGGTTAGAACCGCGTCAGCCCAAAAACGGAAAGGGACGTGGCTATGTAAAAGAAGAGTGCGAGTAGTTTCAATGAGGTGTCTATTTTTATGCTCAGCAATGCCATTCTGTTGGGGACTATAAGCACAAGAAGACTGATGAGGAATTCCCTGAGATGTCATGAATTTAGTAAAGGAATCAGAGAAATATTCAAGAGCATTATCACTTCGTAATATATGAATGGTAGTATTGTGTTGAGTCTTAATTTCAGCACAAAATAATGAAAATATGGAAAATAATTCAGAACGAGAGCGCATAAGAAATAACCAAGTGCAACGGGAATAGTCATCAATAAATGTAACAAAATATTTAAATCCCAAAGTAAAGTTAACACGACAAGGACCCCACACATCTGAATGCACTAACTCAAAGGGGGACGCAGCCCATTTATTGACACGCTTTGGAAAAGAACTACGAGTATGCTTTCCAAGTTGACACGACTCACAACTCAAGGATGATAATGTAGATAGACCTGGGATCATTTTTCAAAGTTTGGAAAGACTAGGATGGCCCAAACGATTATGAAGGAGATTCGGAGACTCGGAGACAATGCATGCTATAGATGAGATATGGAGATGATAAAGACCCTGTGACTCACGTCCTGTGCCAATCATCCGTCCCGTGTCGCGATCCCTGTATAACAACAGAGTCAGTATCAAAACGAATAGAGCAATTTAAGGAGCGGGTAAGTTTACTAAACAGACACGAGATTAAATGGACATTTGGGAATATAAAGCACAGAGTCTAATGCTAAGGAGGGGAGGGGTTTTGCACATTCAATAGCTTGAACATCGGCTTTAGACCCATTGGCTAAAGTAATAGGAGGTAAAGATACATTATTTGTAATCTGAGTAAGTAAACGAGGGTTACCAGAAATATGATCCGAGGCACCTGAATCTAGGACCCAAGGTCCTAAAGCGGAAGACTGAGAAAGGCAAGCAACTGAATTACCCGTTTGAGCGACGGAGGCAATAGATGAAGAAGCTCCGGCACGATCTGTAAGTATTCATCATAATCAGTACCTGTGAGAGTTAAAGAGGGCTGAGCTGGCACTGTAGAGGACTCAGAATGAAGATCAGAGTGATTAGCCTGAGCAATATTAGCAGCTCGGGTAGGTCGACCATGTAACTTAAAACATTTCTCTCTGGTATGCCCCAACCGATGACAGTAACTACACTTGGGCCGATTTCCTCTGCCACTTCGATCGCCCTGTTCTCGAAAAGAGTGGGACTGAGAAACAAGGACCGAAGAGTCACCTGGGGAATGCACAGTAGTAGGGGAGGAAACCCGAAGTAATCTGGCAAACACTTCATCAAGGGAAGGCACAGGTGGATCCAGAAAGAATTTGATCTCAAACAGGTGTAAGATCTGGACCGAGAGCTGCAAGTGTCAGGACCATAAAGAACTTGTCCTGTTGAGCCAAATCTTTTGTCGCAGATTTACCAACAGGTAACAGCATATTAAATTCTGTCTTAAAGGAGGCCATCTTACCAAGGAAGTCCGACATATTCATATTCTGTTGTTTAAGATGAACTAAGTTGGACACAATAGAATATAAACGCTGAATGTCATTTGTATAGAGAAGTTTAGCCTGACTCCAAATATCAACACAAGAGCGATAAGATTTGTAAATAGGGTGAAGAAGGGGATCAATAGTTTGCCATAACATACTACATAGCATAGCATCAATTTCAGTCCAGGAAGACTTATCTGACATAATATCGGCAGCTTTGGTGGTCAAGTGATCCTCCAAACCTTGACCCATACACCATAATTCAACAGAGGCAGCCCATGATGAATAATTAGCAGTCCCAATTAATCGCTCAGTGGTGATAGGAGGGAGAGATAAAAAAGAAAAACCACTTGTATGTGACTGAGAGGCTGATTTTGAGGAATCCATGAGAAGGTCAGAGTGTCTTGAAGCTGACAGAAAAGAAAAAAACTTACGTGCACCGGAAAAACAGAACACTTGCCAAAAAAACGAGCGGCGCGTGAGGGCACGTGCAGCTACGGTCGACGACGAAATCACTCGGGTTATGACGACGATGGGAAGACGATCAGTCTGGTGTGATTAGACCAGATTCTTCGTTCGAGAAACGATCATTGGAAAAAAAATTCCGAGAAAGAGAGAAGAAAAAAAATTTGAAATTTCAGACACTTGGCTCTGATACCATGTGGAGAAATATTTTCTTGTGTATTCATAATGAAATGTACAATGAATTTATAGCAAAAACAAAAAACTAATCTAGGAAGTAAATTGTTACATTCCTATTATAATTCTATTTCCTATTCCTATTATAATTCTATTTCCTATATTACAAAGATGATAATTCTATTTCCTATATTACAAAGAGAATAATTTTATTTCCTATTTTACATTTCAACAGTTACAAAATATTTTTGCTGCCCCTTTCTTTCTTTCTCTTTTAATCCTTGTAAGAGCTTAATATGGTACAAGTTTGGCGTTTCAACAATGGTATGCTTGATAAATCATCGACAGATTATGTATATGTGACAAAAACTTTGTGGAAAGCTTCGCATCAAGAAGAGAGTCCCCTGTTTTCCCTTCTTTTGATTACTGATTCGGTTATGGAGACTCTGCATTTCTTCAAGGAATCTGCTATCATACGAGGCCCATTTATTTGTCATAATAAATGATTGTATAGTTGAGTTCGATTATTTTATCATGCTGGTAGAATAATATGGCCAATTTACAACTTAAGTTGTCCCATTGCATCCTTTCAAAATGTGCAGAGGATTACAGGTAGCCATTGTAGTGGTAGTTGGTCTTCTCTCAAACAAGAACAAGGTGCCTATGAATGGAAAATTAAAAATTTCACTGATTAGTGTGGACTCAAAGTCAGAAGTGGGCAACACAGTTTTATCTAAAATTTATAATCTGGTTAGCAAAATGTAGGATCATTGGAGTCAGTGTGTGATATATATTTATTTTATCCACTGGCTTGACAAAACTTCCGTCTAGTAAAGCTTTCCTTTTCTTATTTATCTTATGAAAAATATAAACATTTTATTTCTTAAATTTAACCGACAACATTATATTCTTGAAATGATTGCCATGAAAAGATGAAGTACAGTCGTGAGAATAAACTGATGAAGTACATTGTATTCTTGTCATAGTGGTGAAGTGTTGCTTGTTATCAGAATGTAATAACTAATGTTACTAATGTAATATTGCTACCAAATTTGTCAATGTATTAATTACTTGTCACATTGTCCAAGTAATTTGTAGTATGATGGGATCTAGTGTCAAGACACAAAGTTAACATCTTAATTCACTTGTAATAGGAATTGAGAGTGTCTTGTCTCTGACGATATAGTTGTATCCACTATGTTACTCAAGAATCAAGAGATATTGAATTCTTTTCTTTCTCTTGGGTTTCTATAGCCCTCCTATTTTACTTTATCCTATAGAGAGCTTTTTATTTGTATATGAAACTCACATAATATTCTCCAGAGTAATTGAAATGAAAGAGTGAGCATTAGGCAAGGCACAAAGCAAACTCAAAATTAAGATAGTGTTTAGTTGGCGATTAAACAAAGCATAGATACTTTGCTTCAAATTGCCAAAAGATTAATGAAGAGAAATTCTTTTCCCTTCCAAGAAGTTCCAACCAATTCCCACCTTTTGAAAACTAGTATGTAAAGGCCAACGGAAGCTCCCTCCTGCTTGATGTTGCTCATACAACTTGGCTTCTTTTCTCAACTACAATTCTAAACTATTCAATATTTCTAAAGTTAACACAGTTGATAGCTTGAATTTTGTTTGGTGGCTCAGAGAATTTTGAAGGTGCCTGTTTTCTGCTGTTTTTGCAATTTTTTTTAGTTATCTTTCTTTTATTCTAACAATGTAATTAAGTTTTAACTTTTTTTTTTTTAATTGAAAGGTTTCTGTAAACAAAGAAGATCCAAGATCCAGGTGTTATTTCTTATATCACATTCATATATCATCCAATAACAGGTAATCAATTAAACTTTGCTTCTTTAGTAGTTATAATTTATGCTTATTTATCACCATAAGAAAAATGAATTTCATAACAAAATCATTGTAGTTATTGATTCTATTATAAGTATTGTAGAAATAGATTAGCAAGAAATGAAGTTAGGTTGGATTAGATTTTTAATTCTGTTTCTAGTTTAGGACATACGGATGTATGCTTTGTTAAAATTGTTTAAGCAAGCCAACCTTGATGATATGAAAAAAAATTCATAAATTGATACAAAAAATTAAAATAAATTTAATAAATCATATTGTGCTTTCCCCATTAAAATTGTTTAAGCAAGCCAACCTCGATGATATGTATGCTTTGTACACAATAAAGGCGGCGAGACTTCCTCATGGCAGAGGTCTCGTTAGTTACCTTCATAAGATTAAAATTGCGCCATGGAATCGCCACTAAGATTAAAGATATCAAACAATCACTTGGCGAAATAAAACAAAGAGGAAAAATCTACAACTTCAAGTACATAGAACAAGGGTCAGGCCATGGAGGGAGAAATGTCATACTTCATGACTCCAGAGTTGATTCTTTTTTCATTGAAGACACTGAAGTTGTAGGTATTGAATCTACTAAAGAAAAATTGATTTCTTTATTGGTGGAAGAAACATCCAATATTCTCTCAGTGATTGCAGTGGTGGGCGAAAGAGGACTAGGCAAAACCACTATTGCTGGGAAAATTTATAACAACGATGCGGTGAAGAAGCATTTTGATTGCCAGGCTTGGATCACAGTTGGGAAACAATACTTGAAGAAAGATTTATTGAGGAAAATTTTACGAGAACTTTACCGTTCAACAGGGTCCACTCTAACGAAGGTAGACAAAATGGAAGAGAAAGATTTTATCATGAAGTTGAGGGAACACTTAAAGGATAAATGTTACATGATTGTGTTCGATGACGTGTGGAAAATTAAATTTTGGAGAGATGTAGAGCATGCTTTACTTGATAACAAAAAAAAAAAAAAAAACAGTAGAGTAATGCTAACAACACGGAATAAAGCAGTTGTTGAATTCGTACTGTTCACATGCTTGAACCCTTGTCTTCAAAGAAGGGATGGGAACTTTTTTGTAGAAGGCCATTTGGCTCTGACGGCTGTTGTCCTCCAAACTTGGCAGAATTATCAGAACATATCATTGGAAAATGTAGAGGTCTTCCTCTAGCAATTGTTGCAATAGGTGGGCTTCTCTCAAGAAAAAACAAGATTCTTTTTTAATAGAAAAAAATACTTGATGATTTTGGCTCAAAATTAAGCAGTGATTCCCTATTTTGAAGATTGCAACAGAGTTTTGTCTGAAGGTTATTATGATCTCCCTCACTCTCTCAAGCCATGTCTCTTATATTTTGGTGTGTTACCAGAAGGCTATGAAATTAAATTTGGGAGATTAATTCGCCTCTGGATAGCTAAAGGCTTTGTTCAATGCAACAACCACCTTCAATCTGAGCATGTTGCTGAAGAATACATTAAAGAACTTATTGACAGAAGCTTGGTTCAAGTTTCAGAGAGAAAACCTTCTAGACGAGCTAAAAGTTGTAGAGTTCATGATCTAATGTACGAGATTATTTGCAAAAAGATGAAGGAATGTGATTTTTGTCATTTCTTTAATGAAAAAGAATTGAGTCACTTTAGTAAAACTCGGCGTATTTCAATACACAAATGCACTAACGGTGTTTTAGAGAGCATAAAAAAATTCAAAGATCTGATCCATTTGTCTTTTCAATGTAGACGAATTGTCCAAGACTTTCACGACTACATTTGTTGTTAATTTCAAGCTTTTAAAGATACTTGATTTTAAAAATGCCCCTTTGGATTGTCTTCCTGATGGAGTGGGAAAGCTCTTCCATTTGCACTACTTAAGTTTGAAAAATACAAAAGTTAAAAGAACTTCCCAAGTCTATAGGCATGCTTCTCAACTTAGAGACTCTTGATTTGAAGTGGACTTTTGTGAGGGAGCTCCCAGTTGAGATCAAGAATTTGAAAATATTGCGCTGTCTAATTGCAAAACAGTGTGACAATAAAGGTCCTTACGGAAGTAGAGCAAAACTACAAGAAGGTTTTGGGGCTTTAACGGAGTTGCGGAAGCTACGACATGTTCATGGAAACACCGAAGTACTTGAAGAGCTGAAGAAACTAAGGCATATGAGAAAGTTAGGCATTAGGGTCGCAAATAAAGATGTGAAAGATTTGTTTGCTATTGTCCAAAATATGGAAAACCTTGAAGGTTTGAGTGTACAAGCTTTGACAATGGAGAAGAGCCTTTTGATAGACAATCCTTGGCTTCTCCTCCTTTATGTCTTCAGCGATTTGATTTGGGAGGGATGTTTATTGAAATTCTACCAGTTTGGATTTCTAAACTTCACAATCTAATCAGATTACAACTGAATTTGATTGGATCTACCAATGATTCCATGACAATCCTTCAAGCTCTGCCTAATTTACAGGTGCTTATGCTCTTTGTGCGTGACTTTGATGAACAATTGCATTTCAAAGAAGGTTGGTTTCCAAAGCTCCAATACTTGTATCTCTGCGACTTCAAAGGATTGAAATGCATGATGATAGAAAAAGGTGCAATGCCTAGTCTTACATTCTTGTTGATTGGACCATGCCTATTGTTGAAGGAGATTCCAATTGGTATTGAGCATCTCAATAACCTAAAGAGACTTGTATTTCGTATGATGTTGAAGGAGGTTTATTGCATGATAAAAAATGAGAATTGGGAGAATGTCACTAAACACATTCCACAAATACTTGTCAGCTATAAAGAAACATCTAGAGGAGGAAACTTTGGTTATATTAGTAAATATTTGTCATCTCTTTCGGCAGAAGATTTTGAGGAGCTTATTAAAGAAATTGAGGCGAGTAACAAGTAGCCCCATCACTCAAAGAATCAATAGGCCAGTCTCCTAAAACAAGTGAGCCTTTTGAATAGTGTATTTCTCTTAAATTCACTTCTCTGCTATTAAGTATTGCAGTTTTTTTATGAGTAAACAAATAAACTTTTTTCTAAAAATAATTTAATAGTTGGATTAGCATCATTCTAATCTGGTAGTAATTGTAATTAATCATCAATTATCTGAATTTTTTTTTTATAAATACATTTTTTATTATCATAAATAAAAATACTCTTATAATTTATTTTATTTAAAACATTTAAAAAAAAAATTACTTAATTAATTGATTAAGTTCTAGTTGCCATAATCCGATACTGGAAACTGGGGGTCTGTCGCCGGAATTTATTTTGGCGATATTAGGTAACAATATTGGTATCAAAATAATTCAATTTTAATGATCTATCTATATCTACAATTAGTTTTAGCAATATATTCAATGTTTGGCTAGGATCTGACCGAGAAAGTGTAGGCGGAGAAAATTCGGGTGGCTGCACTTTCTCGGTCAAATTCCGGCCAAACGCAATCATTTTTCCAGTTTACAGTTATATAGATAGATAAATCGTTTATAGATGATCATTTTAATATCAATTTTGTTACTGTAACACGCCGAAAAAGTCTCTGGTTACCAAAAACCATCGGCTGCCATCGGAAATGAAATTTTCAGTTTTTTTTTTTTTACTACATTTGTTTTTCACTTATCGTATGAATTAATTTAACTGACTGATCTAAATCTTCTGTTGTCATGAACAGATGAAGAATAATGCTGACAAATCCATCTTTTTCAGTCATCACCCAGGATGACTATGGCCTTTTCTTGTAATAAAGGGTATGTATTGCTTGTAATTCATGTGTGTAGTGTCATCAATAATGGTGTAGAATTGCTTGTTCTCAGCATGCAATATCTACTGTCAATGTTTTCTTCTTGTAATTTCCATGTTGTAGGGCGGGAAGTTTTCTTAAACTTTCTGTGTAATATCTTCTTTGAAATGTGGTTGTTGTTGCTACTGTTATGGTCATCGTTGTTATCTGTCTATAAAAAAACATAGGGTGCCTTATTATTCAAATTAATGTTCCCTAACCATTCTTCAGTCAGCATGTTTTCACAAAGATAAGACAAATGTATCTGTTCAAACCCACTGGTTTCCTGAAACAAATTTTTGATGTACACACAACAATGTATCCATGAGGAAACATCTTAACCATGGAGTGATCAAGAAAAAGGTTATCAGATATGGGAGACTTTACAGTGAACTTTGCTATAGAAACCTCGGGTTCTTTGCTTGTCCAAGAAACCAAGTTATTGGGAAGTGCGAAGAAAGAAGTTGAAAGCATCAAAAGTGAATTGGAGAGCATCAAATCTTTCCTCAAGGATGCAGACGCGAGAGCAGCTGAAGAAGAAGGAGAAAGCAATGGAGTCTTAACTTGGGTAAAACAAGTGAGGGAAGAAGCTTATCACAATATTGAAGATGTCATTGATGACGTGTTGAGTTGAAGGATGCAAAACTTCCTCATGGCTGTGGTCTCATTCGTTTCCTTCAGAAAATGTGTTGTTTCGTAAATGAACTGAAACTGCACCGTAGGATTGCCACTGAGATTGAAAATATCAAATCATCACTTGACAAGAGACAGACAGCAAAGAGGACCAAGGTATAGCTTCATCAGGTCCACAGATCATGCACCAACCACTGGAACAAGAAATGTCATTCCACATGACTCTCAAGTTGATTCATTTTTCATCCAAGACACTGAAGTTGTGGGTATTGAATCAACTAGAGACGAATTCATTGATCGGTTATTGAATGGAAGATCCAAACGCTCAGTTATTGCAGTGGTAGCCTGGTAGGTCAAGGAGGACTAGGCAAGACCACTTTTGCTGGTAAAGTTTTCCAAAGCGAAGACACAATTCCAGGATTCGCATTTCTAGATGATATTTTCTCCTACTTGACCTTGATAGTAACCATTAAGCAAGCAGCACACATTTGAATTAACTGTATTTGATGAACAATTTGATAATTTCAAACATCGATTCTCTATGCTGAAACTGAAATTTCTTCCAATAACCTTTTGGGGAAAGATTTGCCTATGAAAAACAGGGTCCCCTGTTTTCCTCTGTTCCGTTTTAACGAAGGCCTCACAAATTTTTCGTTATTAAATCATCCAGTCCAATTTCGAACATCTTCATGGTACTTTTGCCTTTTGCAATGACTAGAATAACTCTCTAAATTAGAAAAAAAAAAAAAAAAAAAAATTGCTATTGTAAATTTGTAATGACCGGGATATTGGTAGTCAAGGCAAATTAAAATTGTATGTGCTATATATCATTTATGATGCATATTCTTTTCTTCAAATTTTGAAGCAATTTTTTTTTCTTTTTCTTTTAAATCTGAAGACATTAAATTCTTTTCTTTCTCCAGTTGCCATTGAGAGCATTGACCTGCTTGGCCCTGTTCCCACGTAACATAGCCCTTAAAATAAATCAAACTAAGTTTCCTTTGTTTATTAATCACAATCATTTCTCCAGAGACTCCTAAATCGCATAATTCTGAACTTGCATGAAGAAACTTGTCTTATCTTAATACATAAAGATGGCTCTTCTGTAATAAATTAAGTCTTGACAGTAACATTTGGTAGATTAAACCTATGCATCCAACTTTTAAAATTAATCCGTCTAATTTGTATCATCTTCTTGTTTGAGAAGGCAAGTAAAGGAATTACTTGATTTTGAGAAGGAGGCCTCTTTGGATTCTCTTCCTGATGGAGTCGGAAAGCTCTTCCATTTGTTTGGGCTGGTGGCATGGGCTGGTTTTGTGGGCAGGTTGTGCAGATGGATGGGCAGGCTGCGTCAGCCTTCTGCTATGAACTCCCCTGTGCGAGGTTCGTTTAAGTGGGCTGGTTGTGTGGACAAGTTGATTGGGCTGGTTCCGTGGGAAGTTTGCAACTTAGAGACTTTGGATTTGAAGTGGACTCCTATGTTTGGGCTTCTGGTCGAGATCAAGAATCTGAAAAAATTGCGTTGTCTAATAGTTCGACAGTTGGACAACAAAAGTCCTTACCAAGATATATTGAGCGAAAATACAAGAGGGCTGGTTTCTGAAGCTTCAAAGGTTGCAACTCTGTGACTTCAAAGGATTGAAATGGATCAATATAGAGAAAGGTGCATTCCCTTAAGTACTGATAATGTGAAGCTTGCTAGTGTATCTCAGGTGTAAGATCATTGTGTTAAACATTAGTAAAGCAGTGCTCATTTGAAATGTATTGTATACACCTTTGGAGAAACAGGGCCCCCTGTTTTCCTTTGTTCCCTTTTAACAAATTAATTTATTAAATGAATAATGTGCCATGTATAGCCTATGGTAAGAAGATTGTTATGGTGGTCTTCCAAATTAATTAAATTCCTCTCTTTATAAATTAAAATCCTTTCATTCACCATAGAGTTTTGAACGACATAATCGTGCAATTTGCATAGAGAAACCTTGTCTTATCTCTTATGACCATGACCTGCTACCTGCAACTTGCATAGAGAAACCTTGTCTTCAAGATTAATTAATTCCCTTTGTTTATCAATTAAAATCCTTTTCCCATACACTTTTAAACACCATAATTCTGCAACTTGCATAGAGAAACCTTGTCTTATCTCTTATGACCATGACCTGCTACCTGCTCGAGGATTAAAATAGCGAGCGTTTGGTATGGAAAATGCTGGACAGTGAGACCTGGATCTTGTACTATTAAGCTCTATATGGTATGTTGTAATAACACAATCCCAAAACACAGATTATAATCAAAACACACACATTCACAAAAGATTAAGAACACCACAATTTTACCGTGGTTTGCCTTTCCAAGATTGGGAAGGCTACGTCCACGTTGAGCTCCGGAAACAACGAAGCTCACTGCACTAATCGTTAATCAGTTTACAGATTACAAACACAAGATCGAAAGATCCAAGAATACCCGAAATCACCCAACCTGGTAAGTAACAGCCTAGGAAACTAACCCAAAGAATCCCAGCACACCAAGAGACAAAACCCCTCAACCTGAATGACAAAACTAATCACTCAACCAGTTACACAGACGCAAGATTTCAGCACAGATGATGAACCCTAGTAGAGTAAACCTAACACAATATCAATTGAATAGAATGCTTGCAAACTAAAGAGAAAAATTTGCTTATATATCGTTGACCACGATGGACTGAGCTCAACCGTTGGATATCTTGGAAACTGATGGTCCATATTTATTCTTAAAACGGCAGCGTATTGGTTTAAGTAACACGGTTCTGTTTCAGTCTTCACACTTACATGGTAGATGCCAGATGGTTATATTATAGTACCTTAAGCGGATGAAGGAAAAAAAAAAAAATTAAAACAAAGGAAAGAAAGCAAAAGGCTCCTTCAACTGCCGGTCAGCACTAAAATAAGATATTAGGTATGATTAATCAACTTGCAGAAGATATAAGACAAATTCCAGGTTGTTGAAATAAACAATTGTGAATAATATGCATGTTCACACTTAGGTTCCTATAATTAAAAATATGTTTATTTGATTTCATTTTTCAGCTCCTTTAATGGAATTGAAGGTCTAACTGAAATACAGACGTTTTATTTTTAAATCATATCTAGATTACCATATACAAACTTGAATAATTTGAATCAAATCACTGTGAATACGTAGTCCACTCACCATGAAATTTGATGAAATTCCAAGGATGAAATTTAATCGTTTATTTGTATGGGAATTGTGTTTACACCTCTCTCCAAAGTTTCTTAAACAGTGTATCTATGGATACTTCCATTGAAACTTGAAGAAAGTATAAGCCTTTTTGGAACACCTTCTGTCAATAAAAAAAAAAGTCCCCTGTTTCCTTGGATTTAGTTGGTTTTTTCTATGAAACTGCATCTACATAAAATAGCCTAATAGCATACCTGGTCTTTTCTAGGTAAATAATTAAGGACAAAATTATATATAACAAGGCAACAAATGCTGTTTTTAGGAAGTGAGAAACAATAGCTTTTGGTCGTATAATTACCTACATTTACCAATGTGGGGACTTGAACCCAGGCCTGAGGGTACTCGAACCCGAACCTTGTGGGAACAAACGTAGGCCATCATGTTCTCCACATGCATTTGGTAACATGAAATTCCATAGAACACATTATTAAAATATCAACCCCATAATATTATCAAACCAGTGAAACTGTAATGTTATTGGCTTAACATATATATATTTTCTTATATACAACAAATACTATTCATAAAGTAGCTTTGCTGATTTGATATAAAGGACCCATCTCCACCATTGCGTAACAGAGGGTGAAGGGTTTAACCACTACAACTTTTTCAAGTAATATATGCTTAAAACCATACTAAACTTAGCCAAATTAATTAGTTTATTAATAAGTCTATTTTACACCAGCTGTTTACGACTAAGTTATAGGGAGTCTCTTTATCAACTTCCTCATACTTGAAGAGTTTTTAATTTAAAATGATTAATCCTTGTGAACTTGACAAAAGAAACACAAAATGACCGCCATCTAACCGTTGATTTACAAATCCAGATTGATGATCTCTGTGATTTCAAGTGTTAAAACCCGTGTTCAATCTTCTTCAATCCAGAAGTATTTTGATATAGTTTGAGCTTGCACACCAACAATGTCACTTAACACCAGCTTAATTAAAATAATTCATTCTTATCCTCGCAGTGGTATATTGCCAATCTGTATCACACTCCATCACTAAAAGGTCAAGAAAAAAAGAGTTCGAAGACGCATTTCCTAATCAAATTGAAACAAGTACCCTTCATGAAACAATCATTTTGGTTTTTCATTTTGAATAACATAATACATTAGAAGATAAAGGTGCGTCCGATAGTATCACTTTTAATTCGTCATAATTCTAATTATATACTTAATTCATTAAAACTTTAATATTAATATATTATAATATATTAAAGTTTTTTATATGGTGTAGTTTATATGTAATAAGTATAATCATATATTTATTTTGTTAGGTTATTATAAAATTTTAAACTTTTTCCATTTAAAATTTTTTTTATATGTAAAATTAGACCCCTCATTCTTCAAAGATAATTTCATTTGAGCCTAGGTTCTAAAACAGGTTCTAAATCGGGTACTCGCTATAGGTTCTAAACCGAGTACCCATTACAGGTTTTTTTTTTCTAGGTTTCGGTTTCGGTTCCAATTTCTCCATATGTAGGAACTAGAATCGCACAACATCGATTTCAAAAATATAGAACCAAAATCTACCGATGCAAGATCAGTTCTAAGTAAGTTTCAGTTCTAATTCCGGTACTAGCTGTTATGCGTGCTCAAGACACTATAGACCACTAGGAAGAGAAAACAAGACATTAGAAAAGCAACCAAAGCTTTTAGCTCTTTTCATTTGATTTTGAAGTTGAATGGTTGGAATGGTGGAGCCAAGAGTCCAAGACTTTAAAACCAAAATTGCAGACACAGCCGGACTCTCTGCTTTATGAGTATACTGTCCATTTTTCATTTTACTTTTTCTTAATCTGTCATAATGAACACGTGACTCTAGGATGTCCTTTTTTTAATTTTATTATTCATAATCAACTGTTGAGGGAAAAAGAAAGAAACCTCTCAAACTTTTCATTTTCTGAGTCTCTTTCTTCTTCTCCTTCTCAACTTACTGTCACAGTTGATTGCTTCTTGTTTAAGATGGCAAATGTCAGATAGTTAGATCGTGGACTTTGTGTGATTTCTTAATCACCATAGACAGATGGTTACCGTTAGTTATTAATAGGAGATTCAGGAGAATCCCTTTGATGATCTTAATATATGTTTAAAACCATACATAACCTTAGGCAAATTAATTAAGAACACCATCTTCTAAAAGTTGATTAATTATTAATTATGGAAAAAGTAACCATAGAAAATTTTCTGTAATGTTTCTTTTCAAAAAGTTACATGATACAACTTTGATAAGGTAAGAAACAATCATTTTGGTTTTACTTTTTGAGTAACATAATACATAAAATTAATTAATTAGAAATTAAATGTACATGCAATAGTATCATAGATACGTTAATGATGGTAAAAAATTATATATGTATTTAGTGGATAGTTTTTTTTTTTTTTTTTGGTCATGTTTGATAAGCATTTTGGGGAACTGTAACCAAAATATTGCTTGATATTTAAATATTTTTTAATCATCCCAAAAAAATTTCAAATTATTGGGGTTGAGTCAGATAATATTTTTAAATTTAAAGGAATTTGTGATATTTTTAAAACTATGTAAGAAGAATTTGATTCTAGTAAACTTTTGGGTGTCTAGGTGATACTTATGCAATTGCGAAATTCAAGGATAGAGACAACTATTTCCGAGCGTCACTTTTTTCCTGGGAAGAGAAAATTTAGCCATCTCTTTACTTAGAGGGGACAACCAGATTCTCTTTATTGACAAAAGAGATTAACGTGTGGAAAATAAAGGATAAAATTCAATTTATTCATTTTTACCTCTAAAATTTGTCGTAATTTAATAAGTCCGATATAATGAGAAAGTAACACTTAAGTCCTTATAGTTATCAACTATTAAAATTAGCAATAGTTACAAAACACAAGATTAGGGGTATTTTATCTGAGGAATCCCCGCAAAGAAAGCAGGAACATTTGTGAACCGTACCTTCTGTTTATAAATAAATAAATCATTTCAAAATGTTACGGAATAAGGTGAAAACAAGAGTTGGGACTTCGGCACATGTGGACTCTGTCTCTTTGGCAGCTTTGTTGATTTGATATATGGGACCTATCTCCACCCTTGGCCTTATGCAGGGCGATGGTTTTAGCAATAATTAACTCACAAAATGGGAACAGAAAGCTACAAGCCTAGAACCGCCCTTTATGAAATTTCTCGGTTCTCGACAATTCAAACGATAAGACTTTAATGGCTAATTCATAAGTCTATTTCACACCAGCTGTTTACAACTAAGTTTTACGGAGTCTCTGTCTCTACCATCGTTCAATTCTTATCGTCAACTCCCAAAAGTTTTACTGGTCAACAAAACCATCGTGTCCAACCCACTGGTTTCTTAACACAACAATCAAACATTGTACGCATGATCGTAATTCATACATCTTAAGAATTAAGATGGAGTGAACAAGAAAAAGGTTTTGAGATATGGCAGAGTCTACAGTGAACTCTGTTATACAAACTTTGGGTTCCTTGCTTGTCCAAGAAGCCAAGTTGTTGATAAGGGTAAAGAAAGAAGTTGAAAGCATCAAAAGAGAATTGGAGTTCATCAGATCTTTCCTCAGGGATGCAGATAAGAGGGCAGCAGCCGAAGAAGAAGGAGAAAGCAATGGAGGTGTTGTAAGTACTTGGGTAAAACAAGTAAGGGAAGAAGCTTTTCACATTGAAGATGTCATAGATGAGTACATACTTAATGAAGCGAAGCATCATGAACATGATAGCAAAGGTCTCACTGGTTTCCTTCGTAAAATGTCTTGTTTCCTTCGAAAAATGTGTTGCTTCGTGTGTGACCTTAAGGTGCGTCATGGAATTTCATCTGAGATTAAAGATATCAGATCATCACTTGCTGATATACGAAGAAGAGCGGAAGACTATAAATTGAGGCCCATAGATCAAGGAGATGCTGTACCGCACGACTCTCGAGTTGGTTCCTTTTTCATCGAAGAGGCTGAACTTGTGGGCATCGAATCTACTAGAGACCAGTTGATTGGTTTGTTGGTAAGTGGAAAATCCAATCGTTCAGTGGTTGTAGTTGTTGGTGAAGGAGGACTAGGCAAAACCACTCTTGTCGGGAATATCTATAACAACGATGAGGTGGAGAAGCATTTTGATTGCCAGGCTTGGATCACAGTTGGGAAAGAATACTTGAAGAAAAATTTACTAAGAAAAATTTTACGAGAACTTTACCGTTCAACAGGGTCCACTCTAATGGAGGCAGACAAAATGGAAGAGAAGGATTTTATCATGAAGTTGAGGGAACACTTAAAGGACAAGTGTTACATGATTGTGTTCGATGACGTGTGGAAAATTGAATTTTGGAGAGATGTAGAGCATGCTTTACTTGATAACAAAAATAACAGTAGAGTAATGCTAACGACACGGAACAAAGCAGTTGCTGACTTCGTACCGTTCTCAATAGTTCATGTTCACATGCTTGAACCCTTGTCTTCAGAGAAGGGATGGGAGCTTTTTTGCAAAAAGGCATTTGGCTCTGACGGCTGTTGTTCTCCAAACTTGACAGAATTATCGGAACGTGTCGTTCGAAAATGTGGAGGTCTTCCTCTAGCAATTGCTGCGATAGGTGGGCTTCTCTCAAGAAAAAACAAGATTGTTTCTGAATGGAGAAATATGCTAGATAGTTTGGGCTCAAAATTAAGTAGTGATTCCCATTTTAGTGATTGCAAGAGAGTTTTGTCTGAAGGTTATTATGATCTTCCTCACCATCTCAAGTCATGTCTCTTATACTTTGGTGCGTTTCCAGAAGGCTACGAAATTAAATTTGGGAGATTAATTCGCCTTTGGATAGCTGAAGGCTTTGTCCAATGCAACAACGACCTTCCATCCGAGCATGTTGGAGAAGAATACCTGAAAGAACTTATTGATAGAAGCTTGGTTCAAGTTTCAGAGAGAAAACCTTCTGGACAAGTTCAAAGTTGCAGAGTTCATGATCTGATGTACGAGATCATTCACAGAAAGATGAAGGAATGTGATTTTTGTCATTTCTTTAATGAAAAAGACTTGAGTCACTTTAGTAAAACTCGGCGTATTTCAATACACAAATGCGTTGATGGTGTTTTAGAGAGCATAAAAAATTCAAAGATCCGATCCATTTTTATTTTTAATGTAGACGAATTGCCTGAGACTTTCATGACTACATTTGTTGCTGATTTCAAGCTTTTAAAGATACTTGATTTGGAAAATGCCCCATTGGATTGTCTTCCTGATGGAGTGGGAAAGCTCTTCCATTTGCACTACTTAAGTTTGAGAAATACGAAAGTTAAAGAACTTCCCAAGTCCATAGGCATGCTTCTCAACTTAGAGACTCTTGATTTGAAGTGGAGTTTTGTGAGTGAGCTTCCAGTTGAGATCAAGAATCTGAAAAAATTGCATTGTCTAATTGTGCGACTCTTGGACAACAAAGGTCCTTACTTAAATAGAGCAAAAATACAAGAAGGTTTTGGGGCTTTAACAGAGTTGCAGCAGCTACGGTATGTATATGCAAACACTGAAGTACTTGAAGAGCTCAAGAAACTGAGGCAGATGAGAAAGTTGGGCATTAGCGTCGCAAATAGAGATGTGAAGGATTTGTTTACAATTGTCCAGAATATGGAAAAGCTTGAAGGTTTGAGTGTAAAAGCGTTGACAAGTGGAGAAGAGCCTCTTGATATACAATCATTGGCTTCTCCTCCTTTATGTCTTCAGCGATTTGATTGGAGTGGGCTGTTTATTGAAATTCTACCAGTTTGGATTTCTAAACTTCAAAATCTAATCAGATTACAATTGGATTTGATTGGATCTACCAATGATTCCATGAGAATCCTTCAGGCTTTGCCTAATTTATTGGTGCTTATTCTCTCAGTCCATGACTGTGATGAACAATTGCATTTGAAAGAAGGTTGGTTTCCAAAGCTCCAAGTGCTGTATCTGTACGACTTCAAAGGATTGAAATGCATGATGATAGAGCAAGGTGCAATGCCTAGTCTTACAAAGCTGCATATTGGACCATGCCCATTGTTGAAGGAGATTCCAATCGGCATTGAGCATCTCAACAACCTAAAGATACTTGTATTTAGTATGATGTTGAGGGAGGCTTATTGCATGATAAAAAATGAGAACTGGGAGAATGTCACTAAACACATTCCACAAGTACATGTCAGCTATAAACAAACAATTAGAGGATACGTTGGTTACACTAGTAAATATTTGTCATCTCTTTCGGCAGAAGATATTGAGGAGCTTATTGAAGAAATTGAGGCCGAGTAACGAGTAGCCCCATCACTCACAGAGTCAATAGGTCAGTCTCCTAAAACAAGTAAATCTTTTGAATAGTGTGTTTCTTTTAAATTCACTTCTCTGCTATTAAATATTGTAGTTTTTTTTTTTTTATGAGTAAACAGATAAATTTTTTTCTGAAAATAATTTAATATTTGGGTCAGCATCATTCTAATATGGTAGTAATTGTAATTAATCATCAATTATCTGAATTCTTTTATATAAATACATTTTTTTATTATCATAAATAAAAGTACTCTTATAATTTATTTTATTTAAAACATTATTAAAAAAAATTACTTAATTAATTGATTAAGTTTCGAATGTCGGAATCCGGTATCGGCAGCCGTGGGTCTGTCGTCAGAATTTCTTTTGGCGATATTAGATAACAATATTGGTATCAAAATAATTCTATTTTAACGATCTGTCTACATCTACAATTATTTTTAGCAATATATTCAATGAAATTATCAACTTTTTTTTTTTCTTTTTTTACATTTGTTTTTTACTTATTGTATGAATTAATTTAGCTGACTGACGTAAATCTTCTATTGTTATGAGCAGATAAAGAATGATGCTGATGAATCCATCTTTTCTAGTGATCACCCGGGATGACTGTGGCTCTTTCTTGTAATAAAGGTTCTATATTGCTTGTAATTCATGAGTGTAGTGTCATCAATAATGGTGTAGTATTGCTTGTTGTCAGCATGCAATATCTACTGTCAATGTTTTCTTGTTGTAGGGCGGGGAGTTTTCTTAAACCTTCTATGTAATATCTAATTTGAAATGTGGTTGTTGTTGCTACTGTTATGGTCATTTGTTGTCTGTCTATAAAAAACATCTCCCCTCTTTTACCTGTTTCAATGGATTTAGTTGGTTTTTTCTATGAACCTGCTTTTACATAAAATCAATTTTATAATATATGTTTTTTTTAATCTCGATGGCATGAGGACAAAGAAAATCACCTGCTTTTACATATAATTTATTGAGAACACACCTTTGCCAATCCAAATGATATATGATGCAATGAAAGAAGAGCATAAGAGATATTTCAATTTTTCTTTGAGAGAAGACCATCTACTGCAACAATGGCAATTGGTAAGCTTCTCTACTTAGATGACTACATTTAGAGAAGACCACCTACTGCAACAATCATACTTGTAATCATTAATATGCTTCAATGTAGTCATCAAACAGGTCCCCTGTTCATCGGTAAGCTTCTCTACTTACATACTTTGAACTTGCAGCATTCCCTTATCAGTGAAATTGTGCCAAAAATAGGAGTTGATTTTGAAGCAGATTAGGATGTATACTATATCTGGGTAATTGTTCTTTTAAACACCTGTCTATTGCAATCATCTTACTTGTACTTAAGATAATATAGCTATTGACTTAAATTTCATTGTCTAGGTGATTGACAGCACACGACGAAAGTCAATCATATGCAAATGTAGAGTAAAAGAAGATAAAACGTTTGAGCTCTATAAGGCAAGTTTACTGTTACCTACATGCTTATATATGTGGATAATATATCAGATTTTGCATGAATGTTGCCATTATTTTAACATATTATAAAAATAAACCAGTGTTGTGCAAAGAGGATGATGGAGGTCAATGCTTCAATTTGATAATCATGATTCTTAAACATTCAGAGTTGGTTGCTTTAGAAAAGTCAATGAAACAAGGCCTTTGCTAAAGTTAATTATACCAGGAACTGTAGAGGTAAACGAAGCTGTTAGCGGTACCTATATCTTTGTTTTTGAATAAAAAGAAAATGGATTGAACTGAGTTTGTGAAATGAATTTTGATGTAAAAAGTGATGGAACTGCTATAATATAAACAAGAAAAGGTGAAACAGGATAAGGATAGAAATTTTTAGAATCTGATTAAGACCTTTTTTAAAGTCTTTCTGGAAACATTTAAATGGAATTCACCATTAACAGAAGAAAAAAAAAAATAGTTTTCAACTCTTTTGAATTGTTTGTAAAGGACTTGCTTATACAGGAGTAAGAAGTCCTGATATAAACCAAACAAGTCAATTTGACTTAGCCCTTTGATAAGTATCTGATAAACCCAAGTATATATATCATTACAGGTGCGATCCTGAGTGTTAAATTGCAAAAACATTGCTGATTATGAACCAACTTGAATTTGCCCTTCTTGAAAAGTGCCTTTTGCTCCACGGGATTTGGATCTGGGTAATATATCAGGGACATAAAGAAATATTAAGTACCTCATTAGATTCATTTGTTTATTTATATTTTGAATTGCCAAAAATATTTTATATTCACTCAGAAATTTATTATTGTTTTGTATGTAGAGCTTCATGCTCAATAGGAGATATTTTTCTTGTTGATTGAATTAAACCATGCTTGTCAAATGGCCATAGACATACCATGCGTGGATAAGAATTTAGACCTGGGGCTGATGCTATGGACTAAGAGTATGGTCACTGACCTAACTTTAAGTTGATGTGCAACCCTACGCATTAGATGAATAATTTAGCGTAACTTTGTTTTCTATTTTCTGTCTTTCTTTTCATCATGTTAATTTTATCTTTGTCATTACTAATCTGAATTTTCATTCATTTCAAACAAAGAAAAAAAAAAAACTTTAAAGCCGTAGAAGGAAATCTTCGTTCTATAACTTGATTTTATCTGGCCAATGTCTATTTTCTAAGGGATGAAGAAAGAAGAAATACAAGACAAAGCTCATAGAGTTAAACATACAGTCATATATATAATACCTTTTCACTGAGGATTATAAACTATGAGAGTTTTCTCTCCAGACATCATGGAAGTTAACAAATGTTTGAAGTGAAAAACAAAATCGTCAGAATCAAAGTTTAATTGCCAACTTGTAGACTTAAAAAATTGTAATTCTTTTGCATTGTATAATGAGGTTCCTTATTTTATTTTTTTTATTTTTTTTGTGGGAGTCAATCTTTTGAGAGGAGTAATTATGTGAAACCAAAAGGAACAGTGGTTTAACATGTATCTACCCAATGTGTTAGTTTATAGTTTTTTCAGCTATCCTTAAGAATGGTATCTATGATCAAACTGATTATGTGCGTTCTTCCAGGATGAAGAAATGCAGAGCCTTATAAATCTGATTAATTCAGCTTTTTTAGATCCATGAGTGAAGGGTGGTTTGAGATGGCCCCTAGGGAAGTCAAACTTGAGGGTTCGGTACCGTGTTAGTGCGGTTTGGCACACATAAGTTAAGTTGTATGAAAGGTCATCACTGAGGCTCAAGGTAAGACATGCTGATCGATTTAGTTTTGACTCTTCTACCGGGGAGTCTGCATTGGAGATTACTCTAAAGTTGAAGCGATTAGCTTCAGACATACTGGTAATTGTTATTTATTGCATTCGACTTTTTCACTTGACCTACTCTTTTTATGTGGGACTTAATAAATGTTGAAATTACTGCTATTCAGGAATTTATCATTGAATTTGAAGTGATTGTTTTCCAGATCTTGTTTCTAGTTTCACCGTTGAATTGCAAAATTTTAGTGAAATGCAAAATTTTTCCGAAAGTTTTATGAAGAATTTCAACTATGAAAATATTTTAAGTTTAGCTCTGTTTAAGTTTAATGATTTTTTGTGCAATGAATCATAAGGAGCAAGCAATTGCTTCTGTTTATTTCATATTTCTGCACTTATCATGATCTAATTTTTTCAGTACACAGAAGATCTTACATGCGTTTATTGTTTCTTTTCTTTTTTTTTTTTTTGGCAATTTCCAGGAGCAGAAGGTGGATACTGATACTATCTATAATATGTTTAAGGACACCTTAGGGTTGATATGGGATCATTTTCTGTGTTGTGAGCACTTCTTGACATAAGTAACTCGTGCCAAGCTTTACCTACAGTGAAAGATGTTAATATGTTAATGTCAGCGATGGGAATAACCCATGTCCGTCTCCAGTGGTGGAACATTTCTTGTAAATATTTGTTAAAAAATATTTTTGCTGCTTATTTCTTTCTTTCTGTTTTAATTTTAATCCCCTGTAAGAGCTTAATGGTATGCTTGATGACTGGGGAAGCTGAAGAAGTTTAGACAATTTACAATCTGGAAAACTGATGTTGACTAGTTGAAGTGACTGTTTATTTCTATTAGGGTCGTAATGGATGCAAGACACAACATACATTCAAAGCATTGGGAGAGGTCATCCCCAGCTCAAGAGAGGTCATCCCCAGCTCAAAGGCAGCTTCATCCTCGGTTCAATAGACTTTCAATTGAATCGGAGAGTTAAAGAAAGTATAACTGCTTTACTCTTTCAATTAAAAAAGGTCAATGAATTGTAAGCCTTTGTAGAAGGCTTCGCATCAAAAACAGATTCCCCTGTTTTCCCTTCTTTTGATTTTAACCGAGAGTCTGCATTTCTAAAAGGAATCTGCTATCATACGAGGCCCATTTATTTGTCATAACAAATGATTATTTTATCATGCTGGTAGAATAATATGGCAAAATGTGGAGGATTACATGTAGAGGTATTTGGTATTCTCTAAAACAAGAACAAGGTTGCCTATGAATGGAGAATTTCACTGAATAGTGTGTACGCAAAGTCAGAAGTGGGCAACACAGTTTAATCTGAAAGTTATAATCTGATTAGCAGAAGCTAGGATCATTGCAATCAATGTGTAACATTTATCTTATCCACTAGCTTGACAAAACTTCTGTCTAGTAAAACTTTCCTTTTCTTATTTATCCTATGTATAATATAAAAGTTTCATTTCTTAAATTTAACCGACAACATTATATTCTTGAAATGACTGCCACGAACAAATGAAGTACAGTTGTGAGAATAAAGTGATGAAATACATTGCATTCTTGTCATAGTGGTGAAGTACTGCTTGCTATCAGAATGTGATATCTACTGTAACATTGCTACCAAATTTGTCAATGTATTAGTTACTTGTTACATTGTCCAGGTAATTTGTAGTATGATGGGATTCGGTATCAAGACACAGAGTTAACATCTGAATTCACTTGTAATATGAATTGAGAGTGTCTTGTTTCTGATGTTATAGTTGTATCTACTATGCTGTTCAAGAATCAAAAGATCTTGAATTCTTTTCTTTCTCTTGGGTTTCCATAGAACTTCTGTTTTACTCTATCCGCATAGAAAGTTTTTTATTTGTATATAAAACTCACATAATGTTCTCCAAAGTGATTGAAATGAAAGAGTGAACATTAGGCAAGGCAAAAAAGCAACCTCAAAATTAAGATAGTGTTTGGCTGGCAATTAAACAAAGTATAGATACTTTACTTCAAATCGCCAAAAGATGAATAAAGAAAAATTCTTTTCCCTTCCAAGAAGTTCCAACCAATTACCACATTTTGAAAACTAGCATGTAAGGGTCAACGGAATCTCGCCCCTCTCTCTTCCGGCGGACCAAACACTTAATGTTGCTTATACAACTTCGCATCTTGTCTCAACTACAATTCTAAACTATTCAATTTTTCTAAAGTTAAAACAGTTGATAGCTTGAATTTTGTTTAGTGGCTCTGAGAATTTTGAAGGTGCCAGTTTTATGTTGTTTCTGCAATTTTTTTTTTTTTTTTTAGTTATCTTTCTTTTATTCTAACAATGTAATTAAGTTTTAACTTTCCTTTATTTTTTTTGGGGGGTTGGGGGGTGGTGTGGAATTGAAAGGCTTCTGTAAACAAAGAAGATCTAGGTGCTATTTCTTGGATCACATTCAAATTTCATCCAATAACAGGTAATCAATTAAACTTTTCTTCTTTAGTAATTAAAATTTATACTTATTATCACCATAAGAAATATGAATTTCATAACAAGATCATTGTAGTTATTGATTCTATTATAAGTATTGTAGAAACAGATTAGCAAGAAATTAATTTAGGTTGGATTAGATTTTTAATTCTGTTTTTAGTTTAGACACAGGGATGTATGCTTTGTTAAAAGCAAGCCAACCTTGACGATATGAAAAAAAATTCATATATTAATAGAAAAATTAAAATAAATTTAATAAATCATATTGTGCTTTCCCCATTAATACATATATTATGAATTAAAACCGAAAAACCAAAAAAAATAAAAAATAAAAAACAAAAAACTAGTGAAGAAAAAATTTTAGAAACTTTTGATATCAATGAAGTGAGTACCAAGAAAAAGGTGAGATATGGCAGAGGGTGCAGTGAACTCTGTAATACAAATCTTGAGTTCTTTGCTCGTCCAAGAAATCAAGTTGTTGGGAAATGCAAAACAAGGAGTTGAAGACATCAAATGTGAACTAGAGAGCATCAGATCTTTTCTCAACGATGCTGATACAAGAACTACACAAGAAGGAGAAACAGGGGGCAACGAAGGTGTCAAAACTTGGGTGAAACAATTGAGGGAACAAGCTTTCCGGATTGAAGATGCCATCGATGAGTACACAATGAAGGCGGCGAGACTTCCTCGTGGCAAATGTTTCGTTGCTTACATTCATAAAGCATGCCACTTCATAAAGATTCTAAAGCTTCGAGATGGAGTCGCCACTGAGATTAAAGATATCAAACTATCACTTGCCAAAATACCTCAAAGAGGAGCAATCTAGAACTTCAAGTACTTTGATCAAGGGTTAGGCAGTGGAGGGAGAAATGTTATCCCTCATGACTCTAGAGTTGATTCTTTTTTCATTGAAGACGTTGAAGTTGTGGGTATTGAATCTACTAAAGAAAAACTGATTTCTTTATTGGTGGAAGGAACATTCAATATTCACTCAGTGATTGCAATGGTGGGCGAAGGAGGACTAGGCAAAACCACTTTTGCCGGGAAAGTTTATAACAAAGATGTGGTGAAGAAGCATTTTGATTGCCAGGCTTGGATCACAGTTGGGAAAGAATACTTGAAGAAAGATTTAATACGGACAATTATACAAGAACTTTATCGTTCAACATCGTCCACTCTAATGGAGGCAGACAAAATGGAAGAGAAGAATTTGATCACAATATTGAGGGAGCATTTAAAGGACAAGTGTTAAATGATTGTGTTCGACGACGTGTGGAAAATTAAATTTTGGAGAGATGTAGAGCATGCTTTACTTGATAAAAAAAAAAAAAAAAAACAATAGAGTAATGCTAACGACACGAAATAATGCAGTTGCCGAATTCGTATCGTTCTCAATAGCTCATATTCACAAGCTTGAACCCTTGTCTTCAGAGGAGGGATGGAAACTTTTTTGCAGAAAGGCATTTGGCTCTGACGACTCGTGTCCGCCAAACTTGAAAGAATTATTAGAACATATCATTGGAAAATGTGGAGGTCTACCCCTAGCAATTGTTGCGATAGGTGGGCTTCTCTCCAGAAAAAACAAGACTGCTTCTGAATGGAGAAATACACTTGATGCTTTGGGTTCAAAATTAAGCAACGATTCGCATCTTAAAGATTGCAACAAATTTTTGTCTGAAGGTTATTATGATCTCCCTCACCATCTAAAGTCATGTCTCTTATACTTTGGAGTGTTTCCAGAATGGTGTGAAATTAGATTTGGGAGATTAATTCGCCTTTGGATAGCTAAAGAGTTTGTCCAATGCAACAACCATGTCCCATCTGAGAGTGTTGCGGAAGAATACCTGAAAGAACTTATTGATAGAAGCTTGGTTCAAGTTTCAAATAGAAAAGCTTTTGGACGAGCTAAAAGTTGTAGAGTTCATAATCTGTTGTATGAGATCATTCGTAAAAAGATGAAAGAATGTGATTTTTGTCATTTCTTTGATGAAAAAGACTTGAGTTACTTTAGTAATCCTCGGCGTATTTCAATACACAAATGCACTAATGGTGTTTTAGAAAGCATAAAAAATTCAAAGATCTGTTCCATTTGTCTTTTCAATGTAGACAATTTGTCAGAGTCTTTCATGAATACATTTGTCATTAAATTCAAGCTCTTAAAGATACTTGATTTTGTAAATGCCCGTTTGGATTGTCTTCTTGATGGAGTGGGAAAGCTCTTCCATTTGCACTACTTAAGTTTGAAAAAAACAAAAGTTAAAGAACTTCCCAAGTTCATAGGCATGCTTGTCAACTTAGAGACTTTTAATCTGAAGTTGACTTTTGTGAGTGAGCTCCCGATTGAGATCAAGAAATTGAAAAAATTACATTGTCTAATTATACGACGCTTGGACTACAAAGGTCCTTACGGAGATAGAGCAAAAATACAAGAAGGTTTTGGGTCTTTAACAGAGTTGTAGCAGCTACGGTATGTACATGGAAACACTGAAGTACTTGAAAAGCTCAAGAAACTGAGGCAGGTGAGAAAATTGGGCATTAGGGTTGCCAATAAAGATGTGAAGGATTTGTTTGTTGTTGTCCAGAATATGGAAAAGCTTGAAGGTTTGATTGTTACATCATTTAGAAGCGGAGAAGAGCCTGTTGATATACGATCCTTGGCTTCTCCTCCTTTATGTCTTCAGCGATTTACTTTGGGAGGGATGTTTATTGAAATTCTACCAGTTTGGATTTCTAAACTTCAAACCCTAACCAGATTAAATTTGTCTTTGAAAGGATCAACCAACGATTCCATGACAATCCTTCAAGCTTTGCCCAATTTATTGGTGCTTATGCTCTTTGTGCATAACTGTGATGAACAATTGCATTTCAAAGAAGGTTGTTTTCCAAAGCTCCAATACTTGTATCTCAACGACTTCAAAAGATTGAAAGGCATGATGATAGAGAAAGGTGCAATTCCTTGTCTTACAGAGTTGTATATTGGACCATGCCCATTGTTGAAGGAGATTCCAACTGAAATTGAACATCTCAATAACCTAGAGAAACTTGTATTTCGTATGATGTTGAAGGAGGTTTATTACATGATAAAAAATGAGAATTGGGAGAATGTCACTAAACACATTCCACAAGTACATGTCAGCTATAAACAAACAAGCAAAGGATACTATTTTTGCACTAGTAAATATTTGTCATCTCTTTCTGCAGAAGATTTTGACAAGCTATTGAAGAAATTGAGGCCAAGGAATGAGTAGCCCCATCACTCACAGAATCAATCGGTCAGTCTCCTAAAACAAGTATGCCTTTTGAATAGTGTGTGTTTCTCTTAAATTCACTTCTTTGCCATTAAATATTGCAGTTTTTTTATGAGTAAACAAATAAACTTTTTTCTAAAAAATAATTTAATAGTTGGATTAGCATCATTCTAATCTGGTAGTACTTGTAATTAATCATCAATTATCTGAATTTTTTTTTTTATAAATACATTTTATTATAATAAATAAAAATACTCTTATAATTTATTTTATTTAAGACATTTTAAAAAAAAAAATTACTTAATTAATTCATTAAGTTTCGGTTATTGAAATCTGATACCGACAGCCACGGGTCCATCACCGGAATTTGTTTTGGCAATATTAGGTAATAATATTGGCATTAAAATAATTCAATTTTAATGATCTATCTATATCTGCAATTTGTTTTAGCAATATATTCAACGTTTGGCTAGGATTGATGAAGAAAGTTTGGGTGGCCACACTTTCTCGGGCAGATTCCGACCAAACGCAGTCATTTTTTCCAGTTTACAGTTATATAGATAGATAGATCATTTAGAGACAATCATTTTAATATCAATTTTGTTACCATAACATGCCGAAAAAGTCTCCAATTACCGAAAACCATTTGCTGTCATTGGAAATGAAATTATCAGGTTTTTTTTTAATTACATTTGTTTTTTACTTATCGTATGCATTAATTTAGTTGAGTGATCTAAATCTTCCATTGTCATTAATAGATGAAGAATGCTGCTGACGAATCCATCTTTTCCAATGATCACCCAGGATGACTATGCCTTTTTCTTGTAATAAAGGTTCTGTATTGCTTGTAATTCATGTGTGTAGTGTCATCAATAATGGTGTAGTAGTGCTTGTTCTCTGCATGCAATATCTACCGTCAATGTTTTCTTATTGTAATTTCCATGTTGTATGGCGGGGAGTTTTCTTAAACTTTTTGTGTAATATCTACTTTGAAATGTGTTTGTTGTTGCTACTGTTATGGTTGTCGTTGTTATCTGTCTATAAAAAACATCTCCCTATTTTACCCCGTTTCAATGGATTTAGTTGGTTTTTTCTATGAACCTGCTTTTAAATAAAATTAATTTTATAATATATTTTTTTTAATCTCGATGGCTTGAGGAAAAAGAAAATCACACCAAGAAAAATGGTATAAAAGAAAATTGGAGAACCCACTAGGATATCTAAGTCATTGTCAATCAAAAAATAGGGTGCCTTATTATTCAAATTGATGTTCACTAACCATTCTTTAGTCAGCATGTTTTCATAAAGATAAGACAAAGCCGCGTGCTCTTAACGAATTATATTTGTTAACAAAAGCACTTAAAACAAAAATACCCATATTTGTATCTGTATATACCCATTGGTTTCCTGAAACAAATTTTTGATGTACACACAAAAATGTATCCATGAGCAAACATCTTGAACATGGAGTGATCAAGAAAAAGGTTATGAGATATGGCAGAGTTTACAGTGAACTTTGCTATCTAAACCTTGGGCTCCTTGCTTGTCCAAGAAACCAAGTTGTTGACAAATGTAAAGAAAGAAGTTGAAAGCATCAAAAGAAAATTGGAGTTCATCAGATCTTTCCTTAGGGATGCAGATACAAGGGCAACAGCCAAAGAAGAAGGAGAAAGCAATGGAGGCGTCATAAGTACTTGGGCAAAACAAGTAAGGGAAGAAACTTATCACATTGAAGACGTCATACATGAGTGCATACTTAATGAGGCAAAGTATCATGAACATGATGGCAAAGGTCTCACTGGTTTCCTTGGTAAAATGTGTTGCTTCATGAATGAACTTAAGTGCATTACCCTACAAAGTATCTTTCATGTTTCTTGCATTTCGATGTTGAGTAGTTTATAGTCAGAAATAGAAATTGAAGGCTGGTTTCTTATCGATTACTAGTCGTGTATTGCATTATATTTATAGAGGTAATACATGTATTTGAATTTACAAAGTGGTTACTGAGAAGATAAGAATACAACTATAATATATCTAAATAATAGCTTGTTATGATGCTGCATTATCAACTTCTGAGATCTTCTCATGTTTAAAATTCAAATACTGTTGATCAGTTATAACTACAGAATCCTTTATAGCTGATATATCTCTAACATCCCCTTTCAAACTGATGGGAAGATCACGAATCATTAGTTTGTCTCAAAGTAATCTGAACCGTGAGGAAGTAAGTCCTTTAGTGAATATGTCTGATAGCTGTTCAGCTGTTGAGATGTATTTGGCTTGAATATCTTGATTGAAAATCTTCTCACGGATGAAGTGGTAGTCCACTTCAATATGCTTTGTTTGGGCATGAAAAACAGGGTTAGATGATAGAGCTAAAGCACTAATGTTATCAATCCAAATGCAAGAGGCAGTGTACAGAGGTATGTGGAGTTCCTTAAGTAGCATCCTTTGCTAATAGAGCTTAGCCATTGTATGTGCAATTGATCGATACTCAGCCCCTGTGCTGGATCTGGAAACAACGGATTGCTTCTTGGCTATCTAAGAAATTAGGCAAGGACCAAGGTAAATGCAATAACCCGAGGTAGACTTTCTGTCTTCAGGACTGGCTGCCTAGTCTAAATCACAGAAAGCATTAAGGTTTAAAGAGCCTTTGCTGAATTGAAGACCAAAATGAAGTGTCCCTTTGAGATATCTTAGGACTCGCTTGGCAGTTGTGAGATGTGTAGTTCTTGGACAATGAAGGACCTGGTATAGTTGGTTGACACTATAGGAGAGGTCTGGCCTTGTAAGTGTCAAGTATTGGAAAGCTCCCACCATTGTTATATATTCGGTAGGATCAGGGAGAGGGTCACCCGAGAGCTTTGAAAGCTTGCTGCCTGAGGTACAGGGTGTAGAGGTTGGTTTAGCACCTTCCATCTTCAATTTGCATAGTAAATCAGTTGCATACTTCCCTTGATTTAAATGAAGACCTGTAGATGTACGAGTGACCTGTATGCCTAAAAAATATGATAAGGGACTAAGATCTTTAACAGCAAATTCAGTTTTGAGATTAAGAATAAGATGCTCAATGGTAGATGATGCATTGCTAGTGACAATGATGTCATCAACATAAATGAGCACAAAAACACACATGCTGTGTTTATGAAAAGTGAAAAGGGAAGTGTCAACTATAGAGGCAGTAAAACCAAGCTCCAATAGAACTTGAGAGAGCCTCAAGAACCAAGCTTTATGAGCTTTTTTGAGGCCATATATGGATTTGTGAAGAAGGCAGACATGATCAGGCAGCTTATGGTCTTCAAAGCCTCTAGGTTGCTCCATATAGACCTCTTCCTTAAGAAAAGCATGGAGAAAAGCATTAGAAATATCAAGTTGTCTAATGCACCAGTTGTAGTGAATAGCCAAAGCTAAAACCATTCTAATTGTAGCAGGTTTAATAACAGGGCTAAACGTTTCATTGAAGTCCAGACCATCAACTTGATCAAACCCTTTAGCAACTAACCTTGCCTTGTACCTATCAAAAGTGCCATCAGATTTCTGTTTAACTTTGAATACCCATTTATTCCGCACAACCTTTTGATGAGTGGGTCGGGGACAAAGGGTCCAAGTATTGTTTGCTAAAAGTGCACTATACTCAGCTTGCATAACACTTAGCCAATTAGGATCCCTCACTACTTGCTGATAAGTCCAAGGTTCAGTAGGTAAGGAGGAGGTAAAGAGGACTTTGGGAGGGTGTTTGGTGGAATGATAGA
The DNA here is from genome assembly GCA_026225825.1 of Pistacia integerrima. NCBI lineage: Eukaryota > Viridiplantae > Streptophyta > Magnoliopsida > Sapindales > Anacardiaceae > Pistacia > Pistacia integerrima. The sequence goes on along the minus strand of CM047738.1, from coordinate 1,201,470 downwards.
GGTGATATTCTGGGAATTGCTTAGATTTCAGGGAATTGGTTTAAGATCTGGTTATAATTTTGGATGAAGTGGGATCCGTGGATGGAGGGATGGGCTATGTATTTGTGTTAAAGGAAGAGGGTGGGGGAGAGGTTGGTGATGAAAAGGCAGGAGTGGGTAAGGGACTGCTGGCAGGAAAGGAATTGGCTGAAGTAAAATTGTCATCTGATGGAGAGACAAGAGTAGGGAGGGGACTATTATTAGGTTATGGAGTTGAATCTGGAATAGGCAAATTGACTGAGGTTGGAGTGTTTTCTAGAGGAGAGGTAACAAGTAAGGTGATAGGAGCAGATTATGAGATGTGATCAGTTGTAACTGCAGGAAAAAAAATAGGATTAATGGGATGATTACCTGATGATGAAGAAGATGTGAGCACAGGAGAGCACTCCTGCAAGGTTGAGATCCAACAGCTTTATCCTTTGTGATTTGAGTAGGGAAACTCATTTCATCGAAAACCAAATGTCTGGAGATGTACACACGTTTAGTTTGAATATCCATACATCTATACCTTTTTTGATTTGTACTATAACCAAGGAACACACATCTTTTGCTTCTAAAGGCTAACTTGTGGGAATTATAAAATCTGAGTAATGGAAAACACAGGCAGCCAAAGGTCTTGAGGAGTGAATAATCGGGTTCCTTGTGAAAAAGGGTAAACTAAAGAGATTTGTTAGCCAGAACAGGAGTAGGAAGTCTGTTTATGAGATAGGTAGTAGTAAGAAAGCCATCGACCCAATAGGTTGAGGAAAGATGGGATTGAGCTAGGTGGGTTAAGCCAGTTTCTGTGATATGTCTGTGTTTCCTTTATGAAATTCCATTTTGTTCTGAGGTGTAGGGGCATGTAAGTTTATGCAAAATCCCATTGGTTGAGAGATAAGATTGGAAGACAGTTGACAAGTATTCACCTTCATTATCAGTGCGGACTTGTTTAATAGGTGTAGAGAATTGCTTTTTAGCTAGGCATTTAAATCAAATGAAACAACTAAACACTTCAGATTTCTGCCTTAATGGAAACAACCAAGTGAATCTTGAAAAATCATCAATAAATATAATGTAAAACTTACAACCACCAACATAAATGATAGGAGAAGTCCAAACATCCAAATGGATTAACTCAAGAGGAGTAGTAGACCTATTATTGGACTCAGAGAAGGGAAGCTTATGACTCTTAGCAACTTGACATGACTCACATAGATGCCTAGATTTTATTGGACCAGAAACAGATAAAACAGAACTCTTGATTAATTCAGAAACGACAGACGTTGATGGATGACCCAATCTTGAATGCCAGACTTGAAGAGGAGCTGTGACGCCCAATAAAGTTGTGAATGATGAAAGTAGAGCAGCTTTAGGAGTTGACTTATTGAGTTTTAACTGCTACAGGTACATGGGATAAAGGCCACCTTTACTCTGTCCTTAGAGGAGTGTTTCCCTGGTCTACATGTCCTTCACCAAAAAATGAGTGGAAGTAAGAATGAAGTAGTAGTTATTGTCATGACAGAATTTCTGAATTGATAAAAGAATAGATGAGGCATTAGGACAATGAAGTATATTAGATAGAAAAAATTTTGTTTTAGAGTTGGAAAGAAAGGAAGAACCAGAGGTAGTGATGGTTAAACCTCCTCCATTGCCTACTGTGACTGTATCATTCCCATGATATGGTTGCTGATTCAGTGTCAAGTTCTCGAGCTCTAAAGTAATGTGATTTTTAGCACCGCTGTCAAGGTACCATGGTACATTACGGTTCCCCTGGACAGTATGAGTATGTGCCATATGCTGCCTTGTCTTGGAGGATGCCTGCCTTGGTAGTTGAAGTCCATTCGGTGGTAACAATTAAGTACTTGGTGATTGGATTTACCACATATTTGACAATGAGGGAATTTGCTTAAAAAACTAGATGTGTTGGAGGTGTTTGAGGGTGGTGTTTTATGTGTATGAGAGGAAGGATTTGGAGAGGTGTTTGGAGTGATATTTGGTCAAGTGAACTGCTGGTTTTTCTGAGGTAGGAATGTTGGTTTCCTGCTATAGTGTGGTTTTTGTTTATTGGTGAAGAAGGCCATTTGAGTACCTTCAAATGGTAAATTCTTATTTTGTGCCTCGAGAAGTTGCTCAAAGTGAGTAACTAAGTTTGGAAGTCATCAAAGGAGATAGAATGATCACGGGTGGCAAAATTGAGAGTAGTGATGAAAGGGGTAAATATGGGGTTAAGTCCTCCAACAACATATCAAATCAGATCATCATTCTCAACAGCTTACCAGCGGCACATAGTTGATCAGCCTAACTTTTTGCTGTAAGCAAGTAATCAGAATAGGTCTTAGTACCTTGTTGAAGAGTTTGGAGTTGTCTTTTGAGGTGAGAAATTCTGGAGCGAGACTGAGAAGCAAATCTTGTTGACAGTGTATTCCAAACTTGTTTGGAAGTAGTGAGGCCATAAAAAACCTTCTCACTAAGGGTAGCATTTAACCATGCTAGGATGAATTGATCCTTCTTCTGCCACACTGATGTAATGATTCTAGCGTATTATTTTGTGTTGATAATAAACTTATTTCTGGTTAAAAGATCTAATTTTGATCTATCTTCTCTTTTAAGATTGCAATTGCCAGATAGTGAGAATGGGTACCTTGTGTATTTCTTAACCGCTATAACGTGGATGATTATAGTAGTTGAGGGTAACCATATGGTGAAACCCAAACCTACCAAGAATTATATTCGCACAAGCATAGTTGTTGTTTTATAGATGCACCATCAGCTAGTTTTGATGCTAATGTTTTTACAATTTCAATTTCTTATATATTCCATAAATCATACAATCTTTTCAGACTTTATTGAGAACAAACCTTTACCAAAAAGTAAAGAAATTTAATTCTGTGTTTATAAAATTCAAAAATATTTTTGATATCATATTCTTTAAACTAAAGATATGTTAAAATGAAAGAAAAGAAAAATATGTTTATATAAAATTATTTTAAAATGAAAAAAATTAGTTTAATGTATAATTGTGATGATACCTTGTTAATATTCCTAATTTAACCGCTAGCTTGTGACTGGAGGGTAAAACTTTAGTTATTTGGATAAATTACATAAAGGTCTTGTGTTTCTGTTTTATTGGGTTTATAGAGTATTCAATAGATTATAAGGGTTAGTTAAGGTGCGTACAAGTTGGCCTAAACACCCTGTTAACCAAAAAAAAAAAAAAATTCCTAACTTGAACATATAAATTTTTAAAATGTAGTTTTACTTTATTTTCTTAAATTCATAGTTTAAAATAAAACATGACTAAGACTTAAAATTCAAGGACTTTTCAAGTCAACTGATGACCCGACAAATTCTGTGGAACCTACTAGGCCACACTATGCACCAATTACAAGTCACTAAAATTCTTTAAATTCAATGAAGCCCTCTTAAACTCAAAGCTAATTGCAAGCTAAACATGGCAACCATAATCTTATTCTTAGGCTTAGTTTCTCTTTCTCTTATCGTGAACCATCCATTACTTTCGAATGCCATCTCCCACTGCAATGGGCCATGCAAAACCCTTGACGACTGCGACGGTCAGCTCATTTGCATCAACGGCAAATGCAACGACGATCCCTGCGTTGGGAATCATATATGTGCAAAACCTGGCCCTACGCCCAGCGATCAATGCCAGTCCTCAGGTACACTAAGTTGCAACGGAAAAAATTTTCCTCAATTCAAATGCTCCCCTACCGTCACCTCCCCAACGAAAGCTAAACTGAAAAAACAATGATTTTAGCAAAGGTGGCGATGGGGGAGGTCCATCAGAGCGTGCGGACAAGTATCATAATAACTCGGAACTGATTGTGGTGCTATCAAATGGGTGGTGTAATAGAGGGTCAAGGTGTGGGAAGAATATAAAGATAAGGGCTAGTAATGGAAAGAATGTGATGGCAAAGGTGGTTGATGAGTGTGACTCAGTGAATGGATGTGATCATGATCATGATTATCCGCCACCTTGTAGTAATGATATTGTTGATGGGTCTGATGCTGTGTGGCATGCTTTGGGGCTCAATATTGAGGTGGGTGTTGTGGATGTTACTTGGTCCATGGCCTAAATCTAGTATTAGAGTGGTATGAATAAGAAACTCGAAATTTGATCAGCCTTGTCTATTACGACAATCAGCTGATCGACTGTTTCATGGTGTTAAGGATCAATTGCTGTTAACTAATAGCAGCTCTTAAGTTTCATACTTAAAATGTAAAAGTCAACGTTAGTTTGTGTTTTGTATAAATACTTATAACAAGTGAATGAAGTGTGTAAGGTTGCTAGTTTACGAAAATTTGATTTCTCTGTTTTTCTTCTCTCTCTGTGTGTCTTTTTCTCTTATATTGTATTAGAGCAAATGACTAACATCTAGTCTGAATTTCCTTCATTTTCTCAGCAACCAAACAGGCCCGGGAAAAATGCCAAATTCATCTTCTTAACAGCTCACGTCATGTCACAAGCTTGAAGAGCATCTTACCCTGTTTCCCTGGATTTAGTTGGTTTTTTTGCATGAAATAGTTTTGTAGCTAATTAAGCTATAGTGAATATAGTTCTATAGGAGTTTGACAGACGTAGAACTAAAACTGGAGTAAATAATTTAAGGACAATATTATATATAACAAAGCAACAAATACTGTTGTTAAGGTTAAATTTTATGTTTAGCCTAGCTAAAAAACAATTACTATTTTCATTTGTTTCGATTTTACATAGGCCCTTGCATGTACATCAGTAAAAAACAGAGTCCCTATTTTCCACCAGCTACTTACAACAAAGTTATACGAAGTGTCTATCATCGTTCAATTCTTATCCTGGACTCCCACAAGTTCCACTACTCAACAAAACCATCTAAATAATTGTGTTCACACTTCTATCCAACCCACTGGTTTCTTAATACAACAATCAAACATTGTATGCATGATCTTAAATCTTAAGAATTAGGATGGAGTGAACAAGAAAAGGTTATAAGATATGGCAGAGTTTACAGTGAACTTCGCTATAGAAACCTTGGCTTCTTTGCTTTTCCAGGAAAAACGAATTTGTTGAGAAGGGTAAAGAAAGAAGTTGAAAGCATCAAAAGAGAATTGGAGTTCATCAGATCTTTCCTCAAGGATGCAGACACAGGGGTAGCAGCCGAAGAAGAAGGAGAAAGCAATGGAGGTATCGTAAGCACTTGGGTAAAACAAGTGAGAATTCCATCGAAGAACACAACTTTGCCAACCCAAAGTCCGTGCCCTATTATGGAACATTGCCCTTGAGGCACTTGTTTTTATTAATATGCTTAAAGATGGAAATTGAAAACTAAATGACAAGTTATCTACTTCTAATATTATCAATAATCAGTCGTTTTTTTCTTAAAATAAGAATTAAAAAAAAAAAAAAAAAACATAGAAAACATAGATCAAGGTTCAGGCAGTGGAGGGAGAAATGTCATACCTCATGAGTCTAGTGTTGATTCTTTTTTCATTGAAGATACTAAAGAAAAATTGATTTCTTTATTGGTGGAAGGAACATCCAATATTCGCTCAGTGATTGCAGTGGTGGGCGAAGGAGGACTAGGCAAAACCACTCTTGTCAGGAAAATTTATAACAACAATGCGATGAAGAAGCATTTCGATTGGCAGGCTTGGATCACAGTTAGGAAATAATACTTGAAGAAAGATTTTATCATGAAGTTGAGGGAACACTTAAAGGACAAGTGTTACATGATTGTGTTCGATGACGTGTGGAAAATTCAATTTTGGAGAGATGTAGAGCATGCTTCACTTGATAACCAAAAAAAAAAAAAAAAACAGTTGAGTAATGCTAACGACAGAACAAAGCAGTTCCTAAATTCGTACCATTCTCAATAGTTCATGTTCACATGCTTGAACCCTTGTCTTCAGAGAAGGGATGGGAACTTTTTTGTAGAAAGGCATTTGGCTTTGACGGCCGTTGTCCTCCAAACTCGGTAGAATTATTGGAACATATCATTGGAAAATGTGGAGGTCTACCTCTAGCAATTGTTGCCATAGTGGGCTTCTCTCAAGAAAAAACAAGATTCTTTCTGAATGGAAAAAAAATACTTGATGATTTTGACTCAAAATTAAGTGTTGATTCCCATCTTGAAGATTGCAACAGAGTTTCGTCTGAAGGGTATTATGATCTCCCTCACCCTCTCAAGTCATGTCTCTTATACTTTGGTGTGTTTCTAGAGGGCTACGAAATTACTTTAGTAAAACTTGGCATATTTCAATAGACAAATGCGCTAATGGTGTTTTAGAGAGCATAAAAATTTCAAAGATCCGTTGCATTTGTCTTTTCAATGTAGACAAATTGCCCGAGTCTTTCATGACTATATTTGTTGCTGATTTCAAGCTGTTAAAGATACTTGATTTTGAAAATGTCCCTTTGGATTGTCTTCCTGATATAGTGGGAAAGCTCTTCCATTTGCACTACTTATATTTGAGAAATACAAAAGTTAAAGAACTTCCCAAGTCCATAGGCTTGGTTCTCAACTTAGAGACGCTTGATTTGAAGTGGATGTTTGTGATTGAGCTCCCAGTTGAGATCAAGAACTTGAAAAAAATTGTGTTGTCTAATTGCACAACGCTGGGACGGTGGTCCTTACTAAGATAGAGCAAAAATACAAGAAGGTTTTGGGGCTTTAACGGAGTTGAATAAGCTACTTCAAGTGCATGCAAATTCTGAACTGCTTGATGAGCTTAGGATGCTAAAGCAGTTGAGAAAGTTGGGCGTTGAACTTGGATATAGAGATGTGAAGGATCTGTTTTCTATTGTCGAGAATATGGAAAACCTTGAGCGGTTGAGTATATCAATGTTGACAAGTGTAGAAGAGATTCTTGATATAGAATCCATAGTTTCTCCTCCGCAATGTCTTCAATGCTTGGACTTGAGTGTGAATATCAAGAAGCTACCAGTTTGGATTCCTAAACTTCAAAACCTAACTAGATTAGAATTGTGGTTGAATGGATCAACCAATGATTCCATGACAATCCTTCAAGCTCTACCTAATTTATTGGTGCTTATCCTCTATGTGCATGACTATGATGAACAATTGCATTTCAAAGAAGGTTGTTTTCCAAAGCTCCAACGCTTGTATCTCTACAACTTCAAAGGATTGAAATGCATGATGAAAGAGAAAGGTGCAATGCCTAGTCTTACATACCTGGTGATTGGACCATGCCCATTGTTGAAAGAGATTCCAACTGGAATTGAGCATCTCAATAAGCTAAAGACACTTGTATTTGATATGATGTTGAAGGAGGTTTATTGCATGATAAAAAATGAGAATTGGGAGAATGTCACTAAACACATTGCATAAGTACAAGTCAACTATAAACAGATAACAAGTAAAGGAGATTACTCTTTTTACACTAGTAAACAACTGTCGTCTCTTTCGGTAGAAGATTTCGAGGAGCTTATTGAAGAAATTGAGGCTGAGTAACGAGCAGTCCCATCGCATAATCAATAGGTCAGTTTCCTAAAACACGTAAGCCTTTTGAATAGTGAGTTTCTCTTAAATTCACTTCTCTGCTATTAAATATTAGGTTATGCCTAAGATATGAAGTTTAATTTCTTTCATAATATTTGTTACATTCTCTAAACTAGGACAATCAGTTATATCTCAAATCTCAATGGCATCGATTAGGGAAGAGAAAGTTTTTCACTCACATAATTGTTCTTTATGGGCAAAGATTAGTTCAGGTTTTCTTATAATTTAATAGTTGGATTAATTCTAATATGGTAGTAATTGTAATTAATCATCAATTATCTGATTTTTGTTTTTTTTTTTAATAAATACACAAGTCTAATTATCATAATAAAAATATTCTTTTATTTTATTTGATTTAAATTACCTTAAATAATTGATAAAGTTTTGGCTGCCGGAATCTGGAACTGGCAGCTGCAGGCCCGTCACTGGAATTTATTTTGGTGATATTAGTTAACAATATTGGTATCAAAATAATTCATTTTTAATGATCTATCTATATGTGCAATTTTTGTTAGCAATATGTGCAACATTTGGCCAAGATCTGACGGAGAAAGTTCAGGTGGCCGCACTTTCTCAGTTAGATCCCGGCTAACTGCAATCATTTTTCCAGTTTAAAATTATATAGACAGATAGATCGTTTAGAGATGACCATTTTAATAGCAATTTTGTTACCGTAACATACCGAAAAAGTCTCCAATTACTAGAAACCGCTTGCTACTGCAAGAAACGAAATTATTAGTTTTTTTTCTTTTTTTTACTTATTCTATGAATTAATTTAGCTTACTAATGTAAATCTTCTATTTTCACGAGCAGTGAAGAATGATGTTGATGAATTTATCTTTTCGTGTGATCACCCAAGATGACTATGGCTTTTTCTTGTAATAAAGAATATGTATTGCTTGTAATTCATGTGTGTAGTGCCATCAATAATGGTGCAGTATTGCTTATTATCAACATGCAATATCTACTGTCAATGTTTTCCTCTTGTAATTTCCATGTTGTAGGGCGGGGAGTTTTCTTAAACTTTCCGTGTAATATCTACTTTGAAATATTGTATTTAAGGTTAAATTTCACCTTCTAAGATGATATCCTAGTGCACATAAACTTAATTTCTTGTCTTGGGATTTTTCTCTTTTAGTGGAAGTTTAATGGTGGCTACTTCCATTTGAAGTTGAAGAAAGTATGTCACCTCTGCCAATAGTAAACAGCTCTCCTGATGTACCATGTTTCCATTTATTTGGTGAATTTTATTCTATGAACCTGCTAAAAAGTATTGTTTCTAAGCTTCAATTTCGCCCTCCAAGATAATATTCTGACTTCTGAGGCGATAGTACATGGTAAGGATCAAATTTTCTTCCCTATAGCTAGTTCTCCAAGCTCAGCAATTTTTGTTGGTTGATTACTTGATTTTATAAAAAGACTTTTATGTTTACTCTTTCAATAAAAGTCAATGAATTGTAAACCATTGTGGAAAGCTTCGCCAATAAAAAACAAAGTCCTCTGTTTTCCTCTGTTCCCTTTTAACAAAGTCCTCACAAATTTCTCCCATCCACATGATTAATCATATGTTTCTTTCTTGGTGTTCTTAATTGAATGTAAAATACTAATAATCAATTAATTCCATGAAAGAAAACATGACCAAATCTTATTTCTCTTTTCAACTTACAGTGTTTGCATATATCTCTGTGTGCTAAATATTCGTTTAATAGTTTGTTCACGGATAATTTCACAAAATCCTCGATAGGACATTTGGCGCTTTCTTTGAGCAGTAACACTAAATTCTAAGTTATTTTATCTAATACCAACTTGCTCCTAAGATCCACTCGAGGTAGAAGGTATGTCTACGGGGGCCACTAAGGACAAGAGTTGGTATGTCAAATTTAGGAAAAGTAAAATCACAACCATTCTTGATCTGATATACGTGTGCCGCCACATGAAAGTTTACTAGTAAATTAAATGAATATTTGTCATTCAAGACATTAAAAAACTCTAGGACCTTGACACTTTTTTCATCAAAAAGGAAGAAATATTCTTTCTCATTTTTCTAAAGTAAATGCACATTTAATAAATCGGTAATTCGATTATGGATTGACATGGAGAGAAAACACCCAAACAACCACCCTTACTACTCCCTTCTAGCAGGCCCAGACCCACGCTTTTGGAGTGTGAAGTACTAGCCCAATTGATATTGATTGAGGCCCAAACATAAAACCTCATTAACTTTGGACTTTCTTGGACCTGGTCGGAGCGGTTTGTACCCGAGTTTTTACCAACCTTCCTCCTTGTACTGGATTGGTGAGTGGCACTCTCTTTCCTACAAAGTGGAGAAATAGTATTTCTACTCAACCCCACTTTTATATCTTCTTGATGAAAGAGCACATGGCTGCGTTTCTTGTATTTCTTGGCTGCCTGTTCAAGATCATCCACTTTACCCTCTAAACCCTTTGAACTCTCCGGTATTTTATCTTTTTTTCCCTTTCCTGCATGTCATATTATGCTCATATTTTTTTTTGTTTTGGTGTAATCTTTACTGTTAATAAAGCCTGACTGAAAATCTTAACTTAAACCGCACTTAAATTTCCAATTCGAGATAGACTGAGAGTATGTATCTCGTTTGAAGTCAAATTTTTAGGTTACAATGATTTTCACTTGTTTGTAAATTATTGGATCATATGTTTTGACGACTTATGTCTGAAAACTTTAGATTTTCTTTCTTTCTTCTTATAATAATCACCTTCTTTTTGTGATTGTAGATGCTACTGAATCTACATAAAAATGGCAAAGAAAAGAGTAACAATGAATGAGGGAACACTTAGGAAAATTTCTTGCGTGTGTTTTTTTTTTTTTTTTAATTATTATTATTTTTAATTCTCATTATTATTTTCAGAGGTTTTGAGGCTAGAGTATTAGAGGTTTTGGGTTTTTCTATTATTTTGTTGATTTTTGCAAGAATTGTGTGTTAATTGGGAAAGTGGTTTTATTCGGCAAAGTTCCGTTGTTAATGATTGACTGTAACAGGGTTTAAGATTGTTGCTATATCCTTATGGCTTATATTCCACCACACAAGCGACACTCAAAGGATTCGAACCGTCCATCTCCAACTGCAGAGCTGCTTGCTCCACATTTCAAGAGAGATTTGAACTTGAGATCATCTCAGCATAATGTAGACAGGGTTGGGAAGATTATCTTTGCAGACCAATGCGTATACAGATGGTTCGTTGTTGATTTGGATGATAATCACCAATTTCCTTCATTTGTCCACCTTGAGCCGATTTCAGAACCCATTGAGCGGACTATAGGAGAAAAGTCCTTAGTTTTAGTGAACAATCATGCAGATAAAGGTGGTGTTATGCCCTGTTTAGTATTATCTTAATCTATTATACTTTTTTTTTTTTTTTTTTTAATTTCATTCTAGTGTTTAAAGTAGTAGTACTGATCGTTTTCTCTCTTGTTTGTAGGTAATGATGAAGTGGGAGGGAATATATCAAGACGACCTTGGGAATTTATTGCTAAAAAATGCATGGCCAGATTTATTGGCTTCTTTTAACAATCTGAGGAACAAAATGGAGTGCAGAGAGCTGGAGAAAGTAAAGCCAGTATTAGTCGCTAGATTTGGCAAAATTCTTTTTCATGGGTAAAGAATTGATTTGCTTTATTGGCTTGAATGTTATATAATGCGTCCTTGATTTGTCTGTCTTTAGGAATGTTACATAAGCCAACATGACTGAGACTGTCACGAGAATCTTATGAGTCTTATGGTCAATTAAGAATTAGCAGTTGAAATAGAGGGAAATTATGAGGTTGTCCCCTACCTATTCCCATGGAAGGGATAGGAGTGAATCAGAAACTTCGGGTAATATTTCTTAAAAAAGCCAAAGTAAAGAAAAATTAAAACAATGATTTATCATGCACACTACCTCTTTGCCTTGGAATTGGCGACTTTTTTTGTTATGATTTACTAGTTCACTCAAACCCTTTCATTGTCCTTTGTGAAGATGGAAACACTTTGCAAAAGCACATATCTAGCACTGCTGGTGATGCCTTGCCGTACCTGAGAATTGCTTGATTGTTGGTGCTAGTAACTCGTTTATCATTTCCCCAGCCTGACTTTTTCTTGACTGACCAGTCACATAACATATTAATTGGGAAAACAATCAATCTGCCGGCTGGCCTATTTCTAACCATACAATGATGATACTCTATGTACCAAATGTATTTCCCCTTCTAGTCATGTCTGCGGCTCAATTAGTTTGTAATGTGAAGCAAACATATGTACTAATAGTTGGTGACAAAAAAATTGGACTAAGCAGCTATTATAAGATTAATCTTTGTGATGCAGGAACTATTCTGTGAACATAGAAAAGGTCAAAAAAGATCCAGTAGCTGAAACCACTCTGAAACAATTGCGGAGACAATTTTATACAAATGTTCCTACGTCTTATATGGAAAACATTATAAGTGAAGTTGTGCCAAAAGTAGGAGTTGATTTTGAAGCAGATAAGGATGTATACTATATCTGGGTAATTGTTCTTCTAAACCCCTGTCTATTACAATCATTTTACTTGTTCTTCATATAATATAGCTATTGACTTAAATTTCATTTTCTAGGTGATTGACAATGCACGACGAAAGACAATTTTATGCAAATGTAGAGTAAAAGAAGATAAAATGCTTGAGCTCTATAAGGCAAGTTTTCTGTTACTTACATTATATGTGGATAATATATCAGATTTTGCATGAATGTCGCCATTATTTTAACCTATTATAAAAATAAATCGGTGTTGTGAAAATAGGATGATGGAGGTCAATGCTTCAATTTGATAATCATGATTCTTAAACATTCAGAGTTGGTTACTTTTGAAAAGTCAATGAAACAAGGCTTTTGCTAAAGTTAATTCTACCAGGAACTGTAGAGGTAAATGAAGCTGTCAGCAGTACCTATATGTATGTTTTTGAATAAAAAGAAAATGGATTGAACTGAGTTTGTGAGATGAATTTTGATGTAAAAAGTGATGGAACTACTATATTATAAACAAGAAAAGATGAAACAGGATAAGGATAGAAATTTTTAGAATCTGATTAAGACCTTTTTTTTGTAGTCTTCCTAGAAACATTTAAATGGAATTCACCATTAAAAGAAGAAGAAAAAAGAAATAGTTTTCAACTCTTTTGAATTGTTTGTAAAGGACTTGCTTATACAGGAGTAAGAAGCCCTGACATAAACCAAAGTATATGTACCATTACATGTGTGATCCTGAGTGTTAAATTGCAAAAACCTTGCTGATTATGAACCAACTTGAATTTGCCCTTCTTTAAGAGTGCCTTTTGCTTCATAGGATTTGGATCTGGGTAATATATCAGGGACATAAAGAAATTTTAAGTACCTCATTGGATTCATTTGTTTATTTATATTTTGAATTATTTTATATTCACTTTAAATTCATCTTTATTTTGTATGTAGAGCCTCATGCTCAATCAGAGATATTTTCTTGTAGATTGAACTAAACCATACTCGTCAAACGGTCATAGACATATCATGCGTGGATAAGAATTTAGACCTGAGGCTGATGCTATGGACCAAGAGTGTTGTCACTGACTTAACTGTAAGTTAATGTGCAAACCTACGCATTAGATGCTTTGGGTAGAATAATTTAGCATAACTTTGTTTCTATTTTCTGTCTTTGTTTTAATCATGTTAATTTTATCTTTGTTGTTACTAATCAGAATATTTATTCATTTCAAACAAAGAAAAAAACAACTTTAAAGCAGTAGAAGGAAATCTTTGTTCTATAACTTGATTTTATCTGGCCAAAGTCTATTTTCTAAAGGATGAAGAAAGAAGAAATGCAAGACAAAGCTCAAAGAGTTAAACATACAGTCATATATATAATACCTTTTCACTGAGGATTACAATCTATGTGAGTTTTCCTTCCAGACATCATGAAAGTTAACAAATGGTTGAAGTAAAAAACAAAATCATCAGAATCAAAGTTTTAATTGCCAACTCGTAGGCTTAAAAAAAAATTTTAATGCTTTTGCTTTGTACAATGAGGTTCCTTATTTGATTTTTTTTTCCTTTTTTTGTGGGAGTCTATCTTTTGAGACTCCAAAGTATTAGTTTATATTTGTTTCAGTTATCCCTGAGAATGACATCTATGATCAAACTGATTTTATGCGTTCTTCCAGGATGAAGAAATGCAGATCCTTAGAAATCTGATTAATTCAGCTGTTTTAGATCCAGGAGTGAAGGGTGGTTTGAGATGGCCCCTAGGTAAGTCAAACTCAGGGGTTCGGTATCGTGTTGGTGGGGTTTGGCACACAGAAGTTAAGTTGTATGAAAGCTCATCACTGAGGCTCAAGGTAAGACATGCTGATCGATTTAGTTTTAAGTCTTCTACTGGGGAGTCTGCATTGGAGATTACTCTGAAGTTGAAGCGATTAGCTTCAGACATACTGGTAATTGTTATTTATTGCATTCAACCTTTTCACTTGACCTTCTCTTTTCATGTGGGACTTAATAAATGTTGAAATTATTGCTATTCAGAAATTTATCATTGAAGTGCTTGTTTTCCAGATCTTGTTTCTAGTTTCACCATTGAGTTGCAAAACAATTTCAGCATAGAAAATTTCAATGAATTGCAAAATTTTTATGAAGAATTTCAACGTGGAAGATTACAATGAAAATATTTTACGTTTAGCTGTTTTAGGTTCAATGATTTTTTTTTTGGCTTGCAATGAATCATATGGAGCAAGCAATTGCTTCTGTTTATTTCATATTTCTGCACTTATCATTAGCTTATATTTCAGTACATGAAAGATCTTACATGCGTTTATTGTTTCTTTTTTTGCAATTTCCAGGAGCAGAAGGTGGACACTGATACTATCTATAATATGTTTAAGGACACCTTAGGGTTGGTATGGGATCATTTTCTGTGTTGTGAGCACTTCTTGACATAAGCAACTCATGCCAAGCTTTACCTACTGTGAAAGATGTTAATATGTTAATGTCAGTGATGGGAATAACCCATGTCCGTCTCCAATGGTGGAACATTTCTTGTAAATATTTGTTACAAAATATTTTTGCTGCTTCTTTCTTTCTTTCTTTTTTTAATCCTTGTAAGAGCTTAATATGGTACAAGTTTGGCGTTTCAACAATGGTATGCTTGATAAATCATCGACAGATTATGTATATGTGATAAAACCATTAACTAATTGAGCTGACTGTTTATGTTGCAGAAGTGGGTCAAAAATATTCAGTAGGTATCCTATAATTTGTTTTAAATAAAGAAGTTTCTTTGTAATTATTATATCACTGATTTTTAATTTTTTGTGTTTTATGTGTTCTTGTTTTTTTATGACGGAAGAAATTTAGACAATTTAGGGCATGTTTGGTTTATTATTTTTATTCATATTCCCAATCCTATTCTCCAAATAATGTTTGGCATATTATTTTAGAAATATTATCTTATTTTTTTAATTACTTTTAAACTAGGTTATTAATTTCATTAAATATCCCCTAAAAAAAAAAAGTTTAAAAAATAACAAAAACACTTTCATGATCTATACTTGTCAGATTTTGCCAACCATCATCAGTGGTAGCCAGAATCTGTCACAACTGTGAATTATCTCATAATACTTGAAGAAAGATTTACTAAGGAAAATTTTACGAGAACTTTACCGTTCAATAGGGTCCATTGTAATGGAGGTAGACAAAATGGAAGAGAAAGATTTTATCATGAAGTTGAGGGAACATTTAAAGGACAAATGTTACATGATTGTGTTCGAAGACGTGTGGAAAATTAAATTTTGGGGAGATGTAGAGCATGCTTTACTTGATAACAAAAAAAAAAAAAAATAGTAGAGTAATGCTAACGACATGGAATAAAGCAGTTGTTGAATTCGTACCGTTCACATGATTGAACCCTTGTCTTCAGAGAAGGGATGGGAACTTTTTTGTAGAAGGGCATTTGGCTCTAACGGCTATTGTCCTCCAAACTTGGTAGAATTATCAGAACATATCATTGGAAAATGTGGAGGTCTTCCTCTAGCAATTGTTGCAATAGGTGGGCGTCTCTCAAGAAAAACAAGATTTTTTTTTTAATGGAAAAAAATACTTGATGATTTTGGCTCAAAATTAAGCAGCGATTCCCATTTTGAAGATTGTAATAGAGTTTTGTCTGAAGGTTATTATGATCTCCCACACCCTCTCAAGCCATGTCTCTTATATTTTGGTATGTTTCTAGAAGGCTACGAAATTAAATTTGGGAGATTAATTCGCCTCTGGATAGCTTGAGGCTTTGTTCAGTGCAACAACCACCTTTAATCTGAGCATGTTGCTGAAGAATACATGAAAGAACTTATTGATAGAAGCTTGGTTCAAGTTTAGGAGAAAACCTTTTGGACGAGCTGGAAGTTGTAGAGTTCATGATCTAATGTACGAGATTATTCGCAAAAAGATGAAGGAATGTGATTTTTGTCATTTCTTTAACGAAAAATACTTGAGTCACATTAGTACAACTAGGCGTATTTCAATTGACAAATGCGCTAATGGTGTTTTAGAGAGCATAAAAAATTCAAAGATCCGTTCCATTTTTCATTTCAATGTAGACAAATTGCCTGAGTCTTTCATGACTAAATTTGTTGCTGATTTCAAGCTCTTAAAGATACTTGATTTTGAAAATGCCCCTTTGGATTGTCGTCCTGATTGAGTAGGAAAGCTCTTCCATTTGCACTACATAAGTTTGAAAAATACAAAAGTTAAAGAACTTCCCAAGTCCATAGGCATGCTTCTCAACTTAGAGACTCTTGATTTGAAGTGGACTTTTGTGAGTGAGCTCCCGGTTGAGATCAAGAATTTGAAAAAATTGCGTTGTCTAATTGTATGATGCTTGGACAACAAAGGTCCTTACGAAGACAGAGCAAAAATACAAGAAGGTTTTGGGGCTTTAACAGAGTTGCAGTAGCTACGATATGTGCATGCAAACAGAGAAGTACTTGCAAAGGAAGTGCTAAACGGATTCTAGGCATGGCAATAGACAGAAACAGAAAGAACTATGAGTTAAAAGTCCATCAGAAGTCTTACATGCAAAAATTAGTGTCTAGATTTGGCATGGCAGGATCCAAAACCGTGAATGTACCCTTGGCTGGACACTTTATGTTAAGTAAATCACAATGCCCCAAAGCTGATGCTGATTTAATCAATATGGAAAATATCCCTTATGCAAATGTAGTTGGTTAGTCATGTATGCCATGATTAGCACCAGACTAGACATTTCCTTTGCAATTTCCCTCTTAAGTAGATTTATGTCAAACCCTAGTTTTGAACATTGGCTTGCTCTCAAATGGGTTCTTAGATATATTAATAGTTATGTGCATGTTGGCTTGGAATATGGAAAAAGATATGACTCACTTGATCTTGTAGGATTCGTAGATTCTGACTTTGCAGGTTACAAGGATTCAAGGAAATCAACCATTGCATACGTGTTCACCTTAGGAGAAAACTGTGTGAGCTGGAAGTCCCAGCTCCAACCAATCGTTGCTCTATCCACAACCGAGGCAGAGTACGTGGCTGTAACAGATGTTTTCAAAGAAGCTCTTTGGCTCCAAGGGTTACTATCAGAAGGTTAAACTACTAGAGGGTGCTATCACTATCTATTCTGATAGCCAAAGTGCCATACATTTGAGCAAGAATCTTGTATATATATCACGAGAGGACCAAACATGTTGATGTTAAATACCATTTTGTGAGGGAGCTCCAGGATAAAGGGGTGGCTCATTCTAAAAAAGGTGCCAACCGAGGATAAGCCCTACGAGATATGGGATGCAACAAGTGACTGTATTCTAAAAGGTGCCAGGATAACCCTACAGATATGGGATGCAACAACTGAGCCATGATGAGAAATTTATGGGTGAACTACACTGGTAAGGTATCTAATTCTGTGATGTGTTGAAGCTTCAAGGTGGAGATTGTTGAGTGAAGCTTCAAACGGTGTCGTATTGGAGTGATCTATACACTGTCGTTTTGAAGCTATGTTAAGTGACATATCTTAGCCATTAATCTCAGCTAAATCCAACGGTGGAAATTAGCCCAGATGGTCAACCTATTTAAAGTTGAACTTCACTGAAGAAAGCAGATCGAAAAAACTGACTCTCTCTCTCGTTCTTTGTCAATGCTAGGGTTCTTAGTATTGATTCCTTCAAGTTGTAATCAGGTCACGGTTTTGTTATTAGAATTATGGGTAAAAGAAGCAGTAGATTCTTCTGGTAGAGACGCTTGTATCAGTTGTCTTGATTGTGTTGATTACGGGTAGATTGGAGTGTTATGTGAGTGGAGAGATTTAGGTTATTGGCATTTCTTGTTTGTAATCTGTAAAGAATTTGATCCTTATAGTGCAGGGAGTCTCAAAATTACATTGAGCTCAACGTGGATGTAGTTTATTCCATTGGAATAAACGAACCATGTTAAATCTTGGCTATGTTATTTGTGTTTTGTGTAGTGAATAAGTGTGTTGGTTGTGTTTCTTTGAGGAATAGGTTAGGTTTGTGTTTGATTAATTCTTAACAGTGGTATCAGAGCGAGTATTAGGGTTTTCTTGGTCTGCCTTGTTTGTTCGTGTAACCTAAGATTATACAAATTGGGGGTTTCTCGAAAATCAGCCAAATTAGGATCCTAGGGCTAAGAAAACTTTAGATTGTTTTGTCAATTTCTTGAAATTGACTCCAATTCGATCCTAAACAGATTAGGGTTCCTATTGTGTCAACCCTAAATCCAAACACCAACCCAGAATCTAAACATAAGCCCTAAATCCAAACACTATGACTACTATACGAGTTGAAATCACCCAATTCGATGGGAAAATTGATTTCAATAGTTGGAAGAAGAAAATGAAAGCCTTATTGTCACATAATAAGATAGCCATCGCACTGGAGAAGGATGAAACCAAATGGTCAGAGGAGAAACTGGAAAAGAAAGCAGAGTTGGAGGAGGAGGCATACAACCTGATCATCATGAATCTCTCTGATGGCGTCCTGTGGAAATTAGACGGGTATGAAACTCCGAATGCGGTATGGGGTAAACTTGAATTCCTTTATGCTTTACAATCTGCACCAAACTTAGCTTACTTAAAAGGTGTTTTGTTTGCATATAAAATGGATAGCTCTAAGACTATTGATGAAAATCTTGACGAGTTCTTGAAAATGACCCAAGTGTTGAAGGGTACAGATCAAGAACTCAGGGACTCTAGTTTAGCTATGATTTTATTGAATTCCCTGACCGAGGATTACTAGGTTGTAAAAAATACCCTACAATACACTGGTACTGTCCCAAGCATGGACTTAATAGTTTCAGGATTAAAAGCTAGAGAGATAGAGCTTAAGGTGCAAAGGAGAACGGTAGTAATGCTTTGTTAAGGGAAAGGGTGAACTAAACCAGCTTAGGCAATCTTGTTCAACTGAGTAAGGCCCTAGGAATAAGAAAAAAGGGAAAAATGAACCATAAAACCAAGGGAGAAACCAGGAAGTGTTTCTTCTATAATAAAACTGGTCATTTACAAAAGAATTGCTATGCCTGGCTTAAGAAACAGAAACAAGGGAACACTGAAAGCAACCTAGTAACCTCTAAGTCTAACATTGAAGAATCTAAAGTCTTAACTGTGTCTAAAACTGACAATATAAATGACTGGGTAATGGATTATGGGTGCTCATTTCATATGAGTCCCAATAAAGATTGGTTTCAGGACTTTGAGGAGAATAGATTAGAAACGGTGTATATGGGAAATAACAACGCTTGTAAAGTTGAAGGGATAGGCAGCATAACCTTAAAACTAAACATTGGTAAAATTGTCAAATTGACTAAAGTAAGGTATATTCCAGAACTAAAAAGAAACCTAATTTCATTAGGTATTTTAGATGAATCTGGATGTAGTTATAAAGCTGAAAATGGGTGCCTTTATGTCTATAAAAATAACAGTGTTTTGCTTAAAAGGATGACAAGGAATGGTTTGTATATCTTGTGTGGAACCCACTACTCTGATTGTTTAAATTCTACACTGTTTTCCACTAACCAAAAAATGGCACTTAAGGCTAGGGCATATGAGCCAGAAGAGCCTTGACATCCTCCACAAGCAAAGCCTATTTGGTAAGGATCCCATTGAACCCCTTGAGTTTTGTAAGACTTGCATCATAGGTAAGCAACAGAGGCTGAGTTTCCAAAAGGGAACTCACCTGGCTGCCAATTGTTTGGAATATACACATGCTGACTTCTGAAGACCTAAAAGGGTAAAATCGCATAGGGGTAGTAGTTATTTTCTGTCCATAGTAGATGATTACAGTAGGAAGCTGTGGGTTTTCTTACTTAGGACTAAGGATGAAGCATTGGGTAGGTTTAAGAGTTGGAAGGTTCTCGTAGAGAACCAAACTGACAGAAAGGTTAAAACCCTTAGAACAGACAATGGCTTAGAGTTCTGTAACCTGGAATTTGACTCTTACTACACTGAACATGGCATCCTAGGACATAGAACAGTTAGGAAAACCCCTCAACAGAATGGGGTTGCTGAAAGAATGAATAGGACCTTCTTAGAGAATGTGAGATGCCTTCTCTTCACATCCAGCCTACCTAAGTCTTTTTGGGGAGAAGCCCTTAACACAACTGCCTACCTTATTAAGCAAGTCCCATAAGTGCCATCAGCTTTATGTGTCTTGAGGAAAGGTGGAGTAATAGGAAACCTAGCGTAGGACACTTGAGGACCTTGGATATGCTACCTATGTCCAAAACAGTGAAGGGAAGTTACATCATAGATCCCTTAGGTGTATCTTCTTAGGTTATCAAGAAAGAACCAAAGGGTGTAGGCTTTGGGAGAGGAATGCCCCTGGAGTTAGGATAATAATCAGTAAGGATGTTATTTTCAATGAGAATGTATTTCCTTGCAAAACCACTCAACAAACCTATGAATCAGGATCAACCTAGGAGAGTCCCAATTAAGGTGGAGCCTGTTGTAATTCAACCTGATTTAGAACACCAAGAAGCTGAAGTCAATGAGCTAGACGTGGACCCTGAGTTGGAAGAGGAAAATGTAGCAACACCTGATGAACTCCATCTTGATCCATTAGCACAATATTAGCTAGCCAGGGATAGAAGTAGGAGAGAAATCAGACCACCAACAAGATACTCCTACGCTGATCTGATTTACACAGCTTTGGTGGCAGGGGCTCAAGTCCAGAGAATAGAACCAGACTACTATGAAGAAGCAGTCAGATCCAAAAACAGAGAAAAATGGCAAGCTACAATAGAGGAAGAGATGTTGTCCCTAAAGGTAAATGGAACCTGGTCTTTGGTTCCAAATCCCAAAAACCAGAAATTGATTGAATGCAGGTGGTTATTCAAGCTTAAAGAAGGTATAAACTCTTCTGACCCTCTTAGATATAAGGTTAGGTTGGTAGCCAAAGGCTACACACAGCGGGAGGGAATAGACTTTAATGAGATATTCTCCCCGGTTGTGAAATACAAGACCATTAGGATCATGTTAGCCGTCGTTGCCCATAAAGATTTAGAATTAGAACAACTGGACGTTAAGACTGCATTCTTGCATGGGAACTTAGAAGAAAGGATTTACATGAGACAACCCATAGGTTTTGTGGATAGAAACCTACCCAACCATGTATGCCTACTTCACAAATCCTTATATGGACTGACACAGTCCCCTAGGCAGTGGTATAAGCGTTTTGATGCTTTTATTCTTAGCATTGGCTTCAATAGAAGCAAATATGATAGTTGTTTCTATTATGCTTTATATGATGACATACCTTTATATTTACTACTGTATGTTGATGACATGCTTTTAATTTGAAAGTCTAAGCCTAGGATAGAAGAGTTAAAGAAAAAATTAAACTCTGAATTTGATATGAAGGATTTAGGAAGTGCTAAACGAAATTTAGGCATGGCAATAGACAAAAACAGAAAGAACTATGAGTTAAAAGTCCATCAGAAGTCTTACCTGCAAAAATTAGTGTCTAGATTTGGCATGGCAAGATCCAAAACTGTGAAGGTACCCTCGGCTGGACACTTTATGTTAAGTAAATTGCAATGCCCCAAAGCTGATGCTGATTTAATCAAAATGGAAAATATTCCTTATGCAAATGTAGTTGGGTCCGTCATGTATGCCATGATTAGCACCAGACCAATTTCCCTCTTAAGTAGATTTATGTCAAACCCTGGTTTTGAACATTGGCTTGCTCTCAAATGGCCTCTTAGATACATTAATAGTTCTGTGCATGTTGGCTTGGAATATGGAAAAAGATATGACTCACTTGATCTCGTAGGATTTGTAGATTCTGACTTTGCAAGTGACAAGGATTCAAGGAAATCAGCCACTACATACGTGTTCACCTTGGGAGGAAACTGTGTGAGCTGGAAGTCCCAGCTCCAACCAATCGTTGCTCTATCCACAACTGAGGCAAAGTACGTGGCTGTAACGGATGTTTTCAAAGAAGCTCTCTGGCTCCAAGGGCTACTGTCAGAAGTTAAACTACTTGAGGGTGCAGGCACTGTCTATTCTGACCAAAGTGCCATACATTTGAGCAAGAATCCTGTATATCACGAGAGGACCAAACATGTTAATGTTAAATACCATTTTGTGAGGGAGCTGGTGGATAAATGGGTGGTCATTTTGAAAAAGGTGCCAACCAAGGATAACCCTGTAGATATGGGAACAAAGGTGGTCTCTCCAACCAAGTTCAAGCACCGCTTGAACCTACTGCATATTCAATGAGATGCAGCAATCGAGCTATGATGAGTAATTTGTGGGTGAACTGCACTGGTAAGATATTTGATTCTGTGATGTGTTGAAGCTTCAAGGTGGAGATTGTTGAGCGAAGCTTCAAACGATGTCATATTGGAGTGATCTATACACTGTCGTTTTGAAGCTATGTTAAGTGATAGATCTCAGCCATTAATCTCAGCTTAATCCAATGGTGGAAATCAGCCCAAATGGTCAACCTATTTAATGTTGAACTTCACTGAAGAAAGTAGATCGAAAAAACTGACTCTCTCTCTCTCGCGTTCTTCGTCAGTACCAGGGTTCTTAGTATTGATTCCTTCAAGTTGTAATCAGGTCACAATTTTGTTATTAGAATTATGGGTAGAAGAAGCAGTAGATTCTTCTGGTAGAGATGCTTGTATCAGTTGTCTTGATTGTGTTGATTACGGGTAGATTGAAGGGTTGTGTGAGTGGAGAGATTTGGGTTATTGGCATTTCTTGTTTGTAATTTGTAAAGAATTCGATACTTATAGTGTAGGGAGTCTCAAAATTTCTTTGAGTTCAACGTGGATGTAGTTTATTCCATTGGAATAAACAAACCAGGGTAAATCTTGGCTGTGTTGTTTGTGTTTTCGTTCTTGATTGATTTGTGCAATGAATCTATGTGTTGGTTCTGTTTCTTTGAGGAACAGGTTAGGTTTGTGTTTGATTGCTTCTTAACATGATTATTCTTTAATAATATCTTTGATTTGGCCAATCAGATTGTAATTTCATGTTCTGAGCTAGTAGTACATCAATTTTTTTTTTTTTTTTTAAACAATATCAATTATTTTACAACAAATACTATTCATAAAGTAGCTTTGCTGATTTGATATGAAGGACCCATCTCCACCCTGACGTTACGGAGGGTGAAGGGTTTAACTGCTACAACTTTTTCAAGTAATATATGTTTAAAACCATACCTAACCTTAGCCAAATTAATTAGTTTATAAATAAGTCAATTTTACACCAAGTTATACGAAGTCTCTCTATCAACTTCCTAATACTTGAAGAGTTTTTAATTTAAAATGATTAATCCTTGTGAACATGACAAAAGAAACACAAAATGACCGCCATCTAACCATTGATTCAGAAAACCAGATTGATAATCTCTGTGATTTCAAGTGTTAAAACCCCTGTGTTCAATCTTCTTCAATCCAAAAGTATTATGATATAGTTTGAGCTTGCACACCAACAATGTCACTCAACACCAGCTTAAGATTAATATTAACCTGAAAATGACAGAATTGGAAGACATGTTTCCTAATCAAATTGAAACAAAGTTCCCAGTCACAAGATCATGAAGATGCGACTTCTTGATATGGACACACCAAAAATAAGTAAATAACCATTAACAAAGGAATTAGAAACGACATTGTATTGATGAGAACGATACCTACTTTTGACTCTTAGCAATTTGCTTTGTAATAATTTAAGTCATTAGAGTTAATTAATTATTAATTAAAAAAATAGGAGGTCCTCTAAATAAAAGGTTGCCATGTCTAGAGTGTGTGTAGAAGATAATGAAATTAAAAATAGAAAAGAGGTGATAAGGCCGCCATGACTCTTATAATATTAGTAATTATGTAGAGCAAGGGCAATGGCAATGGCAAAGAGGGTGGGATTATGTATCCTAGATAAGTGTGCGTGTGCGTTGATTAGTTAAAGAGTAATACTACACTTACAAAGAAATTATACAAAGATCTTCATACAAAGTGATGTTTTAAAAATGAATGGAAGAGTGAATTTAATGAGTTTAACTTTTTATTTCACCCTTCCCTTATCTCTTGTACCATAACCCACCACTTTCTCAATTATAAATTAAATGGCTCTTCTCAAATAAATTTGTCACAAATGACTAAAAATTTTGCATCCAACATTTTAACCTAATCCGCCTAAGTTTGACCAATTTCTTCTTTTAAGATTGGAAATGTCAGATTGTGAGAACGAGGACCTTGTGTATTTCTTAACAACTATAGTAGTTGAGGCTAAACCACATTTTTCTTCCTCATAGTGTCAAATTATTGATACGCAAATTAATGGAGAATCATAAATCCTTGAAGACTTATTAATTTAAAAGGAAAAATGTGCCAACCTGTACTGTGTAGCCTCTGGGAAGAAGCTTGTTGTCCTTGTCTTCAAGATTAATTAATTCCCTTTGTTTATCAATTAAAATCCTTTTCCCATACACTTTTAAACACCATAATTCTGCAACTTACATAAAGAAACCTTGTCTTATCTCTTATGACCATGACCTGCTACCTGCTCAAGGATTAAAATATCGAGCGTTTAGTATGGAAAATGTTGGGCAGTGAGACCTGGATCTTTTAATATTAAGCTCTATATGGTAGATGCCAGATGGATATATTATAGTAGCTAAAGCGGATGAAGGAAAAAAAAAAAATTAAAACAAAGGAAAGAAAACAAAAGGCACTGCCGGCCAGCACTAAAATAAGATATTAGGTATGATTAATCAACTTGCAGAAGATAAAAGACAAATTCCAGGTTGTTGAAATAAACAATTGTGAATAATATGCATGTTCACACTTAGGTTCCTAAAATTAAAAATATATTTATTTGATTTCATTTTTCAGCCCCCCTAATGGAATTGAAGGTCTAATTGAAATACATACGTTTTATTTTTAAATCATATCTAGGTTACCATATACAAACTTGAATAATATCAATCAAATCACTGTGAATACATAGTCCACTCACCATGAAATTTGATGAAATTCCAAGTATGAAATTTAATCGTTTATTTGTATGGGAATTGTGTTCACACTTCTCTCCAAAGTTTATTAAACAGTGTATCTGTGAGCATGGATCTGGAGAATTAAGATGGAATGAGCAAGAAATAAAAGATATAGAGTAAAAAAATCTTACAGTATTTTCATGACAATGGCTTTGTATAAATCCTTTTCTGTTGTGAGTATTATTAGTTGCATGTGCTACATCGCAATCCCTATACATTTTCATGAACCATTGGCAAATCAAAATTAGGTGCCATGTTTTGCCCTGTTTCCATGGACTAATTAGCTACTAATTAACAAACGGCAGTAAGTTGAGAATTCCATCGAGAACACAACTTTTTAAATTAAGTCTTGACAGTAACATTTGGTAGATTAAACCTACGTGTCCAACTTTTTAAATTATTTCGTCTAAATTTTACCATCTTCTCGTTTAGGATGGCAATTAAAGGAATCTTTTATCCCGTTTCCATGGAATAATACAAGACCTTATCGCTGTTACCCTGTTTCCATGGACTGAAAAATGATAGTGGAAGATAAGAAATTATTACAGAGATAAGCTACAAATAAACATTGAACATGATAGTTACCAGTGAATTATCTTTTCTATTGATAACAAGTATTGCTTTGGCCATTTATTTTTATATGATCAGTATGTAATATCTACCATTTCCTTAGTGCTGAGTGCTGTCAATCTGTTGTTATTTACGTGCGTTTCGGAGGAAGACGCAATTCCAGGATTTGGATTTCTATATGATATATATTTTCTCCAAATTGAACATGATAGTTACAGTTCTGCTTGGTTGCTAATTTATATTAAAGTAGTTTCTTTCTCTTGTGATTGGTTTGTACTTGGTGAAATTGTGTACTTGTTGAGTGAATTGATGATGTGAAGCTTACTGGTGGGTACAGCCTACAGAAATCAACTTGACCTTGTTACAGTTTCTGTCAAGCCCTTCCTATGTGATCATTGTGTTAAACATTAAGTTTTGGATGAAGTAGTTGATAATTTCAATCCTCTATTCTCCGATAAAGTTACATATAGTTATCATAAGATACTTATATTTATCAATACGCTGAAAGGTACACATTGGAAACTAAATAAAAAGTTATTAATATATTTCACTGATTGTGGACCCAATGATGTAATGATTTCACCTACTTCTAATTGTATTGACAAGAAACATATTGCTGGTTAAAAATTCTAATTAAGAAAAACAAAACTTCCTATTACTTGGAAGCTTTTTAATTTAAAATGATTAATGTGCCAACTTGTAACGTGTAGCCGACGGTAAGAAACCTTTACCTAGTCTCTTGAGCAATTAAATTAATTAAACTCCTCTGTTTACCAATTAAAATCCTTTCCCCTATAGACTTTGGAGCAACATAATTGTGCAACTTGCATAATGAAACCTTACCTTATCTCTTGGACCATAACCTGCTACTTTATTAATTATAAATTAAACCACTCTTCTGATATAATCGATGTCTCAAAAGACTAAAAGACTGCAACTAACATTTGGTAGGTAGGACTTATGCATCCAATATTTTAACCTAATTTATCAAATTTTGATCCATATATGTGTTCACACTTTTGCCCAACCCACTGGTTTCTTAACACAACAATCGAACATCACATGGATGATCATACATCTTAAGAAATAGGATGGAGTGAACAAGAAAAAGATTATGAGATATGGCAGAGTTTCCTGTGAAACTTGCTATAGAAACCTTGGCTTCCTTGCTTGTCCAAGAAACCAAGTTGTTGAGAAGTGTAAAGAAAGAAGTTGAAAGCATTAAAAGAGAATTGGAGTTCATCAGATCTTTCCTCGGGGAGGATGCAGATGCAAGGGCAGCAGCCGAAGAAGAAGGAGAAAGTAATGGACGTGTCGTAATTACCTGGGTAAAGCAAGTAAGGGAAGAAGCTTACCACATTGAAGACGTCATAGATGAGTACATACTTAATGAGGCGAAGCATGATAGGAAAGGTCTCCCTGGTTTCCTTCGTAAAACATGTTGCTTCATGAATGAACTTAAGGTGCGTCATGGAATTTCATCTAAGATTAAAGATATCAAATCATCACTTGCTGATATACAGAGAGGAGCAGAACACTATAACTTGAGGCACATAGATGAAGGAGATGTTGTACCGCATGACTCTCGAGTTGGTTCCTTTTTCATCCAAGCAGCTGAAGTTGTGGGCATCGAATCTACTATAGAG
The DNA here is from genome assembly GCA_026225825.1 of Pistacia integerrima. Taxonomy (NCBI): domain Eukaryota; kingdom Viridiplantae; phylum Streptophyta; class Magnoliopsida; order Sapindales; family Anacardiaceae; genus Pistacia; species Pistacia integerrima. The sequence goes on along the minus strand of CM047738.1, from coordinate 1,174,172 downwards.
CAATTGATTGGTTTGTTGGTAAGTGGAACATCCAACCGTTCAGTAGTCGCAGTTGTGGGCGAAGGAGGACTTGGCAAGACGACTCTTGCTGGGAAAATTTATAAGAATGATAGAGTGAAAAAGCATTTTGATTGCCAGGCTTGGATCACAGTTGGGAAAGAATGCACCAAAATGGATATTCTAAGGAAAGCTATACAAGAATTTGAGGGTGTGACAGGGCCTACTTATGGAGAGATGGACAAAATGGAAGAGAATGATCTGCTCGGCACACTAGGGAGACAATTAAAAGACAAGTGTTACATGGTTGTGTTTGATGATGTGTGGAAAGCTGATTTTTGGGGATATATAGAGTATGCTTTAACTGAGAACAACAAAAGTAGTAGGATTATGCTCACAACTAGAAACAAGGGCATTGTTGATCTGATTCCTTTTGTTAATGTCTGTAGGATACAACCCTTGCCTTCAGATAAGGCGTTTGAACTTTTTCGTAGAAAGGCTTTTGGTCCTCAAGGGTGTTGTCCCCCCGAGTTGGAGAAACTGTCTCATGACATCCTTCGGAAATGTGGAGGCTTACCACTAGCAATTGTTGCCGTAGGTGGTCTTCTCTCAAACAAGAACAAAGCTACTTTTGAATGGAAAAAGCTACTTGATGACTTGGGGTCACGGTTTAGAAGAGATTCTCATCTAAAAGATTGCAACAAAGTTTTATTAGAAGGTTATTACGGTCTACCTCACCATCTCAAATCTTGTCTCTTGTACTTTGGTTTTTTCCCAGAAAGCTACTCAATCAATTGTGCAAGACTGATTCGCCTATGGATTGCTGAGGGCTTCGTCCCTCATTCCAAACGCCTCACATCTGAACAAGTTGCTGAAAAATTCTTAATTGATCTCATTAACTGAAGCTTAGTTCAAGTGGTAGAGCAGATTTCGTGGGAAGACCTAGATATTGTCGAGTCCATGATCTGATGCATGAGATTATCCTTAGAAAGACTGAATATTTGGGCTTCTCTCATTTTGTGAACAGAGAACACTCAAATCTCTCTAGCAAAATTCGGCGCGTTTCAATACAAGGAAGCACTGATAGTGTTCTTGAGAGCATCAAGGACTCAAAGATACGTTCTGTTTCTCTTTTCAATGTTGATAGGATGCCTAATTCTTTCATGACGACACTCGTTGTGGATTTTAAACTTATAAAAGTACTTGATTTTGAAGATAGTCCTATAGAATATCTTCCTGAAGGAGTGGGAAACCTCTTCCATTTGCACTATTTAAGTGTGAAAAATACAAAAGTAAATGTACTTCCCAAGTCCATTGGTAAGCTTCTCAACTTGGAGACATTGAATTTGAAGCTATCTCGCGTGAGTATGCTCCCAATTGAAATCAAGAATTTGAAAAAATTGCGCTATCTGGCTGCATACAGTTTGGGCGAGCATGGTACTTATGGAAGAGCAGTGAAAATACCCAGGGGATTAGGGTCTTTAATGGATCTTGTAAAACTATTTTTTGTGGAAGCTAACTCTGAAGAGCTTAGGAAGCTAACACATTTGAGAAAGTTAGGAGTTTGGCTGAAAAATGGAAATGGAAATGATCTTTGTGCTTGCATTGCAAATATGGAAAAACTTGAATGTCTAGTTGTACAGTCGACAAGTAGAGACGAAGTTCTTGACATAGAATCCATGGCTTCTCCTCCTCATGGTCTTCAGCGCCTCTACTTAAAAGGAAATATGAAGAAGCTGCCAAATTGGATTTTTAAACTTGAATATCTTGTCAGAATTGGTTTGGATTTGTCAGGATTAACTGATGATCCCATAAGAGTCCTTCAGGCCCTGCCTAATTTATTAGAGCTTAGGCTACACAACACATGCCCTGATGAGCAATTACATTTCAAAGAAGGTTGGTTCCCAAAACTAAAAGTTTTGTTCCTCTTTGACTTTAAAGGGGTGGAGTTGATGATTATAGAGCAAGGTGCAATGTGTAACCTTGAAAACTTACATATTGGACCATGCCCTCGATTGAAAGAGATTCCAATCGGAATTGAGCATCTAAGAAACCTAAAGATTCTTTTGTTTATTCTTATGTTGAAAGAAATTTATTATATGATACAAGATGAGAAGTGGAAGAAAGTTACTCAACATATACCCGAAGTCCTTGTCACTTTTGAATTGGAAGGAAAGCTATCTTATCACACTATTAAGCATCTCTCATCTATCTTGCCTGTGGATTTTGAGCAATTGATTGAAGAGCAACGTAATGAATCCTCTTATTTGTGAACAACAGGTACTCCATTTAAATTGTATAAGAGTGATCTTGATTTTATACATTATGTCCAACTATAAAAGGAAAAATCTTATAATTTTTCATGGCAAATGAGGCAATGACTTAGGGTGTGTTTTGACTTTTCACTTAATGCAAAAGTATAATTTTGTAATTTACTTCTAAAATGTGAATTTTTTTTTTTTTTATATACATATATATAAATACATAAGTCTAACTATCATAATAAATGTAAATAAAAATATTCTTATAACTTGTTTTATTTAATATGTTTTGTTTTAAAAAAAAACCTTAATTAATTGATTACGTTTCGATTGCCGAAATCCAGTATCGACAGTTGCGATTCTGGTCGCCCATTTTTTTTTTTTTTTTTTGGTGGCAATATTAGGTAACAATATTGATATCAAAATAATTCAATTTTAGAGACCTATCTATATCTACAATTATTTTTAGCAATGTATGCAACGTTTGTCTGGGATTGGACGGAGAAAGTTCACGTGGTTGCACTTTCTCAGTCAAATCCCAGCCAAACACAATCATTTTTCGAATTTAAAATTATATAGATAGATAGATTGTTTAGAGACGATCCTTTTAATATCAATTTGTTACCATAGCACGCCAAAAAATTCTCTAGTTACAAGAGACCAGCTACTAGTTGATGAATTTCTAACGCATGTTAATGCTATAAAACTGAATATCAAGTACAGTGTGATTTTTTTTTTTTTTTTTTTATCTTATAAATAACTAAGACTTGTGTTTTTTCTACTATCATGAACAGGCAATGTATCTTGGATTGTTGGAAGATCATGATTAAATTGTCATCCACGTGAATAAACCAGGTAATTCCAAGATTTTATGTACTTGTTTCTTGTGAATGGTGTAGTATTGGTGGCGATATCTGACATTGTGTGATTGTTGTATTGTTCGGGTAATGCTCTGGTAGAGATGAAGTATTACTAGCAGTTGTTAATCAATTTCCTCTGTGTAATATGTAAAATACATTTGATTTGTAGATGTTATTGTAATGGTTGTTTTGTTTGTTAACACAGGTCCTCCCTTCTCTAACTTTTAATTTTTCCATCAATTTTGATCATCTTCTCGTTCAGGAAGGAAAACGCTAGATATGGTGAATGCCAGATCGTTCAATCTTCCATTAATTTTTATCGGAACAAGATTATCATCGTGGTTTCCAAATTAATTAAATTCCTCTGTTTATCAATTAAAATCCTTTCATTCGCCATAGACTTTTGAACAACATAATTTAAATTAAGAATCATAACCTGCAACTTTCCTTATCTACCATAACCGTCTACTTTTTCAATTATAAATTAAATGGCTTTTCTCACACTAGTGGAAAATCATAATTCGTTGAGGACTTATTAATGGAAGTACCATCTACGGAGATCTTTTGTTTGCTTATGTTATTGTAATAGTTGTTTCATTTGGTAACTTATATCCATTATGTCGTTCAAAAGATATTAATCTCTTCTCTTTCTCTTCGGATTGTTTTGCACTTTCCGTGGAAGCTTATTAGTGGCTACTTCCATTGAAAGCATAAGTATAAGCCCTTTTGTGAATTCACCTCTGCCAATCAAAACAAGTCCCCTGTTTTACCCTGTTTCCCTGAAAACTATACTTTGTTTAGGTTTAAGTTCATGGAGTTTTGGCCTGGTAGGCTTCTTCTCTCCTGGAAGTTTTACAGGATTTCTGCTAATTGATTTGATACATCATTGCATGGCTCTTTAGGTGAAATTCTTTTATTATCGATTGATTTGTATGCGAACAGTTTGTAGAAAGAAACTTTATTAATGAACAAAATTTCATGTTCCAATCAATCTCATGGGCAATTAGGCAATCGCATTAACATTTCCTTGAGTTAATCATCAATGTACATTGATTACTTATGCAGTGTTCAAAATATGAAATTCCAGGATAAGATTTATATAGGATGCATGTTCTCTGCTTTACTCCTCTATAACTTTAATTTTTTTTAGATTTTGTTATTCATAGACTAGACTGATTATTAATTTTATATTGATAAAAAATTATTAACCTTCACACGTTTAGAGCACGCTGGGTAAATCAATATTCAGAATATATGGAATTGATCTAAAATTAATTGTTCTGACGATAAATTTGGAGCAAGCGTAGCAGCATTCTTAATTTCTTGGTCAGGTAAACGCAATTTTCTTGGTTCTCTGACAATTCAAAAGATAAGATTTTCTCCTTTATGGTGGAGAGGTATCAATAAGTCTATTTTAGATGGAAATGTATGATTTAAAAATCATGTTAGATGGAATTGATCTAAGAATAATGAAAAGCACCAAATTCCGCTTTCACCTTTAAACTTGCTCTTATGTTATACTTAATCTGGTTGCTTTGCACGTGCTTTTGAAGTTCCACACCAAAATTTTGTGGTACATAGACCAATCTTGATATCATGTGAACTGATGCTAACCTTTGTTCCCCAGGTTGCTGACTGAAAGACTGCATAACCTGAGTCGAGATCAGCTTGTTGAAGAAGTAAAGCTCTATTTCCAGGTAGTCAAATCTCGCACCAATTTTCTGATTTGGGTTGGAAAAATTTGCGAGTCAAAGTAGATGGTGCTGAGAGTAGCATTGGGAGTGTCAAACACAGGGCTTCTTGGTTTAACAACCAAGAAGATGAGCAGAGTTGTGATTCCAAAGAAGATGAGAAGAAGACTAAATATGAGGCAAAAAGCTGCACCAAACCATATAAACAGGTTGGTGCAGCGGGGTCGAGGTGATGAAGTATTGGTGCCTTGGTTGATCTTATGATGTCAGGATTTTGTGCAGCTAATGTTGGACTATGTTGTTTTGTTATAGATGGCTTTGAGATGACAATTTAATTAAGAGAAGCTTGAGTGGCCTGCTTTGCGGGGGGCAGCGTAAGTGGTGTTGATTGTGAAAGGGGTGGAGGAGGTGGAGGCGGCGTAAGTGGTGATGGTGGGGAAAGGGGAGGTGGAGGTGGAGGTGGAAGGGAATTCATTTTGAGACTAAAGTGCTTTGGAGAAAACAACTTGTGAGTTAAGTAATGAGAAAGAAGGTGCAGAGTAAGGAGGGGGTTTGTTCAAATAAATCTGTTAGTGGAATAAAGAAAGTGATATGAAAAAAGAAGCTTTTGATTGAGGGGCAGTGGTCAAATGTGTTTTTGAGTTGCAAAAGGAAATGCAAGTGGATGTAAAGTTGGCAGATTACAGATGTTAGTTTGAATTTGCTTTTTGGCTTTCGAAATTGTAGAAGTTGCTTAATTACATGTGCTTCTGCAAAAGTCCTGAAGTGCTTATTGCTGGAGTTATGAATATGGTTAGTGTTAAATAGATTATATAAAGAGAAAATTGTACTTACTGAGGCCATAAATGATGTTATCAAGGGCTCATGAATTACCATCAATTAAATAGAGCTCTTTCTTTCATTCTCTAGTTATCAACTCAATTAGCTAAAATTGGAGGAAGAAAGCCTTGTTTAATGCCAAAATTTCAGTACACAAAGTAACACAGGAGCCCAATATAAACAGCCTAAGCGTAGCTTGCTCCAGCCCACAAGAACATAAATTCCTTGGATGGGATCATTACTTAAAACCTCCTGTCATATGGGTATTTACTTTGAACCCCCTGCCATTAATGACTTAACAAAATTAAGAGAGTAAATGTGCTGGTGATTGCCGTTGAGGGTCGGGGCTGAGGTTGGTGGGCATGGATGGT